>CM067862.1:6324520-6924520 GCA_034642435.1 Megalocaria dilatata | reverse complement strand
GTGAGTATATATATATATATATATATATATATATATATAGGAAATGTTAATAGATATCATCAAGATACAAAAAAATTAAAACTTCAAAGTAACTTGCTTCTACTTTTTGTGAATCATATGGAACATTAAATGAATGGATGTCGGACACAACTGAAAATGAATTATCATAGCTTATACTTATTTCTACATATTACAATTAAGAACAATTGCCATTCAAATTCCTAAAAACTGTAGTTGTTGTGTACATTGAACTTTTTATTTTATCAAACATAGGTGTCCTCTAAATATTGTTAAATTTTTTTGTTCAATTGTGTATTTTTTCGTGGTTTTTTTTTATCTTATTGTATATTTTTTCAGTAGTTTTCTTTGGGCTTTTTTTTTTTCATTTTTTTTCCATTTTTTTTTTAAATTTTTTTACTCATGTAAGATTATTCACATAAACATTATTATTATTCGATCTTCACATATTTTTTGATAACATTTTTTTGAGTCTTTTTTTCTATTACAGCATTTTATTAATATAATCCACCATAAACATGTACTATTAGCAGATATATTCACTTCAAAAGAACAAATCATTGTTAAAATGTATTCAAATTCGAAAAATAACATCGGTATACATATATACTATGTTGACAATAAATCAACAAACGACTGAGAACTCACAAATTTCGATTTTTTCTTTATTGGTATTTTGTTTGTGAGCAGTGTTTCGAAACAATGATTTGTTCCTATAATTATAGAGATTAGATAGTAAATACATTCTCATTAGGATTCGTGTATTCTACAGAAGTAAACAGTAAACAGGACTTTAGAAAAAATGGACAAGGAATCATTTTTCAAACAAACAAATAACACATTTTCAAAGATAAATATAATTTTCCAAATACGAAGAAATCCAGCTGTCCTATCAGGAGAATGGTTGAATGTTCAAACTGGTAATTCGTTTCAGTTGATTTCATATGTCACAAACCTTCTTCACATATTAACAAGTTTTGGTTTTTGTCCAAATCGACATATACTTACGGGTTCAAGGTATTTTCCAATTTTAAAGATTCAATTTTGAACATGTCAATCGGCCTGTACTTGCTTTAATCAAAGAGCGTTCTGAGGAAGATCACCTTTCTGAGAACTAGATTGTGATCCAAATTTATAGCAATTGATGATAACGATCACATCTCCAAAATCCATTCAAACTGAACAGTTCTATTTCTTTATTCAATCAAATGTCAATGTTGATTTCCGTTGCTTAGAAACGTTGTTTAACGCTGTTTCTGAATTAGTTTAGCGTACAGAAGTCAATGAGGAGAGCTCTCTTTGTTAAAAGAGCACATATCTATTGAATCTTTTCTTGATAACAGGACTCGTTACAGTTCTTATTCTTGTGATGCAATCGACCATAATAATGAGTTCTCTTGATTTTCTCTGGTTTTCAATCACAGATCACAGATGGCCATATATTCCTTTATCTTGTAAATTGACCTTTTAGAATCAAATGAGTTTACTGACTTGGCGAGTTTTCAATTTTCAAACATGTTTTCAATATTCCATCATTTCGACAACTTTGAAATGTTTTTCCATTCCAAGCGCTACTTGTTTCAATATACCACAACAGATGACTCCCCTTTTGACACTTAATTATGTTTATGTTACATGATCTCTTGATCTTCCGAGTTGAAATATATCAAAATAAGTAGTATCGTGTTTTCATTTACTTTATTATTCCATTGTTTTCGTTCCAATTTCAAGGTTACATTGATAGCTATAGAAACCTCATTTTCTTCAATACAAAGCAGGTAATTAACCTCTTCTTGCAACCTTACCGGCAGAAAGCACGTGAGCTACCCAATCCACCTTTGCACATCTGAGGCGGACTCAATGAAAAATCTACCCATCTTTTTCATAGCTTCCAATTTCAATTGCAAAACATGATAATCATCATTCAAGTCATCATCCTTAGAGAGGGGTTTATCACTGACAGACTGCTCTACGTTATATACAAGACAAACTCCTCTTTGGGTAAGAGTTTTATCTAGTTCAGAACAGATCTTACTGCTAGCTCTTTTTTGAAACATTTAGATGTACTTGAGCTACTTAATATTCCTTTGTTTCTCCAAGCGGGGTATCTGAAGAATTTAATCGTAGTTTGATGACATCTTCGGTTATTACAAGTTCCGAATGCACGACCTGCTTATCATCATTCAGGTCTTCATTACTAATCTTAAAACTGGGTGTATCACTGGTGGACTGGCTGCGTTATATACACTCGTTTCTACAAATTCATTACATAAATTGAAGTGCTCGGGCAAAAGTTTGGAAGAAAACTTAATATTAGCTCTTATTCAGACCACCAAGACGTACGTGAGCTACTCAATCCACCCTCGTACGTCCAGGCGAAATTCTATGATAACTCACGCATAATTTTGATAATATTTTCGGTTGTCAAAAATTTCGATCGTAAACACGTTGATCATCAGTTATTTGTTTTCAATTTGATTCCTTATAATCATCCTTAAGGCAGAGTATATCATCAGCACCAGGAGACTCAGCTAATCATCCTCATAAACTTATTTCGTCAATGTGTTTCGGTGAAAGTTTCATCAAGTTTAGCATGATACTTAATGTTGGATCTCATTTCGATATCGATATCCATTTTCAAACAACAAACATTATCTCTAATCACGCAATCATCCGGTTTCTTCACCAAAGTTCAGAAGCCTTTCAACCAAAGCATCCATAAATAGGACAGCTTACTATTTTGAAAAGAGTACTGTTTACTTCTGAAACTATCAACTTGGCTAATATTTTGACTGTCTAAAACTAAATAAATACAAAAATTGTGTTTTTCGTATTATACTAAATAAATACAATAATACTTTTTGTTTCAATTCAGAAGAGTTAACAAGATTTTCATGTTTCATGTACTGAAATGTCTACAATGGTATCTCTGAATATTTTTTGATTTTGTTCATTATAGAAATATTTCATGTTTTCTACATGCAATGTGAAAAAAATCAATTGTAAATGTCAAGAATGTCAGTTAGCAAACAAGAAATCCTGGTGTACATACAAAATTGCCTGTTCTCAAATCAAAATTTAGTCTTTCTTATTGTTTGAAGCGCAATCTTCAGAATCTCAATTTAAATTCCAAAATACTGGTCTACACTGGCTTCTTTAATGAATTTTTCAGCAATCTGATTGATAAAAAGACTCAACATTATTCCAAGAACCCAGCATTATATGTACATATTATCAAATTTTCAAATATAACTATGATTGATGAGGATATAAGGATCAAGTTTTACGGATAATCTCAAATCTAGTTCATTGATTAATTAAATTATTAAGTAAGAAAAACGGCAAATCTGAATAACTGCAAAACTATGGATTTTGTTCATTGACACTAAATCTATCTCTTTTAGTACAAAAGCCTGAATATTCAAGGACGGACCGGCCGGACAGAATCACTTTCTACCTCGGATTCATCAGTGAAACTTACTTAGTCTTTTGAGACATTTTTTTCGGCTCAGAATTCGAAAATTACAGACCTATAGCTAAAACGATAGCACGCCGTCCCTTAAACAAGCGCGCATTAAACTGAATTTTCTGGTTTGTCATACGGAAGTCAAATAGACATAATTTTTGAAATTTTAGAACCGCTTTTCTGAAGAAGCAGAAAATCTCATGAAATGAAAAAAAAGGGTGAAAGGCTCCATCTTACTTCCTCATTGGCAAGGATAAAGAAAGGAATATATTTAGAAAGATTTCCAATGCTTTTTAAACGTAGTGCCAAAATCGTAAAAGGAAAATTCAAAAAATGACCGAACAGACAGAATTATTTCAGACCTTGGATTCATCAGTAAGTCCAATCAAGTTGTTTGTGATCATTTTCAGCTCAAAATTCGAAATCGAGCGCTGTTTCCCAGAACAAGCGCGAAAAAACTGACATGACAGAATGACTATCCATAAAAACATTGCAACGATTCTATAATTGAAATACAATATGGACATTTAATAGTTACCGAATAAATACAAAATATAATTTACAATTTGCCGCACTTTTCTAAGATTTTTACACTCCCTAGAAATCGTACAGCATTCTATGATTCTCACATCATTTATAGTTTTACGAAGTCATTGAAATTGGCTACATCGATAACAGCGAACATATCAGAAGGCGTTGTCGGTCCTGTAATATTTCCCTATCCTGCGATTATGTTTTGATTAATTCAAACAAGGCATTATAATTATTTATGTACCAAGTGCGTTATATAGATCCTACCGTTCGGAGGGAAACATTCGTCCCGAGGGTCTTTGGCCCTAGGAATGTTGCCCGATGGGTGTTAGGATCTAGTGACGCTCGTGGTGCATGCAAAATTTTATTTTTAACGCTAAATTCAATTTATTATAATAAAAATCGATTCATTCCTCCTAGGATTTTCTTTCCATTTTTATCCTCATAGTAACCCTGGCATTTGATGATATTTTAAAGTTTTGTTCAATATTGCTGTCATCTCTACATTTAGTGAATGTCATTGCTGCTTTCTTTGTGCATTCATACAGAAATAATGGAAATGAATACGAATTTACCCAAGAATTTCACAGAAAATGCAGCCAAAGCTGCCTATAATTTGTTAGCGTAGAAATTCAGACTCGTATACGACAAGGATTATGAAGTATTCGATCAATGGAAGTTGAAAAATAAAATTATTGCCATAGATGAGACCGTTTTATTGGCGTACTTCCAAGAATTGGTATGTTATTTTATTTTTCATTTAGTTTATGTGTTTGATGGATTTTTTATTTCAGTCCGAAAAATTTTCTCCTACGTTTATGTAGACGAAATGTTCTATTTTGAAATCGCACTGATATTCAATGAAAATATCGATATTTTGCATTTCTTCCGGCTAATAGCGTTTTTAAAACTGAAATCTAAAGGATATATTCCAAAAAATCCAAGGCTTTGACAACAGATCAAGTTCTAACATTCAGCAGTGAAGCTTCGGATAAAATTAATCTCTCACATTAAGTAGTTCTAATAATGGGTGTTTTTGGAGGACTAAGGAGAGATGAGTGAAAATGTCTGCAAACGATATAGAAGATACGCTTAGCTGTTTACTTGTTAAAATACCCGAAAATAAAACCAGTATGTCAAAAGGATTCAGTATTGAGGAGGGAGAAAAAATGGGGGCTTTGAGGCTGGTCAGTTGAGACCCAGTGGAGTAAGGAATCTCAGATTTTTCCTCACGTACCGAAATGGTCGGTGCACTGTCCAACCTGTTGACAAAAATACCATTGGAAATATGCCTTCGATAACTGGCAAACATTTAAAATTGGATAATGCAAATTAATATAGCGGATTAAAACAAGTTGTAGAAATTACTATGTTTTACCACCAATAAATTGATATTTTACAAATTTAATTGTGACTCGAGTGTTGAGAATTAACTATCCCATCTTCAGAAAACCGAAGACTTAACAAGCAGAACAGGCTATTTATGCATATAATTACATAATCTCAACCCTTACTAATGAAATGGATCTTTTCCTATACGCCGTAAGACCTATATATTGCAATGTATTATTTTGCCAATTCTGCATTTTCCTATTGCATCACATCACAGACGTCAAAGCAATGACACAAATTTCTCTCCATGAGAACATGGGAAACTCATATATCAAGCTTCGAGTTTAAAGGCAGGCCTTTCAAGTTGTCATAAACAGTTGAATTAGATAAATTAATTTAGCCTCTCACCGATCTCACGTGTTGTTATTTGTCGATTTGCATCAACTAATTTCTTTATCATGTCTGTATCAGCTTCTACCGGCATTCCGGAACGTGGGCATCTTAGACGTTAAATGGTCGGATCGAAATTCTGCGAACCAGTTCTGGCACTGGCGTACTCTCAACATATCTTCTCCATGCACATCTGTAATTTTTTTTGTGGCTTGAACAGCATTTTAACCTTTTCTATAGTAAGAAAGTGAAATTGACGAAAATTGCTATGCATATTTCAAAGGGCACCAACCAAAAACTACTGCATGGAATTCGGTGAACTCGAAAATAAATAGTTTTTTTTTTAAACTTGGTTTTCTACCTTAAAAACTTAACTGGCGACGAGTAGATGGGATTGTGCCGGTCTTATTGACAAGAATTAGTGCAACCTCGACAGCAGAAAAATCTTCCCAGACCTTCAGTTTCAACTGTTCAGCACAACCGAAACTTCAGAAAACCAGAAGCCTGATCACCCGAGTAGCGCCATGTGACGACTTCACATCGAAAACATACATTTGGTGAGCATTTCTACTCTTTCTATCCTCCCAGTTTCCCAAAATTGGTCAAGCTTTTTCCCGAGTTTTGTGCGTAAAACTTGTATCGCAGTTTTTCCTAGGTTTCTATCAAAAAACCGACATTAGAGTTTTTTCTAGGTTTCTTATTATAAAAAACCGATTTAATTTTATAATATCGTAGAAGTAAATAATTATTCAATATTACTTCAGTAAAGCATTTTTCTGGTCGCAGAAATAAAAATAATAAAATGGCATTGGAAAGAATAGATTTGACATTACCCGAAAAATTTGGTTCACTTTTACCTAGATTTTCAGGAATTGAAAATGAAATGCATTCGTTCATACGCAGTGCGGAACAATTTTTATTTATGTTTAATAATGAACCACAGCTTGTTAAGGATTATTGTTTTGCGGTAGTTAAATCAAAACTTACCGACAGAGCTCTAGCAGAATTATCTACTTCTGATATTCCGAACAATTGGGATGTTCTTAAGCGTTTCTTATACACTAAATTTGCCGATCAAATCAATTTAGATGTTTTGATACATCAATTACAATTTTTAGCTAAAAAACCAAATGAAGACATGTTATCTTTTATTGATAAAATTATTGCTTTGAAAATTAGAATTAATTTTAGGATAGATGCAGATCCTATGCCTGATCCCGAAAAACTTATTTATAAATCTAATATTTTAAAAATTTGAAACACTGTGTTAATTTCAAATTCGCCAATTGAACTTAGAACGTATTTAATTACAAATAACGCTTTCAACTTTGATCATACTGTAAATGCTGTTAAAGACTATATTATTTTTAATTAATTTAGCACAATATGAAATGTTGGACAAAAGTCGTAAAAACGCATCATTTAAAAATAATCCTAGAAATAACTATCCCGATTATCGTCAGAATCAAAGTAAATCCAATTATTATAATCAAAATAATTATCGAAATAATTTTAATAATTTTTCAAATCGTGAAATTCCACGAAATAATCATTTTAATAATTTTTCAAATCGTGAAACTCAACAGAGATTTCCATCAAAACCAATTCAATTTAATCAACGTCCCGTGAATGCTCATTATCCCACACATCGTGAAGTGTTTGGAGAACCGAGTACATCCAGAAATACAAATGTATTCAAACCGAATCCTAATCAAAGAATTACTACACCCCCTGAAAGAATGTTAATACAAACACGTAATTATCCCCAGAAAAGAAATAATTATTCGACGCAATATAATCCTCAGAGAAAATATTTTAATTGTAGAGGAAACCCAGATTTTATTGTAGAGGAATTAACCCATATTGAATCGAATTCTCCTAATCATACGAATGATAAAATAAAAAATGACAGTAAACATATTGCTGAAAAATTTTCAAATTCTAGCCTCAGAAAACGCATTGACTTAAATCAAACGCTAGATAATACGAATCAATTACCTTATATTGAATTCGCTAATCCGAAATGTAAATTATTAATAGATAGCGGTTGTTCAGTTTGACTTATTGATCCTAAATTTGCGTATAATAACTATCCTCAAAATATTTTTTGTGAAAGTACCACATTAACTACTTGTATGAGACAACAAACTTCGAACGAAGTTTGAAAAAAAAAAGTCTCTTTATCATTATTTTCCGAATTTCAAATAAATGATTTTCATTCTTTCATATTATATAAATTTCATAAAAATTATGATGGACTCATAGGAGCCGACTTTTTAAATAAATATGGATTAAATTTAGATTTTAAAAATCAACTATTGAAAAATGATTTTTGTGAAATACCTTTTAAATATCAACAAGTATGTCAAAACCCTACAAAAATTCCTATTGACCTTAGTCACTTAAAACCCGAAATTAGTAGCCAACTATCGAGAATTATTCTAGAATCTGATAATAAGATTAATTATGAAAATTTCTTAAAAGTATCAAATTCCCAAATCCTTAAAACTCCCTTGAATATCAATGAACAAAACGGTAATTTATTCACAGCCCCGAAAAAGTATGCACATTGTGTTAGCACATTGTGTCTCAAAAGATTTTCATATGAATAAAGGTATTGCATTAGAATTTAAACGAAAATTCAATCGTGTAGATGAATTGAAATCCCAAAACAAATTGAAAGGCGATGTTGCGGTATTAAAAACGAAAGATAGAAATATTTACTATTTAATTACTAAAGATTTTTATTATGAAAAACCGGAGTACGAAGATGTTTTCCAGTCACTCGTTAATCTTAAAGAATTATGCACCCGAAATAAAGAAAAATATTTAGCATTACCACGTATTGCTTGTGGTCTAGATAAATTAAATTGGTCTAAAATATTTGATATGATAAAATATATTTTCACGAATTCTTTCATTAAAATAGTTATTTATTCCATTCCTAATAATAATGTAGAAATAAATGGAATCGAAGACGACTTAGTCTCGTTAATTAATCAAGTCACAGAAGATGAACTTGATGAATGCTTAAATCTATTAAATCAAAATAATGAAAATGATGATAATAATGATAATGAAAATGATGACTCAGAACCTGAAATTATAATTGACTTAGAAACAGAAAATTTCACTGTTCATAGTAATGCAGAAAACCCTATTTTAGAAATTCCTCATACAGAGAGAAGTATAAATTCCTCATTATTACAAATAATTATCAAAAAAGCTCCGAGTTATAACATAACAAAAATTAAATTATTTGGAGAGAAACTTAGATTCCTAGTTTCCATAAGCACAATCGAAACCGATTTATTTAAATTCATTAAAGAATATATTCGCCCTAAAAGTTCCTATACTTTATATTTTAAATCCCCAGAATTACAGAAACCTCTTATTCGAATTTTGCAAGATAAATTTGATTACAAGACTTTTGATTTGAAAATCTCCACAATATATTAAGAAGATGTAGAAGACGAAGAAGAACGTCTACTCAGAATTTAACAATATCACGAAACTAAAACTGTTCATCGTGGTTTACGAGAAAATTTAATTAGTTTAAAACGAAAATATTATTGGCCTAAAATGAACAAAGATGTTCAAAATTATATTAATTCGTGCGAAATATGTCAGAAAAATAAATATGAAAGAACTCCTATCCAGTTACAATTTAAACCCAATCCTATTGGTTCAAAACCATTTACGCATGTTTATTGTGATACTATTAGATTTGGTCAAACATATTGTTTAAGTATAATTGATTCATTTTCAAGAGTAGGACAATGTTATCCGTTACTTCAAAAAACGGGAACAGAAATTGTTGACAAATTAATAATTTATTTCAGTCATTACGGAATACCGAATAAAATCTCGTGCGATAACGAAATAGAATTTAAAAATGGAGTTGTTCAAGATTTTTGTAAAATCCATAAAATAGAAATTCATTATATTACGAATTACAACCCTAATTCAAACGCATTAGTAGAAAGATTTCATTCCACGTTAATTGAACAATTGAGAACACTTGAAAATCGAAATTCCACATTTCAGAATAAACTTTCCCAAGCTTTGCTTAGCTATAATAATTCTAACCATTCGAGTTTAGATATGACTATAGATATGCAAATTATAAAAGCTGATTTAAATTATTCTTTACCTATTGAACGTACACATAATGAAGAAGTACAAAATTATGTAGCAAATTACGCGGAAAATCTTAATGATATTTCAAAACGAATAGAACAAAACAGACAGAAAAATGTCGAACGTTTAGAAAAAACGAATAGTAAAAGACAAGCTAAAGATAAACACCCCTTAAATAAAAGTCCTACTTATATCAAAAAACCTATCACGCGTAAATTAGATCCAGTGTACAAACAAATAGATGCTCGTGAAATTGATTCACATCGCATTCGCGATAATAAAAATAAACATATCTATCATAAGAAAATATTAAAGCAACGTAAACACTAATTTAGAATTTTGTTTTAGATTTTAAAAAATGATGCCCTTCGTTATTTTCCTAGCATTATTGAAGCTAGTTATAATCACAATTTCGCTGGAAGTTATTCCATTAGAAAACAATGTATTACCTGTCCTATTAGGAAAAGCCTATATAACCAATAGAAATTTGCAATTGATTTATCATATTGATCTGAATAAAATAGAGGAAATAATTCTCAAATATCAAAGAGAAATTGAAAATCTTAAAAACCAAAAATTAGGTTTTGCTCAGACAGCGAATTATAGATATCTACAGCATTCAAATGACAAACTTCAAAGCCCTTGAAGAAATTTTTAATGAAAATATTAGAACTAAAAGAGGATTAGTTAATCTTGGTGGTAAGATTTCAAAAATATTATTCGGAACGTTAGATTCAGATGATGAAGAATTGTATAGAATTATTTTAATAGTATTGAGAAAAATGAGAATACGCTCATGAGAAATCAGAAACAGATAGCAACTGTTGTAAATGATCTTAAAAACAAGTATATTATTAAATTTCAGAAAATGAATGAAAACTTGAAATGACTACAAATTGTTCCAGAATTACGAGATGTCCAAAAGATGCATCTCATGCTATTTGAAATTAAAGATATTAAGAATATAATTGACGAAATTCAAACAGCAATAAGTTTTGCTAGATTACATCTTTTACATGAATCTATTCTGCCCTATGTTAAATTTACTGAATTGATCAGAAATGTCAGTATAATACCCGTTCATCATATTAAAGATTATTATTGGAAGGAGTAGTCCGTTACTTTGTGATAGTTCATTTTAATGGAATGAAATAAGGAATTACTTTGTTTTCTATCACTTTTTATTATAACTGATATACAGTGACTCGAGTTTCGTAGTGTTTACTACTGCAGTTTGAAAATGTAGTAAACACTACGAAACTCGAGTCACTGTATATCAGTTATAAAAAAAGTGATAGAAAACAAAGTAATTCCTTATTTCATTCCATTAAAGATTATTATCAATTATGTTATACAAAGATTATTTTTCGAAATAAGATATTATTATTTTTGATATCAATTCCTAGTATTTACCAAAAAGGCTATGACCTATACAAGTTTTACTTCCTAAATCAAAATAATGTGACCATTTCCTATACCGATCCCTAGGTATATGCTCTCACAAGAAGAAATACTGGAATGGTCAACGAATCAATGCCATCCTATTGAAGATGACTTTTTATGCGATCAAGAATCGTTAAATAAACCACCAGAATGCCTCAAAAATATATTGAAAAATCATACAGAAAGCTGTCCTAGAAAAAAAGCAATTCCCAATTCAGATATTAAATTACTTGAAGATGTATCCTGTCTATGGAAAATATGAAAATTCAAGAGAAATGTCCAGTACAAATCAAATACTATTTTACTCCTTCAATGGCACTTCTCCATTCAAAATGCATAGTTAGCAATTTACAAAAGGAAATTTTTCCTATAACCACCATCAATGAAGAAAAATATATCATTTTACCCAAGGAAACCCGTTTATTCAAGAATGAATCAACTGAAGAAACCAAGAAAGAAGATGTTCCAGATATTGTGTTAGAAGACTTAGACCAATGGAATACTCAACCCTTAGGAATTACCTTCTTATTCATTTTAAAATTACTCATTTTATTGATAATTATTGTTTTTGCTTATAGACATTTCAAGAAAAATGTATTTCATAAAGCTACACCTTCAGTTGATACCTTTCTCCAAGGAGGGGAGGAATTACATAATCTCAACCCTTACTAATTAAATTTTTGAAGATATAGTGCATGTTTTGAGAAATTTTTGAATTAACTTATTTGAATATTTAAATATTTTAAATATTTCAAATAAATTATATTTTTTGAGAAGTCCTTAAGTTGTGTTTTATGTTTTTGAAAAAGAATTGGTGTTCGTTATGGTAAAATCAGAAACAAAATTTTGTCTCCTTCAAATATTTATTTATTAATTTCAAATGACTTTTTATATTTGTTGGTTTATTTATTCCATTTGACATTATATATTGAGTTTTGATTATATACGTCTATTAAATATAAGCGGTGCTTATTTAGACATTAATTTTATTCTAAAAGTTTTTTGAAATTAAAATTGTAGAAGACTGACAGATTAAATCTGTTTTGAATGATGCATATGTGTCGAATTTTTGCACAGGAAAACCGCACAGAAGGAACAAACATGATCAACAATAAAACTAAAGATGATACATACACCTTCCAAGTTTTACATTTGAATATTCATGGACTGAGTCCCCATAAGGTAAATAAATGGGACCTGTTTCTCATGGAAAATAATACGTGTTATGCGATTTGTGTGGCAAAGCACTAGCTACCGTTGGTGGTTGCAGACACATAATGCTCAATTGGTTGGCACGTAGCTTCCAATTTCTCAAGAACAAGAAATAAACGTGGAGGTCCATGATTTTAAGTAGAAACTATGACTATGAAGTCCTAGAAAAAATAGTGGTTATCGACGGAATTTGATTGTAGTGACTACTATAAAGAGGCGGGTGTTAACCCTGATATCAATTTATCCTTCACCTGTTGGTTATTTTAATAATATTATGAAAATAATAGAAAATGTTTTCACTTTTGTAAATATTAATGATGATCTTGCTATTGCAGGTGATTTTAATGTGTGTTTTAATATGTATAGGAATAATGTACTGGACAGGAACGCTGAAGTACTGTTGGAAGTTTTTCATTCATATGGATTGAAGCAAACGATATATGAGTCAACAAGGAACAATAACTGATAACATTTTGACGTGACAACGTCTTATAAATTGGTTTGCCGGGTGACATTTCAAGAAACTGCGTTACGCTCCGCTCACAATGAGAGCGAGTGAGAGGCACGCGTCCCTTCCACTCGGGCATGGTTAGCCCGCCTAAGAGCGAGAGAGACAGACATAAAAAGTGAAAGGCACGCGTCCCTTCCACTCGAGCACAGTTAGCCCGCCTAAGAGCAAGAGAGACAGAGCGAGAGAGAGAGAGAGTGAGAGAGATAGGCATACACACCGGTTCATGTCTTGCGCTTCTATTTCGCTTAGGCGCCTGCATACAAGTTTACACGTTGCCAGTTAATTGTAAAACGATTGTGTAGTGATAATGTGAAGGTAGTTTCGTCCATCGCAACAATTCAAACAGCAAAGGTAAATAATTTCAGACTGATAATATAACATGATGAAATAAATGACTAAGACATAAGTGAATAGGTTATGTTGTAGTAATCACAATGTTGTGGTAGTTTTCAATCAAAAAAGTAGTAGAAATCGTTTCTCAACCAATAATAATTTGTTTAACTTGAAAAAATGAGCGCGACTTGCTATGTAAAAAATTGAAATAACAATGTTTAACCTCCAACCTGTCAAATCGAAACTTTCAAACATTCAAACCGAGACGACTAATCACTGCGCAAGGTCGTAAGCGCGCGATTTACAAATTCAAAGATCAAATGTGAATTAGTTTTCTCCTTTTAGAAAATACACTTTGAATTAAAATCGATTGATATTAACAATTAATGTGATTTAAATAAATGTTCTGACTTTTAAATTTAGTTTTTATATTTATAACAATGTAAAACAAGTTAAATTTATTAATAACTTATAACAACTGATTGATAAATAAAATTTTGTTAATATGAAATTCAGTGCGAGATTCTTTGTATAAATTAATGTTTTAAATATAATTCTTTGTATAAATAAATGTTTTAAATTGTTACTATTATTTCATCCTTCTTCCTACTATACGAATGAATATTCACATTAAAATTATTTTACCACTCAAAGTCGTTGTCACGTAAAACTTTCGCCCGTATACCGACTTTACAGGCAACAAATTTTTTTGTAAGGTATTCAGGATCGAGCAGTTTTTCCCTCAAAATTTTGACAGTAGATTTTTCGGATCATGACGCACAGTGCATTAATATTCCAAGACCCTTAGCACTGACCAACTATAATTATCAAAAATAGTTACAGTTAACTCAGGTAGGCTATTATAGGATGCATAATTTATTGAGCGAACAAGATTGGATTTTTAAATATGATGACACATTATCACCCAATGATTGTTTTAATGTTTTTCACAATCGGTTCATAGAAATTTTCCTGGCATCGTTTTCAGAAGTTGATATTGAAGCCAGAAGAAGTGACTCGGAGGTAGCATAGTTCTCTGGTGACATGGGGGTGATGAGGGAAAAAGTCAGACTTTACAGTGATATGTATAATCATTTTAGAACTGATGACATAAAGATGGTGCGGAATAAAGTACGTAGTGAGTAGAGAAAAGCTTTGCGCATGGCTAGAATGCCCAGAAAATGATAATTTCATCTTGAATTCAAGTAATCCTATTAAAAATATGTGGAAAATAATAAACAGGAAGAAATATCCCGAGGGAATTCCATCTATCCCTATAAGCTCTCAGGATCTGAATTCTTATTTCATTTCGTTGCCTCATGAACAGGGCCAAGGAATTCTACGGATGCAAAAAACTAACATAATAATGGTTTTCAATTCCAGGAAGTGTCTTTTGATAATGTAAGAGATGCAATATGTCCCCTAAAGGATAGTAAATCGAAGGACTACTACGGTCTATCAATATCACTCGTGAAAAGGAATATATATTATAAAGTGAGTCCTCTCACTAAAATGGTAAACTGTTGTATTAAGGAGGGAGTTCTGCCGGAGGGTTTGAAAGTAGCAAAAGTAATCCCTATACATAAAAAAGGTGACAAGAATGACAAAAAAACTATCGACCGATTTCTCTACTTCCAATATTTTCAAAGGTCTTCGAAAAAATCATTTATAATCAGGTAATGAACCATTTCGAAAGTCAAAATCTCTTTTACAAGATCCATTCGGAATTAGAAGGAAATCGGGAACATAAGATGCTATATTACGTTTTGTTGAATATACGCTTGACTGTTTTGAGAAGGGTTTGCTTTCACTATCAATATTTTTAGATCAGAGTCGATCTTTCGGCTGTGTTTCCCCGTAGCTGTCAAAGTATGGATTTGATGAGGTTAGTCTTACACTGATTAGAGTCCTATTTATCGAACAGGAAGCAGAAAGTCTTCTGCAATGGTACATGGTCTGCAGGGTGTCTACTGAGTCTTGGCGTACCGCAAGGTTCCATATTAGGACCCCTATTATTCATAATCTTTATGAGTGTTTTATCTTGTTTCATGGGTATCTATGAAAACTTACTGTGGGCTGACGACTGTGGAATTACAGTGGGTCATCGAGAGTTGTATGGGGTTGAGCAGCTTGCGAGTGCGGCAGAGTTGAGAGCCAAGGAATCGTTTGCATCGAACATGCTAGTTGTTCAATTTGAGAGGGATAACAGATCATCATACTAGTGAATCGGTAAAGTTTCTAGAAGTTTATCTGGATCCAAGTCTCACCAGCATCCAAAATAATAAAAAATACTTTCCTGCTTGGCCAACATTGGGTCCAAGAATGTTCTTGAGGTTGCCTATCATAGTGTTGAATCACATCTACGATACTGTGTACTGATTTGGAGTAACTGTTCTAGTAGGGAAAGTATCTTCAGATTGCAAAGAAGAGCAGTTAGAATAGTAACTGGCTTAGACCACAGAGATGATGCGTAGACGCCTTCAGAAAATTAAAAACCCTAACTTTTCCTTCTATTTATATTTATGAATGTTTTGTTTATGCATATAATAATAACAGGGATCTTCCGAAGTATGATGTAACAAAATAAAATCTAAGTATATGCGACTCGAAAAATCCAAGAATGGACCCAATTTCATTTTACTTAAACTTTTCAATAAGATACCTGATGAGGTGAAAAGGCTCAGTCTCAAACAATTCAAGGAAATTATTAGTGAAGTTTTGCGGCAGCATGCGTTTTTGGAGTGTCCAAGAGAAATTTTGTCTCCTGGTAGAAAAAACAAGGTTGGTTTTGAAACAATTTCTGGAATTTAGCATTATGCTATTAAAAAGCATAATAATATATATGAAGTATATAATTTCAAATATTTTAAACCTTCATCATATTTCACAGATATTCTTGAAATTTATAATTTTTCATTTTACAGACGAGTCTGGGGCCTTCCAGAAAAAGGAAGAGGGGGGACACTCCCGAGCAGGTAAGTGTCTCACAAATGAGTGTGAAAAATGATCAGGTCTTTTAACTGTTGTATAAGTTGTATAGGATTGGAAAACCTGTATTCATAAGAAATAATTTTATAGTATTAATTATAATAGTGCATTTTCAATCAAATATTAATAAATCCGGGTCCATAAGATTAATTTCCTGTGTAGCCATAATTTATGGAAAATCAAAAATTTTGTAAATTGATTGGATTATATCCAGTATTCTGATGATTTCTTTCTTCATCTTTCTGCAAGACGAAGAGAATGTTTTTGTGAGTTCAATTGTTCTTCAAAAATACTGCCAAAATATTGAAAAAACCTATCAGTTCGCAGTATATATCTATAAGAAATACAGTCTATTGCCGTCTTGAAAAGGTTCAATGTAACAAAAAGGTTGGTTTACGGAAATAACATTCCAATTGAAAAAAAAAATTAATTTTTAAGATCGCAAAAGAAAATGGTTTTGGAAAAACATAACATTAGTTCATAATTCATCAACTAGGGGGAAACCCATAAAAATATTGAATATTATTTGTATGCGTTTGTATAAATATAAATCCTCATTGATTTTTAAATTGATATATTTTTTTGTATTTATAGGTGACAGACCATCCTGCTTAGAAGTTCCATCTTGACTGTCAGGTAATTCTCCTTTAAATTTATTTCCATTGATTGTTCATAATTACGTGTATGTTGAGAATAGAAATACCCTACTGAATTTACAAACTTCTTGTAATAATTCATGAATATTAAATTTTAAATTGTTTTGAGTATGTCCAATATTCTGCTGACCTATTTCTTCATGTTCAGTTGATTCAACTTTCTGCAAGACCAAGAAAAAGGTTTTTTAACAAAACTGTCACAATATTAAAAAAAATAATAATAGGAGAGTATTTTATCATTTTGATTTCTTCTTGAAGAAATATTTAAAAAAAGGATTATTTATTCCCTGCATTTAACATTAATTACCGATCCGGCTTAATCTATCCTAGAAGTTTACTTCATTATGGCTCTAATATGTTGATTAAATGCGGTGTCAATATCTATCGTATTTTTTATTCGTTTCTCAAATAGGTCATTTCGTTCAAACAATGAATTTATTGAATATTGTCATGGTTGTGTTCCGAACGATGAATAGTTTTTAGCACCAACAACAAAATTTGTCTATGTGGGATCCACAGAAATTTTACGAAATACCTTTTGGTTTTAGATCTGGATAAATTTACAGTGGTGATCAATTTTCATTATATCAATGTTTGGTTAACAATAAAACTACAAGATAATTATGTAAAACTGACGATATACCAGTTTAGGAGTCCCTAAATGGTGCTAGCTATCAGTTTGGGGACCGTAAGATAGCGCCATCATCTATATATTATATATTTTTTTTTATAATTTCGCTAAATTATCAGATGCTATTAATCAAAATTACAAAAAAAAACCATTTTTATTTAGGAAGTTGTTCAATTTTTAAATACAATGTAAATATATGATCCTGATATAATTCCATTTTATTTTATAAAATTCATGGTTGTTATCATTTTACAGGTGGCGCCTAAAAAACCCCGTTTGGAGGAAAGCCCTAACCCAGTAACGAAAGTAAGTGTCTCATAAAATTAGGTTAAGAGGATTTATATAACACTAAAAATTGAATCTTTTTCCTTTCAAAATAATTATGATAATTTTTCAATTGTACCTGGTAGTATTACTCTATAATAAGAATTTCTTCTTTAGCTATAAGAGGTGGAAAAAAATATAGTTACACTTTTATCACTTTTTATTTAATGTTCAGGTGTTTTATTCTCAAACAAGAGCAAAAAGTTTCAACATTTCAAATTAATTTCAAATCATTTTCGGCAAAATATTGTGAAACGTATCAGTATAAAGCAAATTTAATTTACAATAAATGAAAGAAAAAATTATATATAGCTTTGCTAGAGGTGGATCTCTTTTTAATGGAAGTAGAACTCGTTGAAATAAATCATTTGTATAATGAAATTATTTCACAATGTTTCTCAAAAAAAGAAATTTTGTCTCCTGGTAGAAATAACTAGGTTGGTTTTGAAACAATTTCTGTAATTTATCATTACGCTATTAAAAAGCATAATAAAATTAAAGGAATATAATTACAAATATTTTAAACCTTCATCATATTTCGCAGATATTCTTGAAATTTATTTATTTTCATTTTACAGATGAATCCGGGGCTTTCCAGAAAACGGAAGGGGGAAGAAACTCCCGAACAGGTAAGTGTCTCACAAATGAGCGTGAAAAATGATCAGGTCTTCTAACTGTTGTATAAGTTGTATAGGATTGGAAAACCTGTATTCATAAGAAATAATTTTATGATATTAATTATAATAGTGCATTTTCAATCAAATATTAATAAATTCGGGTCCATAAGATTAATTTCCTGTGTAGCCATAATTTATGGAAAATCAAAAATTTTGTAAATTGTTTGGATTATGTCCAGTATTCTGATGATTTCTTTCTTCATCTTTCTGCAAGACGAAGAAAATGTTTTCGTGAGTTCAATTGTTCTTCAAAAATACTGTCAAAATATTGAAAAAAACCTATCAGTTTACAGTATATATCTATAAGAAATACAGTCTATTGCCGTCTTCGAAAAAATAAAAATAATATTTGATTTGTTGGGACTATACTATTAATATTAATATTTTCCAAGAAATCTTTACCAAAGATAGTGTTTATTTGTTCCGCTCAACATGAAAGGGTTAATCTAGTTTTAGATTCTGATATAAGTGCATATTACAACAGTTATGTTCACTATTCTATAGTCTAAATCGCAGTTGGGCGTAATAATGAATATTAACACAGCAAACAAGTCAGTAAGCACTTGGAGAAAACACAACATGAATATGCAATTATGTGTACGGTACTGACATTATTTCAATACAGAACTCCATTATAATTGTTATTTATCATTAATAAGAAACATCAGCTATTGACTGCAAACCGAATTAATTTATTTGAATAATTGTTAAACTCTACTACCATTTCTAACACGTATAGCTGGATCTCTAATCCAGATTTAATTCATGAGTAAGCACAGTTATGTTCTTTTTAAGGGCCAGTTTCACAATGTGGAGTTAACTTTCTGATAACTTGCATAAGTTTCACTTAAAGGCAAAAGTGTTTCACAATCGGTGCTGCTAAAATTACTATTGCTTAGCATTTTTTATTTATTATATTATATATATATATTTATATTAAAAATAACACTCGGTTTATATTTCACAGTTTATTCAGAAATCTGACACGTGTTTCGGTATTTCAACCATCTTCAGAGGAGTACAAAAAGTAACTCAGTAACTGAGTTACTTTTTGTACTCCTCTGAAGATGGTTGAAATACCGAAACACGTGTCAGATTTCTGAATAAACTGTGAAATATAAACCGAGTGTTATTTTTAATATAAATATTATAATGTTTCACCTAGAACCAACCGCAAACTCAATTCTTCTTATATATATATATATTATATATATATATATATATATATATATATATATATATATATATTATATATATATATATATATATATATAATTATATATATATATATATATATATATTATTATATTATTTATTAGTATTTCTTCATGTTCAATTGATTTATCTTTCTGCAAGACCAAGAAAAAGGTTTTTGAAAAAACTGTCAAAATAAAAAAAAATAATAATAGAAGAGTCTTTCATCATTTTGACGAGTAGAACTCATTGAAATAAATCATTTGTATAATGAAATTATTTCACAATGTTTCTGTAAAAAAGAAATTTTGTCTCCTGGTAAGAATAACAATGTTGGTTTTGGAACAATTTCTGGAATTTATCTTTATGCTATTAAAAAGCATAATAAAATTGAAGGAATGAAGTATATAAATTCAAATATTTTAAATCTTCATCGTATTTCACGGATATTCTTGAAATTTATTTATTTTCATTTTACAGATGAATCCGGGGCCTTCCAGAAAAAGGAAGAGGGAAGAAACTCCCGAACAGGTAAGTGTCTCACAAATGAGCGTGAAAAATGATCAGGTCTCTTAACTGTCGTATAGGTTGAAAAGGATTGGAAAAGCTGTATTCATAAGAAATAATTTTCCTTCTGTCGGAATTATAATGGTGCATTTTCAATCGAATATTAACAAATCCGGGTCCATAAGATTTATTTCCTGTGTAGCCATTATTTATGGAAAATCAAAAATTTTGTAAATTGTTTGGATTATGTCCACTATTCTGATGATTTCTATTTTCATCTTTCTGTAAGACGAAGAAAATGATTCCTGGTACATTTTGATACTATGAATACAAATCAAGTGTTCATAAAGAAAACAGCCGTGTATCTAGTTGTTTTACTACAGAAGAATTCGTATTTCTATTGAAAAATACCTTTTAATTGCAGATTCCTGCCTTTCATTTATATATTTTGACACCTTGTTTCTTTTTCTCATGATTTTACCAGTAAAAATATTTTCCAACTGTTCCTAACTTCAGATTAATTAACCATTAGCAACATATTTTTCAACTGTTTCTTTTGTTGTATAATATCCAAAAATATAAATATAAATCCTCATTGATTTTTAAATTGATATATTTTTTATGTATTTATAGGTGACAGGCCATCCTGCTAAGAAGTTCCGTCTTGACTGCAAGGTAATTCTACTTTAAATTTATTTCCATTGATTGTTCATAAATTACGTGTATGTTGAGAATAGAAATACCCTACTAAATTTCAAATTTTAATAATTTTCAATATTTGGATGAGGCTTTTTCTATTTCTGCATTTTGAGCTATTTTAATATTTGACTAGTTATTTAAAAAAAAAAATCAAAACTATTCAGTGAGTCTCTGTTTTTTCACGTTTGCTTGCCTTTCCTTCGAATCAGTTGTTTGATAGTTTTAAGCAGCTAAAATCATCATTTTTAAATCGTTCCTCATTTATAAATTATTGATACAGATTGAATACGTCGAGAACAGTTCATCAAATTTTTCCAGAATTGGTATGTACATTGGAGGTGTCGATGTTACAACAGAATTTGAGGTTTCTGGAAATGGCCAGACCCGATGATGATAAAAAAAGAAAGAAGACTCAAATGATTATATAACACATTTTTTATGAAATCAATTGCAATGCTACACTGTCGGCTATCTGTTTATAAGAGCGATATATTTCTACAAAAATAACATTAGAGACTTTGAATTCGCAGGGTAGATTCTTTAAGCTCATTTGATGAGATGAATAAGGAAATGTTAACTTCAAAATTTAAATTGATATTGAGCTTTCTTCTCTTAATGCTATTTCATAAAAAAATATATTCATAATGTAGCTATTAAATAGATGGAATAAATTCTACTCTCAATGATTTAACTATGATAATATTAAGGATTTTTAATTTTTCACAAGTTCCTCATATAGTAGAAGTGAAAATAAAGTATTATTGTTTAATTTTCTCATTAAACAAATTAAGTTTATACCTTTAATTTCATATTTATCATTTCGTTTCAGGAAGAAGAACTTCCCATAAAATTTTCCAAGAAAGTAAGTCAAGTTCGTTCAATTTATACGATATATATAGGTATTTGATAGTTTCGGTCTCAGGTAATACCTGAAGAAGCCACATCGTGGTGAAACAATTGTTGTAGTAGTACAAACATTTTTGTGGAAATAAATTACTGTCTCATATACATTTTTTCAATTGATATATAGTTATATTATTATATTATTATATATTGGTTAATGGATGCACAGTAACCTAAGGTAGAGCTTCTCAGGATGAGTTTAAAAAACCTATATATGATAGCTCTTATCAAATCTTTAACAGAGATAACCAAGATAAATTATATTCACGAAAATGGTTTCGCCGTTCCTTCATCAAATTTGAATGATATCCAAGAAAAACAGCAATTATATTGTGAAATGGTAGAGACACATACAGAAGTGGGCATTAAAAGGATTGTTTATGCTCTGAACGTGCCGATTTTGGTTGTATGACACAGATTGAAGAAATATAATCTTTACCCTTTTCATCTTCAGAAGATATGATTTTTCAGTTCCACGATCACGGTGTTTTTGTTTTTAACGGTTTGCATAATATTCAATTGTTTATTGGCAGAAAATTCAGTTGATTGTTCACAGGTCTGGTTCCCCGTACAAGGGTAAGGAGGACTATTAAACTGGAAGAGACAGACACCCCACCGCCATGAGCAGTGAATAGAGGCTTTTTGACAAGAATCCCTAAGAAAGTCATTTTAAAACCGATGAAGATAAATTTATTATTTATGCAATTATCTAATAACCTAAAATGTTTTATGGTTCGATATTGTTTGAATACTGCATAATCTACGATATCCAATGCAAGAAAAATAACCATTTTTTCTTTTTGTTTTACAGGGGTTCCCTGGCAGTACAATTAAGGATGGTAAAGAATTATTTTTGACCTAATTAACTTATTTCTTGGTTTCATAGAGACACATGCCGACGAGGCAAAATATGAGAAACATTAAAAAAAAAGACGATTAATCTTTCGACATTGTAAATAGTGGTGTTTAAAATAAATATTCTTCCAAGCTTCTTAAAGATACATTCATCAAAATGTAAAAAGTAAAATCTATACATGTAAGTAGTACAGTAGTAGAATGGGAATGTCTGTACATATGTGAGTCAGTAGATAATAGGAGGACCGGACAGTAATGTCCTTTCTGCGCATGTGGATATTTGATTGTCATTTGTCAGCTCACAATCGAGGAACATCCAAGAACATTTGCAGCAGATTGGAAGAATAACCAGAGCAGGTGTTTGGGTACCCCATAATCTGTCCGAAGAGAACAAAGTCAACCAATCCATCACATGTAACATATCGCTTCAAGGGAACTATACAGAAACGTTCTTTGGTCCCTTGATCACTGGAGACGAAAAATGGTTCCTATATGATAATCCAAAACGCTAAAAAGGCAGTGGCTTTCTCCAAACGAATCACCGCGAAAAACTACGAAGCCGGGTTTACATCCCAAAAAGGCGCTTCTGTGTGTTTAGCAGATATCGCCCGATATCGCACCCTCGGATTTCCATTTATTCCGATCGCTTTGAAAATTTGGATGATGTACAAAACGCCATCTCGAGATATTTTACACAAAAACCAATTAATTTTTATCGGTATGGCATTGAAAATTTGCACACTAGATGGAAAAAAGGTTGTTGATAACGAAGATGATTACATTGTTGATTAAAAATAAACACTTGTGAATAATTTATTTGTTCCAATTTAATTTACGAAAGCGACATTACTTTCTGGTACCCCTAATAATAATTTCATACGAAGATGTATTATACTATTTCCTGACTATAATGAATCAGAAATTATTCTAGGTATTATTTGAATATTTTTCTATTTCAACATGATGCTTTTAAATTAAAAATATATTAATTTTCATAATTAGAATACCTTTTCGGAAAAAAAGTTATAATCAAAATTATACAAGAAAACTATTAGCCAAAATTTTCAGATTTGCATCCCGGTGTTTTTGTGTTTGATGGTTTACATAATATTCAATTGTTATTTGGTAGAAACTCTGTAGTTAATTGTCCACAGGCCTCGCTCTCCATAAGGAGCCAATGACCGCACCCTCCAGGCCCATAAGGGGGGTTTCCTTAACAAGAGCCCCTAAGAAGGCCCAGCCAGTGTGGAAGTAATTATATAATGAGGTAAGTTAATACATTATGACTCACTGTTTGACTAACATTCACTTCATCGTTGATTCAATTTTGGACGCTTTCAAAACTTTCTTAGTGTTAAGGTAATCAGTAAGTAGTATTGGTATTGTATGCAGCTTTCAAATCACAGACATACCTTCAGTTTAACATTTGATTAAGATAAAAAATTCAGTATTTCATAGAAATTAATTGTAATGAAAATGTTGGTTATCAAAATATCATTTTAACGTGTTTTTTTGCAGAAAATAAGCACAATGAAATAATTCACTATATCGTTAACGTCATTCAATAAAAATACCCTTTAATAGTTTAAATATAGTAATTTTCTGTGTATGTATTTCATGAGAATAGTAAATGTTTTTGTGTCGTAATGGTACACTAATTTTTGTAGCTTTTTGTGAATAAATCAAGCAGGTGAAACTATGGGTATCTCTGCAAAAATCCCATCATACCGTTAGAAAATCTTATGCCTAGAACAAAAGCCCATACTTATACTCGGCGAGTTTTAGATTAGAAGGGATCTCATTTCTCTTTCAGCGAAATTTCAACTTAGACTAACACAAGTCTAAATACTGTGATGTATGTTTCTCAAGCAAAATTCCTGAAAGGTCAAACAGTAAGAGTAAGGGATACACGCTTTCATGTGGAACCATAGAATGCCTCCAAATTTGGCTCTCATGGTGTAGAGAACATTTACATTGCGATCAGTAGTGGAATATATCTATTGTGACAAATACCGATACTGTTTGGGGATCAGTGACAGTTGGGCAAGAGAAAAAGATACATGTACCTAAATAATACCATTGCATCATCCGAACGTATCAAATTGACAAAATTGAATTTTGAGAATATTAGACATCATATCATGTTAGTTCCTGAGTTAAAAAAAATGTTGGGCAACTTGATATTTATATTTATCAAGTTTTGGAGGTGTAAGGAATACTAAGATAAGCCTCCAATTTAATTCACTTCGTATTTTAAAGTAGGGACTTTTTTAAAACAATAGAAGGAATAAATTAAAATGAACTATTTCTTCGAATATACAGATTTGTGACAACGAACTTGCCGCAAAGAATAATTAAAGTAACCAAAAAATGTAATTGTTTTATTTGAAAATATAAGACCTGTATATGTTCTCTTAGTATTTTTTTTTATTTTTACAGATCGGCACGGCACTTTATCAATAATTCACAGCCGATCTAATGAACCGTTCAAGAATCTAATGAACTGTTCTAGATATTCATAATTTGTTGAAATCACTTTCTTCCTCTTCTAGAGCTATTATTGTTACAATGTTTCGATTAAATATTTGAATCGTTAGTTCACATCTAATTATTTATGTTGATAAGGCCGACATATTTTGGGATACAAATTCAATAAATGCATTTTTTAGTTAAAAAAACGGACTCAATTAATTTGTCCTCCCAACATTTTAATAATTTTATTATTGAATGATTTGACCACATACACATTTGAAAAAACCTGAGTTTCAAAAGTTGTGAATGTGACTACGTTGAAAAGGCTCAATGTAACAAAAAGGTTGGTTTACGGAAATAACATTCCAATTGAAAAAAAAATTTAATTTTTAAGATCGCAAAAGAAAATGGTTTTGGAAAAACATAACGTTAGTAGAGAAATCTTGAGGAAAAATTCATCAACTAGGGGGAAACCCATAAAAATATTGAATTTTATATGTATGCGTTTGTATAAATATAAATCCTCATTGATTTTTAAATTGATATATTTTTTTGTATTTATAGGTGACAGACCATCCTGCTAAGAAGTTCCATCTTGACTGCCAGGTAATTCTCCTTTAAATTTATTTTCATTGATTGTTCATAATTACGTGTATGTTGAGAATAGAAATACCCTACTGAATTTACAAACTTCTTGTAATAATTCATGAATATTAAATTTTAAATTGTTTTGAGTATGTCCAGTATTCTGCTGACCTATTTCTTCATGTTCAGTTGATTCAACTTTCTGCAAGACCACGAAAAAGGTTTTTGAACAAAACTGTCACAATATTAAAAAAAATAATAATAGGAGAGTATTTTATCATTTTGATTTCTTCTTGAAGAAATATTTAAAAAAAGGATTATTTATTCCCTGCATTTAACATTAATTACCGATCCGGCTTAATCTATCCTAGAAGTTTACTTCATTATGGCTCTAATATGTTGATTAAATGCGGTGTCAATATCTATCGTATTTTTTATTCGTTTCTCAAATAGGTAATTTCGTTCAAACAATGAATTTATTGAATATTGTCATGGTTGTGTTCCGAACGATGAATAGTTTTTAGCACCAACAACAAAATTTGTCTATGTGGGATCCACAGAAATTTTACGAAATACCTTTTGGTTTTAGATCTGGATAAATTTACAGTGGTGATCAATTTTCATTATATCAATGTTTGGTTAACAATAAAACTACAAGATAATTATGTAAAACTGACGATATACCAGTTTAGGAGTCCCTAAATGGTGCTAGCTATCAGTTTGGGGACTGTAAGACAGCGCCATCTTCTATATATTTTTGTTTTTTTTTTTATAATTTCGCTAATTTATCAGATTCTATTAATCAAAATTAAGAAAAAGAACAATTTTTGTTTAGAAAGTTGTTCAATTTTTCAATAATATGTAAATATATGATCCTGATATAATTCCATTTTATTTTATAAAATTCATGGTTGTTATCATTTCACAGGTGGCGCCTAAAAAACCCAGGTTGGAGGAAAGTCCTAACCCAGTAACGAAAGTAAGTGTCTCATAAAATTAGGTTAAGAGGATTCATATGACAGTAAAAAATTGAATATTTTTCCTTTCAAAATAATTATGATAATTTTTCAATTGTACCTAGTATAATATCACTCTATAATAAGAATTTCTTCTTTAGCTATAAGTGATGGATAAAAATATAGTTACACTTTTAGCACTTATTGTTTAATGTTTAAGTGTTTTATTCTCAAACAAGAGCAAAAAGTTTCAACATTTCAAATTAATTTCAAATCATTTTCGGCAAAATATTGTGAAACGTATCAGTATAGAGCAAATTTAATTTACAATAAATGAAAGAAAAAACTATATATAGCGTTGCTAGAGGTGGATCTCTTTTTAATGGAAGTAGAACTCGTTGAAATAAATCATTTGTATAATGAAATTATTTCACAATGTTTCTCAAAAAAAGAAATTTTGTCTCCTGGTAGAAATAACTAGGTTGGTTTTGAAACGATTTCTGTAATTTATCATTATGCTATTAAAAAGCATAATAAAATTAAAGGAATATAATTTCAAATATTTTAAACCTTCATCATATTTCGCAGATATTCTTGAAATTTTTTTATTTTCATTTTACAGATGAATCCGGGGCTTTCCAGAAAACGGAAGAGGGAAGAAACTCCCGAACAGGTAAGTGTCTCACAAATGAGCGTGAAAAATGATCAGGTCTTCTAACTGTTGTATAAGTTGTATAGGATTGGAAAACCTGTATTCATAAGAAATAATTTTCCTTCTGTCGGAATTATAATGGTGCATTTTCAATCAAATATTAATAAATGCGGGTCCATAAGATTCATTTCCTGTGTAGCCATAATTTATGGAAAATCAAAAATTTTGTAAATTGTTTGGATTATGTCCAGTATTCTGATGATTTCTTTCCTCATCTTTCTGCAAGACGAAGAAAATGTTTTAGTGAGTCCAATTGTTCTTCAAAAATACTGTCAAAATATTGAAAAAAACCTATCAGTTTACAGTATATATCTATAAAAAATACAGTCTATTGCCGTCTTCGAAAAAATAAAAATAATATTCAATTTGTTGGGACTATACTATTAATATTAATATTTTCCAAGAAATCTTTACCAAAGAGAGTGTTTATTTGTTCCGCTCAACATGAAAGGGTTAATCTAATTTTAGATTCTGATATAAGTGCATATTACAACAGTTATGTGCACTATTCCATAGTCTAAATCGCAGTTGGGAGTAATAATGAATATTAACACAGCAAACAAGTCAGTAAGCACTTGGAGAAAACAGAACATGAATATGCAATTATGTGTACGGTACTGACATTATTTCAATACAGAACTCCATTATAATTGTTATTTATGATTAATAAGAAACATCAGATATTGACTGCAAACCGAATTAATTTATTTGAATAATTGTTAAACTCTACTACCATTTCTAACACGTATAGCTGGATCTCTAATCCAGATTTAATTCATGAGTAAGCACAGTTATGTTCTTTTTAAGGGCCAGTTTCACAATGTGGAGTTAACTTTCTGATAACTTGCATAAGTTTCACTTAAAGGCAAAAGTGTTTCACAATCGGTGCTGCTAAAATTACTATTGCTTAGCATTTTTTATTTATTATATTATATATATATATATATATATATATATATATATATATTATATATATATATATATATATATATATTACATATATATATATATATACATATATATATTATTATATTATTTATTAGTATCTCTTCATGTTCAATTGATTTATCTTTCTGCAAGACCAAGAAAAAAGTTTTCGAAAAAACTGTCAAAATAAAAAAAAATAATAACAGAAGAGTCTTTCATCATTTTGACGAGTAGAACTCATTGAAATAAATCATTTGTATAATGAAATTATTTCACAATGTTTCTGTAAAAAAGAAATTTTGTCTCCTGGTAAGAATAACAATGTTGGTTTTGGAACAATTTCTGGAATTTATCTTTATGCTATTAAAAAGCATAATAAAATTGAAGGAATGAAGTATATAAATTCAAATATTTTAAATCTTCATCGTATTTCACGGATATTCTTGAAATTTATTTATTTTCATTTTACAGATGAATCCGGGGCCTTCCAGAAAAAGGAAGAGGGAAGAAACTCCCGAACAGGTAAGTGTCTCACAAATGAGGGTGAAAAATGATCAGGTCTTTTAACTGTCGTATAGGTTGAAAAGGATTGGAAAAGCTGTATTCATAAGAAATAATTTTCCTTCTGTCGGAATTATAATGGTGCATTTTCAATCGAATATTAACAAATCTGGGTCCATAAGATTTATTTCCTGTGTAGCCATTATTTATGGAAAATCAAAAATTTTGTAAATTGTTTGGATTATGTCCACTATTCTGATGATTTCTATTTTCATCTTTCTGTAAGACGAAGAAAATGATTCCTGGTACATTTTGATACTATGAATACAAATCAAGAGTTCATAAAGAAAACAGCCGTGTATCTAGTTGTTTTACTACAGAAGAATTCGTATTTCTATTGAAAAATACCTTTTAATTGCAGATTCCTGCCTTTCATTTATATATTTTGACACCTTGTTTCTTTTTCTCATGATTTTACCAGTAAAAATATTTTCCAACTGTTCCTAACTTCAGATTAATTAACCATTAGCAACATATTTTTCAACTGTTTCTTTTGTTGTATAATATCCAAAAATATAAATATAAATCCTCATTGATTTTTAAATTGATATATTTTTTATGTATTTATAGGTGACAGGCCATCCTGCTAAGAAGTTCCGTCTTGACTGCAAGGTAATTCTACTTTAAATTTATTTCCATTGATTGTTCATAAATTACGTGTATGTTGAGAATAGAAATACCCTACTAAATTTCAAATTTTAATAATTTTCAATATTTGGATGAGGCTTTTTCTATTTCTGCATTTTGAGGTATTTTCATATTTGACTAGTTATTTTCAAAAAAAAATCAAAACTATTCAGAGAGTCTCTGTTTTTTCACGTTTGCTTGCCTTTCCTTCGAATCAGTTGTTTGATAGTTTTAAGCAGCTAAAATCATCATTTTTAAATCGTTCCTCATTTATAAATTATTGATACAGAATGAATACGTCGAGAACAGTTCATCAAATTTATTCCAGAATTGGTATGTACATTGGAGGTGTCGATGTTACAACAGAATTTGAGGTTTCTGGAAATGAGCAGACCCGATGATGATAAAAAAAGGAAGAAGACTCAAATGATTATATAACACATTTTTTATGAAATCAATTGCAATGCTACACTGTCGGCTATCTGTTTATAAGAGCGATATATTTCTACAAAAATAACGTTAGAGACTTTGAATTCGCAGGGTAGATTCTTTAAGCTCATTTGATGAGATGAATAAGGAAATGTTAACTTCAAAATTTAAATTGATATTGAGCTTTCTTCTCTTAATGCTATTTCATAAAAAAATATATTCTTAATGTTCGAATAATTATTTTTGAAATCATACCTATTATTAGTTTATGCTAGTAGCTATTAAATAGATGGAATAAATTCTACTCTCAATGATTTAACTATGATAATATTGAGGATTTTTAATTTTTCACAAGTTCATCATATAGTAGAAGTGAAAATAAAGGATTATTGTTTAATTTTCTCATTAAACAAATTATGTTTATACCTTTAATTTCATATTTATCATTTTGTTTCAGGAAGAAGAACTTCCCATAAAATTTTCCAAGAAAGTAAGTCAAGTTCGTTCAATTTATACGATATATATAGGTATTTGATAGTTTCCGTCTCAGGTAATACCTGAAGAAGCCACATCGTGGTGAAACAATTGTTGTAGTAGTACAAACATTTTTGTGGAAATAAATTACTGTCTCATATACATTTTTTTAATTGATATATAGGCTTTTTCATTGGTTAATGGATGCACAGTAACCTAAGGTAGAGCTTCTCAGGATGAGTTTAAAAAACCTATATATGATAGCTCTTATCAAATCTTTAACAGAGATAACCAAGATAAATTATATTCACGAAAATGGTTTCGCCGTTCCTTCATCAAATTTGAATGATATCCAAGAAAAACAGCAATTATATTGTGGAATGGTAGAGACACATACAGAAGTGGGAATTAAAAGGATTGTTTATGCTCTGAACGTGCCGATTTTGGTTGTATGACACAGATTGAAGAAAAATAATCTTTACCCTTTTCATCTTCAGAAGATATGATTTTTCAGTTCCACGATCACGGTGTTTTTGTTTTCAACGGTTTGCATAATATTCAATTGTTTATTGGCAGAAAATTCAGTTAATTGTTCACAGGTCTGGTTCCCCGTACAAGGGTAAGGAGGACTATTAAACTGGAAGAGACAGACACCCCACCGCCATGAGCAGTGAATAGAGGCTTTTTGACAAGAACCCCTAAGAAAGTCATTTTAAAACCGACGAAGATAAATTTATTATTTATGCAATTATCTAATAACCTAAAATGTTTTATGGTTCGATATTGTTTGAATACTGCATAATCTACGATATTCAATGCAAGAAAAATAACCATTTTTTCTTTTTGTTTTACATGAGCTCCCTGGCAGTACAATTGAGGATGGTAAAGAATTATTTTTGACCTAATTAACTTATTTCTTGGTTTCATAGAGACACATGCCGACGAGGCAAAATATGAGAAACATTAAAAAAAAGACGATTAATCTTTCGACATTGTAGAAAGTGGTGTTTAAAATAAATATTCTTCCAAGCTTCTTAAAGATACATTCATTAAAATGTAAAAAGTAAAATCTATACAAGTAAGTAGTACAGTAGTAGAATGGGAATGTCTGTACATATGTGAGTCAGTAGATAATAGGAGGACCGGACAGCATGTGGATATTTGATTGTCATTTGTCAGCTCACAATCGAGGAACATCCAAGAACATTTGCAGCAGATTGGAAGAATAACCAGAGCAGGTGTTTGGGTACCCCATAATCTGTCCGAAGAAAATAAAGCCAACCAATCCATCACATGTAACATATCGCTTCAAGGGAACTATACAGAAACGTTCTTTGGTCCCTTGATCACTGGAGACGAAAAATGGTTCCTATATGATAATCCAAAACGCTAAAAAGGCAGTGGCTCTCTCCAAACGAATCACCGCGAAAAACTACGAAGCCGGGTTTACATCCCAAAAAGGCGCTTCTGTGTGTTTGGCAGATATCGCCCGATATCGCACCCTCGGATTTCCATTTATTCCGATCGCTTTGAAAACTTGCATGATGTCCAAAACGGCATCTCGAGATATTTTACTCAAAAACCAATTAATTTTTATCGGTATGGCATTGAAAATTTGCACACTAAATGGAAAAAGGTTGTTGATAACGAAGATGATTACATTGTTGATTAAAAATAAACACTTGTGGATAATTTATTTGTTCCAATTTAATTTAAGAAAGCGATATTACTTTCTGGTACCCCTAATAATAATTTCATACGAAGATGTATTATACTATTTCCTGACTATAATGAATCAGAAATTATTCTAGGTATTATTTGAATATTTTTCTATTTCAACATGATGCTTTTAGATTAAAAATATATTAATTTTAATAATTAGAATAATTTTTCGGAGAAAAAGTTATAATCAAAATTATAGAAGAAAACTATTAGCCAAAATTTTCAGATTTGCATTCCGGTGTTTTTGTGTTTGATGGTTTCCATAATATTCAATTGTTTTTTGGTAGAAACTCTATAGTTAATTGTCCACAGGCCTTGCTCTCCATAGGGAGATAAAAATGGAGCCAATGACCCCACCATCCAGGCCCATAAGGGGGGTTTCGTTGACAAGAGCCCCTAAGAAGGCACAACCCGTTTGGAAATAATTATAGAATGAGGTAAGTTATTACATTATGTCTCACTATTTGACTTACATTCACTTCATCCTTGATTCAATTTTGGACGCTTTCAAAACTTTCTTAGTATTGAGGTTATCAGTAAGTAGTAATGGTATTGTATGCAGCTTTCAAATCACAGACATACCTTCAGTTTAACATTTGATTAAGATAAAAAATTCAGTATTTTATAGAAATTAATTGTAATGAAAACGTTGGTTATCAAAATATCATTTTAACGTGTTTTTTTGCAGAAAATAAGCACAATGAAAAAATTCACCATATCGTTAACGACATTCAATAAAAATACCCTTTAATAGTTTAAATATAGTAATTTTCTGTGTATGTATTTCATTAGAATAGTAAATGTTTTTGTGTCGTAATGGTACACTAATTTTTGTAGCTTTTTGTGAACAAATCAAGCAGGTGAAACTATCGGTATCTCTGCAAAAATCCCATCATACTGTTAGAAAATCTTATGCCTAGAACAAAAGCCCATACTTATACTCGGCGAGTTTGAGATTAGAAGGGATCTCATGTCTCTTTCAGCGAAATTTCAATTTAGACTAACACAAGTCTAAATACTGTGATGTATGTTTCTCAAGCAAAATTCCTGAAAGGTCAAACAGTAAGAGTAAGGGATACACGCTTTCATGTGGAACCATAGAATGCCTCCAAATTTGGTTCTCATGGTGTAGAACGTTTACATTGGGAACAGTAGTGGAATATATCTATTGTGACAAATACCGATACTGTTTGGGGGTCAGTGACAGTTGGGCAAGAAAAAAAGATACATGTACCTAAATAATACCATTGCATCATCCGAACCTATCAAACTGACAAAATTGAATTTTGAGAATATAAGACATCATATCATGTTAGTTCCTGAGTTAAAAAAAATGTTGGGCAACTTGATATTTATATTTATCAAGTTTTGGAGGTGTAAGGAATACTAAGATAAGCCTCCAATTTAATTCACTTCGTATTTTAAAGTAGGGACTTTTTTAAAACAATAGGAGGAATAAATTAAAATGAACTATTTCTTCGAATATACAGATTTGTGACAACGAACTTGCCGCAAAAAATAATTAAAGTAACCAAAAAATGTAATTGTTTTATTTGAAAATATAAGACCTGTATATGTTCTCTTAGTATTTTTTTTTTATTTTTACAGATCGGCACGGCACTTCAATAATTCACAGCCGATCTAATGAACCGTTCAAGAATCTAATGAACTGTTCTAGATATTCATAATTTGTTGAAATCACTTTCTTCCTCTTCTAGAGCTATTATTGTTACAATGTTTCGAATAAATATTTGAATCGTTAGTTCACATCTAATTATTTATGTTGATAAGGCCGGCATATTTTGGGAAATTGAGAAACGAGATTTCAAATAGGTATATTTTCGAATACGTTATGCGAATATGCCGATTCACGGACTTAATATTTCTAATTGGACCAGGTTCCTAGTTACAAAATATAAAAATAATTAATGATTACAAAATATAAGCTGTTAAAAATCAGGATGTACGGCAGTCATCATATGGACGAATTTTTCACCGTAAGGGTAGGATAAAATGTTCCAAAAATATTTTCGCTCATTTTATCCATCAAGTTTCGGACCAGTCGCGTGTCGCTTCAAATTTCAGCGATATGTTTTCGTAAGCCTGCTCTTCAAAATTATTCATTACAAGGTACCTGCTGAGTATAGATTTTCTCATACGAGTACGTAGATTTCGAACGTATCTACATTCTTGAGGAAAAGAATTAACTCTATATGTATGGAGGAAAAATATTGTTTTCTTGAAAACAGCGTGCCAATAGATAATGGACAATAATAATTTCAGAAAATAAATTCAATTCCAATGATGCATGCATATAACCAGCGTTAGTGGTAAGCGGAGATTCATTGTTGGAGCGGGGAAGGGGGGATTCTGACTAAGATGGCCAGCCAATTCACTGTTGGATCAAAAGTTAAAAGGGCTGTGCTTAAAGTGGAGTACTTACACAGTAACAAAACCTAACCAGAACACAACTGACCAACTCGAGCCACAAGCTACACTAAAGCTTTTGAAGGATATTCACAGAAGATCTACGAGTATCATTAATATAACCAAAATTACAAAATAATGATTTTTGGACTTCCACATCATCATAGTTATTTTGATTTGAAAATGCAAGTGAGAAAATATACTCATTTATAATATGATTTTTGCCAATAAACATTCTGTCCGCCATTTCAATTGTCTAATAACTAAATCAATTCACATATCATCTTCTTCTTCAGGTGTCCTCTCCATTTAATAAAGGTTGGCGACATTTTCACATATCATATAGAAGAGTTATGATTCAAACATTGCTTTTCAAAAAACAATGAAAAAATACCATTTGAATGAAATAGAAATAGTTTGATTACAGTACACTGAAATTGAATTTCAGTCAAACATGGAGGTCTTTCTTGGACATTTTCTTATAATTTTTATTTTAATTTTTGGATACATTCGTGAATATTTTCAACTTTTCTTCGTGAATATTTCATTAGTGTCCAAATATCTTCTTTTCAGAAAGTTAATTTTTTTATTTCTTTCCTCACTTTCACAGTTTTACTCTATTGAATCAATTAATTTATATGAATGTATTGAATATCAGAATTTCTACTCATTTCAAGTGGAGTTTGATCATAAATTGCTATTAAAATAGATCCGAATTCGGTATAGCTCTGATGTGAATGTAAATGAAATTCATATGTGATTTTTAACTCTACACATTGCAAAGCTATTTAAAATATAATTCGCAAATGAAATGAGTCGAAATTTTATGTTCAGAAAAAGTTTACATGAAAAATTTTTCAAGACCTTATTGGTGACCAGAATTCAAGTTATGGGTTGTGTCAGATATCCAAAAAATTTATATATATATATATATATATATATATATATATATATATATATATATATATATATATATATATATATATATATATATATATATATATATATATATATATATATTTATATAGGAAATGTTAATAGATATCATCAAGATACAAAAAAATTAAAACTTCAAAGTAACTTGCTTCTACTTTTTGTGAATCATATGGAACATTAAATGAATGGATGTCGAACACAACTGAAAATTAATTATCATAGCTTATACATATTTCTACATATTACAATTAAGAACAATTGCCATTCAAATTCCTGAAAACTGTAGTTGTTGTGTACATTGAACTTTTTATTTTATTAAACATAGTCCTCTAAATATTGTTAAATTATTTTGTTCAATTGTGTATTTTTTCTTGGTGTTTTTTATCCTATTGTATATTTTTTCAGTAGTTTTCTTTGGGCTTTTTTTTTCTTTTTTTATGTTTTCCTTTTTTTATTGTTTTTTTTTTCTTTTTTTATTTTATTTTTTTTCCATTTTTTTAAAAATTTTTTTACTTTATTATTCACATAAACATTATTATTATTCGATCTTCACATATTTTTTGATAACATTTTTTTAAGTCTTTTTTTCTATTACAGCAATTTATTAATATAATCCACCATAAACATGTACTATTAGCAGATATATTCACTTCAAGTGAACAAATCATTGTTAAAATGTATTCAAATTCGAAAAATAACATCTGTATACATATATACTATATTGATAATAAATCAAGAAACGACTGAAAACTCACAAATTTCGATTTTTTCTTTGTTGTTATTTTGTTTGTGAGAAGTGTTTCGAAACAATGATTTGTTCATATAATTATAGAGATTAGATAGTAAATAAATTATCATTATGATTCGTGTATTCTACAGAAGTAAACAGTAAACAGGACTTAAGACAAAATGGACAAGGAATCATTTTTCAAACAAACAAATAACACATTTTCAACGACAAATATAATTTTCCAAATACGAAGAAATCCAGCTGTCCTATCAGGAGAATGGTTGAATGTTCAAACTGGTAATTCGTTTCAGTTGATTTCATATGTCACAAACCTTCTTCACATATTTACAAGTTTTGGTTTTTGTCCGACTCGACATATATTCACGGATTCAAGGTATTTTCCACTTTAAAAGATTCAATTTTGAACATGTCAATCGACCTGTACTTGCTTTAATCAAAGAGCGTTCTGAGGAAGATCACCTTTCTGAGAACTAGATTGTGATCCAAATTTATAGCAATTGATGATAACGATCACATCTCCAAAATCCATTCAAACTGAACAGTTCTATTTCTTTATTCAATCAAATGTCAATGTTGATTTCCGTTGCTTAAAAACGTTGTTTAACGCTATTTCTGAGTGAGTTTAGCGTACAGAAGTCAAAGAGGAGAGCTCTCTTTGTTAAAAGAGCACATTTCTATTGAATCTTTTTTTGATAACAGGACTCGTTACAGATCTTATTCTCTCCCAATCGACCATAATAATGAGTTCTCTTGATTTTCACTGGTTTCCAATCACAGATTCACTGATGGTCATATAATTCCTCTATCTTTCAACTTGACCTTTCAGAATCAAAGGAGTATACTGACTTGTCGAGTTTTCAATTTTCAAACATGTTTTCAATATTCCATCACTTCTACAACTTTGAACAGTTTTTCCATTCCAAGCGCTACACATTTTAATATACCACAACAGATGACTCTCCTTTTGACACTTAATTATGTCTATGTTGCATGATCTCTTGATCTTCCGAGTTGAAATATATCAAAATAAGTAGTATCGTGTTTTCATTTACTTTATTCCATTGTTTTCGTTCCAATTTCAAGGTTACATTGATAGCTATAGAAACCTCATTTTCTTCAACACAAAGCAGGTAATTAACCTCTTCTTGCAACCTTACCGGCAGAAAGCCGTGAGCTATCCAATCCACCTTTGCACATCTGAGGCGGAGTCAATGAAAAATCTACCAATCTTTTTCATATCTTCGAATTTTAATTGCAAAACATGATAATCATCATTCAAGTCATCATCCTTAGAGAGGGGTTCATCACTGACAGACTCTGCTCTACTTTACATACAGGACAAACTCCTCTTTGGGTAAGAGTTTTATCTAGTTCAGAACAGATCTTACTGTTAGCTCTTTTTTGAACCATTGAGATGTACTTGAGCTACTTAATATTCCTTTGTTTCTCCAAGCGGGGTATCTGAAGAATTCAATCGTAGTTTGATGACATCTTCGGTTATTACAAGTTCCGAATGCACGACGTGTTTATCATCATTCAGGTCTTCATTACTAATCTTAAAACTGGGTGTATCACTGGTGGACTGGCTGCGTTATATACACTCGTTTCTACAAATTCATTACATAAATTGAAGTGCTCGGGCAAAAGTTTGGAAGAAAACTTAATATTAGCTCTTATTCAGACCACCAAGACGTACGTGAGCTACTCAATCCACCCTCGTACGTCCAGGCGAAATTCTATGATAACTCACGCATAATTTTGATAATATTTTCGGTTGTCAAAAATTTCGATCGTAAACACGTTGATCATCAGTTATTTGTTTTCAATTTGATTCCTTATAATCATCCTTAAGGCAGAGTATATCATCAGCACCAGGAGACTCAGCTAATCATCCTCATAAACTTATTTCGTCAATGTGTTTCGGTGAAAGTTTCATCAAGTTTAGCATGATACTTAATGTTGGATCTCATTTCGATATCGATATCCATTTTCAAACAACAAACATTATCTCTAATCACGCAATCATCCGGTTTCTTCACCAAAGTTCAGAAGCCTTTCAACCAAAGCATCCATAAATAGGACAGCTTACTATTTTGAAAAGAGTACTGTTTACTTCTGAAACTATCAACTTGGCTGATATTTTGACTGTCTAAAACTAAATAAATACAAAAATTGTGTTTTTCGTATTATACTAAATAAATACAATAATACTTCTTGTTTCAATTCAGAAGAGTTAACAAGATTTTCATGTTTCATGTACTGAAATGTCTACAATGGTATCTCTGAATATTTTTTGATTTTGTTCATTATAGAAATATTTCATGTTTTCTACATGCAATGTGAAAAAATCAATTGTAAATGTCAAGAATGTCAGTTAGCAAACAAAAAATCCTGGTGTACATACAAAATTGCCTGTTCTCAAATCAAAATTTAGTCTTTCTTATTGTTTGAAGCGCAATCTTCTGAATCTCAATTTAAATTCCAAAATACTGGTCTACACTGGCTTCTTTAATGAATTTTTCAGCAATCTGATTGATAAAAAGACTCAACATTATTCCAAGAACACAGCATTATATGTACATATTATCAAATTTTCAAATATAACTATGATTGATGAGGATATAAGGATCAAGTTTTACGGATAATCTCAAATCTAGTTCATTGATTGATAAAATTATTAAGTAAGAAAAACGGCAAATCTGAATAACTGCAAAACTATGGATTTTGTTCATTGACACTAAATCTATCTCTTTTAGTACAAAAGCCTGAATATTCAAGGACGGACCGGCCGGACAGAATCACTTTCTACCTCGGATTCATCAGTTAAAGTTACTTAGTCTTTTGAGACATTTTTTTCGGCTCAGAATTCGAAAATTAAAGACCTATAGCCAAAACGATAGCACGCCGTCCCTTGAACAATCGCGCATTAAACTGAATTTTCTGGTTTGTCATACGGAAGTCAAATAGACATAATTTTTGAAATTTTAGAACCGCTTTTCTGAAGAAGCAGAAAATCTCATGAAATGAAAAAAGAGGGTGAAAGGCTCCATCTTTCTTCCTCATTGGCAAAGATAAAGAAAGGAATATATTTAGAAAAATTTCCAATACTTTTTAAACGTAGTGCCAAAATCGTAAAAGGAAAATTCAAAAAATTACCGAACAGACAGAATTATTTCAGACCTTGGATTCATCAGTAAGTCCAATAAAGTTGTTTGTGACCATTTTCAGCTCAAAATTCGAAATCGAGCGCTGTTTTCCAGAACAAGCGCGAAAAAACTGACATGACAGAATGACTATCCATAAAAACATTGCAACGATTCCATAATTGAAATACAATATGGACATTTAATAGTTACCGAATAAATACAAAATATAATTTACAATTTGCCGCACATTTCTAAGATTTTTACACTCCCTAGAAATCGTACAGCATTCTATGATTCTCACATCATTTATAGTTTTACGAAGTCATTGAAATTGGCTACATCGATAACAGCGAACATATCTGAAGGCGTTGTCGGTCCTGTAATATTTCCCTATCCTGCGATTATGTTTTGATTAATTCAAACAAGGCATTATAATTATTTATGTACCAAGTGCGTTATATAGATCCTACCGTTCGGAGGGAAACATTCGTCCCGAGGGTCTTTGGCCCTAGGGATGAATGTTGCCCGATGGGTGTTAGGATCTAGTGACGCTCGTGGTGCATGCAAAATTTTATTTTTAACGCTAAATTCAATTTATTATAATAAAAATCGATTCATTCCTCCTAGGATTTTCTTTCCATTTTTCTCCTCATAGTAACCCTGGCATTTGATGATATTTTAAAGTTTTGTTCAATATTGCTGTCATCTCTACATTTAGTGAATGTCATTGCTGCTTTCTTTGTGCATTCATACAGAAATAATGGAAATGAATACGAATTTACCCAAGAATATCACAGAAAATGCAGCCAAAGCTGCCTATAATTTGTTAGCGTAGAAATTCAGACTCGTATACGACAAGGATTATGAAGTATTCGATCAATGGAAGTTGAAAAATAAAATTATTGCCATAGATGAGACCGTTTTATTGGCGTACTTTCAAGAATTGGTATGTTATTTTATTTTTCATTTAGTTTATGTTTTTGATGGATTTTTTTATTTCAGTCCGAAAAATTTTCTCCTACGTTTATGTAGACGAAATGTTCTATTTTGAAATCGCACTGATATTCAATGAAAATATCGATATTTTGCATTTCTTCCGGCTAATAGTGTTTTTAAAACTGAAATCTAAAGGATATATTCCAAAAAATTCAAGGCTTTGACAACAGATCAAGTTCTAACATTCAGCAGTGAAGCTTCGGATAAAATTAATCTCTCACATTAAGTAGTCCTAATAATGGGTGTTTTTGGAGGACTAAGGAGAGATGAGTGAAAATGTCGACAAACGATATAGAAGATACGCGTAGCTGTTTACTTGTTAAAATACCCGAAAATAAAACCAGTATGTCAAAAGGATTCAGTATTGTGGAGGAAGAAAAAATGGAGGCTTTGAGGCTGGTCAGTTGAGACCCAGTGGAGTAAGGAATCTCAGATTTTTCCTCACGTACCGAAACGGTCGGTGCACTGTCCAACCTGTTGACAAAAATACCATAGGAAATATGCCTTCGATAACTGGCAAACATTTAAAATTGGATAATGCAAATTAATATAGCGGATTAAAACAAGTTGTAGAAATTACTATGTTTTACCACCAATAAATTGATATTTTACAAATTTAATTGTGACTCGAGTTTTGAGAATTAACTATCCCATCTTCAGAAAACTGAAGACTTAACAAGCAGAACAGGCTATTTATGCATATAATTACATAATCTCAACCCTCACTAATTAAATGGATCTTTTCCTATACGCCGTAAGACCTATATATTGCAATGTATTATTTTGCCAATTCTGCATTTTCCTATTGCATCACATCGCAGACGTCAAAGCAATGACACAAATTTCTCTCCGTGAGAACATGGGAAACTCATATATCAAGCTTCGAGTTTAAAGGCAGGCCTTTCAAGTTGTCATAAACAGTTGAATTAGATAAATTAATTTAGCCTCTCACCGATCTCACGTGTTGTTATTTGTCGATTTGCATCAACTAATTTCTTTATCATGTCTGTATCAGCTTCTACCGGCCTTCCGGAACGTGGGCATCTTCGACGTTAAATGGTCGGATCGAAATTCTGCGAACCAGTTCTGGCACTGGCGTACTCTCAACATATCTTCTCCATGCATATCTGTAATTTTTTTTGTGGCTTGAACAGCATTTTAACCTTTTCTATAGTAAAAAAGTGAAATTGACGAAAATTGCTATGCATATTTCAAAGGGCACCAACCAAAAACTACTGCATGGAATTCGGTGAACTCTTTTACACACAAGCCTTGCTATATAAGCTCTTAAAACATATAATGATTATGCGGCTTAAGTGTGAAGTTGGCTTCGAAAAAATACAATTGAACCCTCCGTCGAATGAAAAAAGAATTACTTTTCGAACAACCTTATGCATTTGATTGATATTCGATATTTGTTATTCCCATTTTGAATCATATTGCTGTCAGCATCTATTCCGATAAGGAAACCCATAAAGGGAATTGAATCTGTTTGTTTCAACAGCGAAAGACTAGAGTTAGACTTGTTCAGACGTACCATTGTATTCTTGTTTTTCGAAAATAAATTGTTTTTTAAAAACTTGGTTTTCTACCTTAAAAACTTAACTGGCGACGAGTAGATGGGATTGTGCCGGTCTTATTGAGAAGAATTAGTGCAACCTCGACAGCAGAAAAATCTTCCCAGACCTTCAGTTTCAACTGTTCAGCACAACCGAAACTTCAGAAAACCAGAAGCCTGATCACCCGAGTAGCGCCCTGTGACGACTTCACATCGAAAACATACAACATTTGGTGAGCATTTCTACTCTTTCTATCCTCCCAGTTTCCCAAAATTGGTCAACCTTTTTCCCGAGTTTTGTGCGTAAAACTTGTATCACAGTTTTTCCTAGGTTTCTATCAAAAAATCGACATTAGAGTTTTTTTCTAGGTTTCTTATTATAAAAAACCGATTTAATTTTATAACATCGTAGAAGTAAATAATTATTCAATATTACTTCAGTAAAGCATTTTTCTGGTCGCAGAAATAAAAATAATAAAATGGCATTGGAAAGAATAGATTTGACATTACCCGAAAAATTCGGTTCACTTTTACCTAGATTTTCAGGAATTGAAAATGAAATGCATTCGTTCATACGCAGTGCGGAACAATTTTTATTTATGTTTAATAATGAACCACAGCTTGTTAAGGATTATTGTTTTGCGGTAGTTAAATCAAAACTTACCGACAGAGCTCTAGCAGAATCATCTACTTCTGATATTCCGAACAATTGGGATGTTCTTAAGCGTTTCTTATACAATAAATTTGGCGATCAAATCAATTTAGATGATTTGATACATCAATTACAATTTTTAGCTAAAAAACCAAATGAAGAAATGTTATCTTTTATTGATAAAATTATTGCTTTGAAAATTAGAATTAATTATAGGATAGATGCAGATCCTATGCCTGATCCCGAAAAACTTATTTATAAATCTAATATTTTAAAAATTTGTAAAACTGTGTTAATTTCAAATTCGCCAATTGAACTTAGAACGTATTTAATTACAAATAACGCTTTCAACTTTGATTATACTGTAAATGCTGTTAAAGACTATATTATGAATTCAGCACAATATGAAATGTTGGACAAAAGTCGTAAAAACGCATCATTTAAAAATAATCCTAGAAATAACTATCCCGATTATCGTCAGAATCAAAGTAAATCCAATTATTATAATCAAAATAATTATCGAAATAATTTTAATAATTTTTCAAATCGTGAAACTCAACAGAGATTTCCATCAAAACCAATTCAATTTAATCAACGTCCCGTGAATGCTCATTATCCCACACATCGTGAAGTGTTTGGAGAACCGAGTACATCCAGAAATACAAATGTATTCAAACCGAATCCCAATCAAAGAATTACTACACCCCCCGAAAGAATGTCAATACAAACACGTAATTATCCCTAGAAAAGAAATAATTATTCGACGCAATATAATCCTCAGAGAAAATATTTTAATAATAGAGGAAACCCAGATTTTATTGTAGAGGAATTAACCCATATTGAATAGAATTCTCCTAATTATACTAATGATAAAATAAAAAATGACAGTAAACATATTGCTGAAAAATTTTCAAATTCTAGCCTCAGAAAACGCATTGACTTAAATCAAACGCTAGATAATACGAATCAATTACCTTATATTGAATTCGCTAATCCGAAATGTAAATTATTAATAGATAGCGGTTGTTCAGTTTGACTTATTGATCCTAAATTTGCGTATAATAATTACCCTCATAATATTTTTTGTGAAAGTACCACATTAACTACTTGTATGAGACAACAAACTTCGAACGAAAAAGTCTCTTTATCATTATTTTCCGAATTTCAAATAAATGATTTTCATCCTTTCATATTATTTAAATTTCATAAAAATTATGATGGACTCATAGAAGCCGACTTTTTAAATAAATATGGATAAAATTTAGATTTTAAAAATCAACTATTGAAAAATGATTTTTGTGAAATACCTTTTAAATATCAACAAGTATGTCAAAACCCTACAAAAATTCCTATTGACCTTAGTCACTTAAAACCCGAAATTAGTAGCCAACTATCGAGAATTATTCTAGAATCTGATAATAAGATTAATTATGAAAATTTCTTGAAAGTATCAAATTCCCAAATCCTTAAAACTCCCTTGAATATCAATGAACAAAACGGTAATTTATTCACAGCCCCGAAAAAGTATGCACATTGTGTTAGCACATTGTGTCTCAATAGATTTTCATATGAATAAAGGTATTGCATTAGAATTTGAACGAAAATTCAATCGTGTAGATGAATTGAAATCCCAAAACAAATTGAAAGGCGATGTTGCGGTATCAAAAACGAAAGATAGAAATATTTACTATTTAATTACTAAAGATTTTTATTATGAAAAACCGGAGTACGAAGATGTTTTCCAGTCACTCGTTAATCTTAAAGAATTATGCATCCGAAATAAAGAAAAATATTTAGCATTACCACGTATTGCTTGTGGTCTAGATAAATTAAATTGGTCTAAAATATTTGATATGATAAAATATATTTTCACGAATTCTTCCATTAAAATAGTTATTTATTCCATTCCTAATAATAATGTACAAATAAATGGAATCGAAGACGACTTAGTCTCGTTAATTAATCAAGTCACAGAAGATGAACTTGATGAATGCTTAAATCTATTAAATCAAAATAATGAAAATGATGATAATAATGATAATCAAAATGATGACTCAGACCTGAATATATAATTGACTTAGAAACAGAAAATTTCACTGTTCATAGTAATGCAGAAAACCCTATTTTAGAAATTCCTCATGAAGTATAAATTCTTCATTATTACAAATAATTATCAAAAAAGCTCCGAGTTATAACATAACAAAAATTAAATTATTTGGAGAGAAACTTAGATTCCTAGTTTCCATAAGCACAATCGAAACCGATTTATTTAAATTCATTAAAGAATATATTCGCCCTAAAAGTTCCTATACTTTATATTTTAAATCCCCAGAATTACAGAAACCTCTTATTCGAATTTTGTAAGATAAATTTGATTACAAGACTTTTGATTTAAAAATCTCCACAATATATTAAGAAGATGTAGAAGACGAAGAAGAACGTCTACTCAGAATTTAACAATATCACGAAACTAAAACTGTTCATCGTGGTTTACGAGAAAATTTAATTAGTTTAAAACGAAAATATTATTGGCCTAAAATGAACAAAGATGTTCAAAATTATATTAATTCGTGCGAAATATGTCAGAAAAATAAATATGAAAGAACTCCTATCCAGTTACAATTTAAACCCAATCCTATTGGTTCAAAACCATTTACGCATGTTTATTGTGATACTATTAGATTTGGTCAAACATATTGTTTAAGTATAATTGATTCATTTTCAAGAGTAGGACAATGTTATCCGTTACTTCAAAAAACAGGAACAGAAATTGTTGACAAATTAATAATTTATTTCAGTCATTACGGAATACCGAATAAAATCACGTGCGATAACGAAATAGAATTTAAAAATGGAGTTGTTCAAGATTTTTGTAAAATCCATAAAATAGAAATTCATTATATTACGAATTACAACCCTAATTCAAACGCATTAGTAGAAAGATTTCATTCCACGTTAATTGAACAATTGAGAACACTTGAAAATCGAAATTCCACATTTCAGAATAAACTTTCCCAAGCTTTGCTTAGCTATAATAACTCTAACCATTCGAGTTTAGATATGACTATAGATATGCAAATTATAAAAGCTGATTTAAATTATTCTTTACCTATTGAACGTACACATAATGAAGAAGTACAAAATTATGTAGCAAATTACGCGGAAAATCTTAATGATATTTCAAAACGAATAGAACAAAACAGACAGAAAAATGTCGAACGTTTAGAAAAAACGAATAGTAAAAGACAAGCTAAAGATAAACACCCCTCAAATAAAAATCCTACTTATATCAAAAAACCTATCACGCGTAAATTAGATCCAGTGTACAAACAAATAGATGCTCATGAAATTGATTCACATCGCATTCGCGATAATAAAAATAAACATATCTATCATAAGAAAATATTAAGGCAACGTAAACACTAATTTAGAATTTTGTTTTAGATTTTAAAAAATGCAGCCCTTCGTTATTTTCCTAGCATTATTGAAGCTAGTTATAATCACAATTTCGCTGGAAGTTATTCCATTAGAAAATAATGTATTACCTGTCCTATTAGGAAAAGCCTATATAACCAATAGAAATTTGCAATTGATTTATCATATTGATCTGAATAAAATAGAGGAAATAATTCTCAAATATCAAAGAGAAATTGAAAATCTTAAAAACCAAAAATTAGGTTTTGCTCAGACAGCGAATTATAGATATCTACAGCATTCAAATGACAAACTTCAAAGCCCTTGAAGAAATTTTTAATGAAAATATTAGAACTAAAAGAGGATTAGTTAATCTTGGTGGTAAGATTTCAAAAATATTATTCGGAACGTTAGATTCAGATGATGAAGAATTGTATAGAAATTATTTTAATAGTATTGAGAAAAATGAGAATACGCTCATGAGAAATCAGAAACAGATAGCAACTGTTGTAAATGATCTTAAAAACAAGTATATTATTAAATTTCAGAAAATGAATGAAAACTTGAAATGACTACAAATTGTTCCAGAATTACGAGATGTCCAAAAGATGCATCTCATGCTATTTGAAATTAAAGATATTAAAAATATAATTGACGAAATTCAAACAGCAATAAGTTTTGCTAGATTACATCTTTTACATGAATCTATTCTGCCCTATGTTAAATTTACTGAATTGATCAGAAATGTCAGTATAATACCCGTTCATCATATTAAAGATTATTATTGGATGGAGTAGATAGTTCATTTTAATGGAATGAAATAAGGAATTACTTTGTTTAATATCACTTTTTATTATAACTGATATACAGTGACTCGAGTTTCGTAGTGTTTACTACTGCAGTTTGAAAATGTAGTAAACACTACGAAACTCGAGTCACTGTATATCAGTTATAAAAAAAGTGATAGAAAACAAAGTAATTCCTTATTTCATTCCATTAAAGATTATTATCAATTATGTCATACAAAGATTATTTTTCGAAATAAGATATTATTATTTTTGATATCAATTCCTACTATTTACCAAAAAGGCTATGACCTATACAAGTTTTACTTCCTAAATCAAAATAATGTGACCATTTCCTATACCGATCCCTAGGTATATGCTCTCACAAGAAGAAATACTGGAATGGTCAACGAATCAATGCCATCCTATTGAAGATGACTTTTTATGCGATCAAGAATCGTTAAATAAACCACCAGAATGCCTCAAAAATATATTGAAAAATCATACAGAAGGCTGTCCTAGAAAAAATGCAATTCCCAATTCAGATATTAAATTACTTGAAGATGTATCCTGTCTATGGAAAATATGAAAATTCAAGAGAAATGTCCAGAACAAATCAAATACTATTTTACTCCTTCAATGGCACTTCTCCATTCAAAATGCATAGTTAGCAATTTACAAAAGGAAATTTTCCCTATAACCACCATCAATGAAGAAAAATATATCATTTTACCCAAGGAAACCCGTTTATTCAAGAATGAATCAACTGAAGAAACCAAGAAAGAAGATGTTCCAGATATTGTGTTAGAAGACTTAGACCAATGGAATACTCAACCCTTAGGAATTACCTTCTTATTCATTTTAAAATTACTCATTTTATTGATAATTATTGTTTTTGCTTATAGACATTTCAAGAAAAATGTATTTCATAAAGCTACACCTTCAGTTGATACCTTTCTCCAAGGAGGGGAGGAATTACATAATCTCAACCCTTACTAATTAAATTTTTGAAGATATAGTGCATGTTTTGAGGGATTTTTGAATTAACTTATTCGAATATTTAAATATTTTAAATATTTCAAATAAATTATATTTTTTGAGAAGTCCTTAAGTTGTGTTTTATGTTTTTGAAGAAGAATTGGTGTTCGTTATGGTAAGATCAGAAACAAAATTTTGTCTCCTTCAAATATTTATTTATTAATTTCAAATGACTTTTTATATTTGTTGGTTTATTTATTCCATTTGACAATGTATATTGAGTTTTGATTATATACGTCTATTAAATATAAGCGGTGCTTATTTAGACATTAATTTTATTCTAAAAGTTTTTTGAAATTAAAATTGTAGAAGACTGACAGATTAAATCTGTTTTGAATGATGCATATGTGTCGAATTTTTGCACAGGAAAACCGCACAGAAGGAACAAACAATAAAACTAAAGATAATACATACACCTTCCAAGTTTTACATTTGAATATTCATGGACTGAGTCCCCATAAGGTAAATAAATGGGACCTGTTTCTCATGGAAAATAATACGTGTTATGCGATTTGTGTGGCAAAGCACTAGCTACCGTTGGTGGTTGCAGACACATAATGCTCAATTGGTTGGCACGTAGCTTCCAATTTCTCAAGAACAAGAAATAAACGTGGAGGTCCATGATTTTAAGTAGAAACTATGACTATGAAGTCCTAGAAAAAATAGTGTTTATGGACGGAATTTGATTGTTGTGACTGCTATAAAGAGACGGGTGTTAACCCTGATATCAATTTATCCTTCACCTGTTGGTTATTTTAATAATATTATGAAAATAATAGAAAATGTTTTCACTTTTGTAAATATTAATGATGATCTTGCTATTGCAGGTGATTTTAATGTGTGTTTTAATATGTATAGGAATAATGTACTGGACAGGAACGCTGAAGTACTGTTGGAAGTTTTTCAGTCATATGGATTGAAGCAAACGATATATGAGTCAACAAGGAACAATAACTGATAACATTTTTGTAAGATATTCAGGATCGAGCAGTTTTTCCCTCAAAATTTTGACAGTAGATTTTTCGGATCATGACGCACAGTGCATTAATATTCCAAGACCCTTAGCACTGACCAACTATAATTATCAAAAATAGTTACAGTTAACTCAGGTAGGCTATTATGGGATGCATAATTTATTGAGCGAACAAGATTGGATTTTTAAATATGATGACACATTATCACCCAATGATTGTTTTAATGTTTTTCACAATCGGTTCATAGAAATTTTCCTGGCATCGTTTTCAGAAGTTGATATTGAAGCCAGAAGAAGTGACTCGGAGGTAGCATAGTTCTCTGGTGACATGGGGGTGATGAGGGAAAAAGTCAGACTTTACAGTGATATGTATAATCATTTTAGAACTGATGACATAAAGATGGTGCAGAATAAAGTACGTAGTGAGTAGAGAAAAGCTTTGCGCATGGCTAGAATGCCCAGAAAATGATAATTTCATCTTGAATTCAAGTAATCCTATTAAAAATATGTGGAAAATAATAAACAGGAAGAAATATCCCTAGGGAATTCCATCTATCCCTATAAGCTCTCAGGATCTGAATTCTTATTTCATTTCGTTGCCTCATGAACAGGGCCAAGGAATTCTACGGATGCAAAAAACTAACATAATAATGGTTTTCAATTCCAGGAAGTGTCTTTTGATAATGTAAGAGATGCAATATGTCCCCTAAAGGATAGTAAATCGTGAAAAGGAATATAAATCATAAAGTGAGTCCTCTCACTAAAATGGTAAACTGTTGTATTAAGGAGGGAGTTCTGCCGGAGGGTTTGAAAGTAGCAAAAGTAATCCCTATACATAAAAAAGGTGACAAGAATGACAAAAAAACTATCGACCGATTTCTCTACTTCCAATATTTTCAAAGGTCTTCGAAAAAATCATTTATAATCAGGTAATGAACCATTTCGAAAGTGAAAATCTCTTTTACAAGATCCATTCGGAATTAGAAGGAAATCGGGAACATAAGATGCTATATTACGTTTTGTTGAATATACGCTTGACTGTTTTGAGAAGGGTTGGCTTTCACTATCAATATTTTTAGATCAGAGTCGATCTTTCGACTGTGTTTCCCCGTAGCTGTCAAAGTATGGATTTGATGAGGTTAGTCTTACACTGATTAGAGTCTTATTTATCGAACAGGAAGCAGAAAGTCTTCTGCAATGGTACATGGTCTGCAGGGTGTCTACTGAGTCTTGGCGTACCGCAAGGTTCCATATTAGGACCCCTATTATTCATAATCTTTATGAGTGATTTATCTTGTTTCATGGGTATCTATGAAAACTTTCTGTGGACTGACGACTGTGGAATTACAGTGGGGCATCGAGAGTTGTATGGGGTTGAGCAGCTTGCGAGTGCGGCAGAGTTGAGAGCCAAGGAATCGTTTGCATCGAAATGCTGGTTGTTCAATTTGAGAGGGATAACAGATCATCATACTAGTGAATCGGTAAAGTTTCTAGAAGTTTATCTGGATCCAAGTCTCACCAGCATCCAAAATAATAAAAAATACTTTCCTGCTTGGCCAACCTTGGGTCCAAGAATGTTCTTGAGGTTGCCTATCATTGTGTTGAATCACATCTACGATACTGTGTACTGATTTGGAGTAACTGTTCTAGTAGGGAAAGTATCTTCAGATTGCAAAGAAGAGCAATTAGAATAGTAACTGGCTTAGACCACAGAGATGATTGCGTAGACGCCTTCAGAAAATTAAAAACCCTAACTTTTCCTTCTATTTATATTTATGAATGTCTTGTTTATGCATATAATAATAACAGGGATCTTCCGAAGTATGATGTAACAAAATAAAATCTAAGTATATGCGACTCGAAAAATCCAAGAATGGACCCAATTTCATTTTACTTAAACTTTTCAATAAGATACCTGATGAGGTGAAAAGGCTCAGTCTCAAACAATTCAAGGAAATTATTAGTGAAGTTTTGCGGCAGCATGCGTTTTTGGAGTGTCCAAGAGAAATTTTGTCTCCTGGTAGAAAAAACAAGGTTGGTTTTGAAACAATTTCTGGAATTTATCATTATGCTATTAAAAAGCATAATAATATATATAAAGTATATAATTTCAAATATTTTAAACCTTCATCATATTTCACAGATATTCTTGAAATTTATAATTTTTCATTTTACAGACGAGTCTGGGGCCTTCCAGAAAAAGGAAGAGGGGGGACACTCCCGAGCAGGTAAGTGTCTCACAAATGAGTCTGAAAAATGATCAGGTCTTTTAACTGTTGTATAAGTTGTATAGGATTGGAAAACCTGTATTCATCAGAAATAATTTTATAGTATTAATTATAATAGTTCATTTCCAATCAAATATTAATAAATCCGGGTCCATAAGATTAATTTCCTGTGTAGCCATAATTTATGGAAAATCAAAAATTTTGTAAATTGATTGGATTATGTCCAGTATTCTGATGATTTCTTTCTTCATCTTTCTGCAAGACGAAGAGAATGTTTTTGTGACTTCAATTGTTCTTCAAAAATACTGCCAAAATATTGAAAAAACCTATCAGTTCGCAGTATATATCTATAAGAAATACAGTCTATTGCCGTCTTGAAAAGGTTCAATGTAACAAAAAGGTTGGTTTACGGAAATAACATTCCAATTGAAAAAAAAAATTAATTTTTAAGATCGCAAAAGAAAATGGTTTTGGAAAAACATAACATTAGTAGAGATATCTTGAGGAAAAATTCATCAACTAGGGGGAAACCCATAAAAATATTGAATATTATATGTATGCGTTTGTATAAATATAAATCCTCATTGATTTTTAAATTGATATATTTTTTTTTATTTATAGGTGACAGACCATCCTGCTAAGAAGTTCCATCTTGACTGTCAGGTAATTCTCCTTTAAATTTATTTCCATTGATTGTTCATAATTACGTGTATGTTGAGAATAGAAATACCCTACTGAATTTACAAACTTCTTGTAATAATTCATGAATATTAAATTTTAAATTGTTTTGAGTATGTCCAGTATTCTGCTGACCTATTTCTTCATGTTCAGTTGATTCAACTTTCTGCAAGACCAAGAAAAAGGTTTTTGAACAAAACTGTCACAATATTAAAAAAAATAATAATAGGAGAGTATTTTATCATTTTGATTTCTTCTTGAAGAAATATTTAAAAAAAGGATTATTTATTCTCTGCATTTAACATTAATTACCGATCCGGCTTAATCTATCCTAGAAGTTTACTTCATTATGGCTCTAATATGTTGATTAAATGCGGTGTCAATATCTATCTTATTTTTTATTCGTTTCTCAAATAGGTAATTTCGTTCAAACAATGAATTTATTGAATATTGTCATGGTTGTGTTCCGAACGATGAATAGTTTTTAGCACCAACAACAAAATTTGTCTATGTGTGATCCACAAAAATTTTACGAAATACCTTTTGGTTTTAGATCTGGATAAATTTACAGTGGTGATCAATTTTCATTATATCAATGTTTGGTTAACAATAAAACTACAAGATAATTATGTAAAACTGACGATATACCAGTGCAGGAGTCCCTAAATGGTGCTAGCTATCAGTTTGGGGACCGTAAGATAGCGCCATCATCTATATATTATATATTTTTTTTTTATAATTTCGCTAAATTATCAGATGCTATTAATCAAAATTACAAAAAAAACCATTTTTATTTAGGAAGTTGCTCAATTTTTAAATACTATGTAAATATATGATCCTGATATAATTCCATTTTATTTTATAAAATTCATGGTTGTTATCATTTTACAGGTGGCGCCTAAAAAACCCCGTTTGGAGGAAAGCCCTAACCCAGTAACGAAAGTAAGTGTCTCATAAAATTAGGTTAAGAGGATTCATATAACACTAAAAATTGAATCTTTTTCCTTTCAAAATAATTATGATAATTTTTCAATTGTACCTGGTAGTATCACTCTATAATAAGAATTTCTTCTTTAGCTATAAGAGGTGGAAAAAAATATAGTTACACTTTTATCACTTTTTGTTTAATGTTCAGGTGTTTTATTCTCAAACAAGAGCAAAAAGTTTCAACATTTCAAATTAATTTCAAATCATTTTCGGTAAAATATTGTGAAACGTATCAGTATAGAGCAAATTTAATTTACAATAAATGAAAGAAAAAACTATATATAGCGTTGCTAGAGGTGGATCTCTTTTTAATGGAAGTAGAACTCGTTGAAATAAATCATTTGTATAATGAAATTATTTCACAATGTTTCTGTAAAAAAGAAATTTTGTCTCCTGGTAGAAATAACAAGGTTGGTTTTGAAACAATTTCTGTAATTTATCATTATGCTATTAAAAAGCATAATAATATATATGAAGTATATAATTTCAAATATTTTAAACTTTCATCATATTTCGCAGATATTCTTGAAATTTATTTATTTTCATTTAACAGATGAATCCGGGGCTTTCCAGAAAACGGAAGAGGGAAGAAACTCCCGAACAGGTAAGTGTCTCACAAATGAGCGTGAAAAATGATCAGGTCTTTTAACTGTTGTATAAGTTGTATAGGATTGGAAAACCTGTATTCATAAGAAATAATTTTATAATATTAATTATAATAGTGCATTTCCAATCAAATATTAATAAATCCGGGTCCATAAGATTAATTTCCTGTGTAGCCATAATTTATGGAAAATCAAAAATTTTGTAAATTGTTTGGATTATGTCCAGTATTCTGATGATTTCTTTCTTCATCTTTCTGCAAGACGAAGAAAATGTTTTCGTGAGTTCAATTGTTCTTCAAAAATACTGTCAAAATATTGAAAAAAACCTATCAGTTTACAGTATATATCTATAAGAAATACAGTCTATTGCCGTCTTCGAAAAAATAAAAATAATATTTAATTTGTTGGGACTATACTATTTATATTAATATTTTCCAAGAAATCTTTACCAAAGAGAGTATTTATTTGTTCCGCTCAACATGAAATAATCTAGTTTTAGATTCTGATATAAGTGCATATTACAACAGTTATGTTCACTATTCTATAGTCTAAATCGCAGTTGGGCGTAATAATGAATATTAATACAGCAAACAAGTGAGTAAGCACTTGGAGAAAACACAACATGAATATGCAATTATGTGTATAGTACTGACATTATTTCAATACGAAACTCCATTAGAATTGTTATTTATCATTAATAATAAACATCAGCTATTGATTGCCAACCGAATTAATTTATTTGAATAATTGTTAAACTCTACTACCATTTCTAACACGTATAGCTGGATCTTTAATCCAGGTCTAATTCATTTCATTTTTATATGAGTTGCTCGTACCTGGCCCATTCGACTCACTTCTTTCGAAGAAATCGAAAATTGGCTTATAAATTGGATCGTCTCAAAATAAAAGAAGTTTTTCCGAGATGGATTCGGAAATTGCCTGAGAGCAGGGGTAAAGTAGTAATCAGTGATGGACAATATGTTGATCAATTTTTAATTCATTATCTTTTGTAATAAATGCATTTTTTAGCTGAAAAAAACGGACTCAATTAATTTGTCCTCCCAACATTTTAATAATTTTATTATTGAATGATTTGACCACATACACATTGGAAAAAATCTGAGTCTCAAAAGTTGTGAATGTGACTGCGTTGAAAAGGTTCAATGTAACAAAAAGATTGGTTTACGGAAATAACATTCCAATTGAAAAAAAAAATTAATTTTTAAGATCGCAAAAGAAAATGGTTTTGGAAAAACATAACATTAGTAGAGATATCTTGAGGAAAAATTCATCAACTAGGGGGAAACCCATAAAAATATTGAATATTATATGTATGCGTTTGTATAAATATAAATCCTCATTGATTTTTAAATTGATATATTTTTTTTTATTTATAGGTGACAGACCATCCTGCTAAGAAGTTCCATCTTGACTGTCAGGTAATTCTCCTTTAAATTTATTTCCATTGATTGTTCATAATTACGTGTATGTTGAGAATAGAAATACCCTACTGAATTTACAAACTTCTTGTAATAATTCATGAATATTAAATTTTAAATTGTTTTGAGTATGTCCAGTATTCTGCTGACCTATTTCTTCATGTTCAGTTGATTCAACTTTCTGCAAGACCAAGAAAAAGGTTTTTGAACAAAACTGTCACAATATTAAAAAAAATAATAATAGGAGAGTATTTTATCATTTTGATTTCTTCTTGAAGAAATATTTAAAAAAAGGATTATTTATTCCCTGCATTTAACATTAATTACCGATCCGGCTTAATCTATCCTAGAAGTTTACTTCATTATGGCTCTAATATGTTGATTAAATGCGGTGTCAATATCTATCTTATTTTTTATTCGTTTCTCAAATAGGTCATTTCGTTCAAACAATGAATTTATTGAATATTGTCATGGTTGTGTTCCGAACGATGAATAGTTTTTAGCACCAACAACAAAATTTGTCTATGTGTGATCCACAGAAATTTTACGAAATACCTTTTGGTTTTAGATCTGGATAAATTTACAGTGGTGATCAATTTTCATTATATCAATGTTTGGTTAACAATAAAACTACAAGATAATTATGTAAAACTGACGATATACCAGTGTAGGAGTCCCTAAATGGTGCTAGCTATCAGTTTGGGGACCGTAAGATAGCGCCATCATCTATATATTATATTTTTTTTTTTATAATTTCGCTAATTTATCAGATTCTATTAATCAAAATTACAAAAAAAAAACATTTTTGTTTAGGAAGTTGTTCAATTTTTAAATAATATGTAAATATATGATCCTGATATAATTCCATTTTATTTTATAAAATTCATGGTTGTTATCATTTCACAGGTGGCGCCTAAAAAACCCAGGTTGGAGGAAAGCCCTAACCCAGTAACGAAAGTAAGTGTCTCATAAACTTAGGTTAAGAGGATTCATATGACAGTAAAAAATTGAATATTTTTCCTTTCAAAATAATTATGATAATTTTTCAATTGTACCTAGTATAGTATCACTCTATAATAAGAATTTCTTCTTAAGCTTTAAGTGATGGAAAAAAATATAGTTACACTTTCAGCACTTATTGTTTAATGTTTAGGTGTTTTATTCTCAAACAAGAGCAAAAAGTTTCAACATTTCAAATTAATTTCAAATCATTTTCGGCAAAATAATGTGAAACGTATCAGTATAGAGCAAATTTAATTTAAAATAAATGAAAGAAAAAACTATATATAGCGTTGCTAGAGGTGGATCTCTTTTTAATGGAAGTAGAACTCGTTGAAATAAATCATTTGTATAATGAAATTATTTCACAATGTTTCTCAAAAAAAGAAATTTTGTCTCCTGGTAGAAATAACTAGGTTGGTTTTGAAACAATTTCTGTAATTTATCATTATGCTATTAAAAAGCATAATAAAATTAAAGGAATATAATTTCAAATATTTTAACCCTTCATCATATTTTGCAGATATTCTTGAAATTTTTTTATTTTCATTTTACAGATGAATCCGGGGCTTTCCAGAAAACGGAAGAAACTCCCGAACAGGTAAGTGTCTCACAAATGAGCGTGAAAAATGATCAGGTCTTCTAACTGTTGTATAAGTTGTATAGGATTGGAAAACCTGTATTCATAAGAAATAATTTTCCTTTTGTCGGAATTATAATGGTGCATTTTCAATCAAATATTTATAAATGCGGGTCCATAAGATTAATTTCCTGTGTATATATAATTTATGGAAAATCAAAAATTTTGTAAATTGTTTGGATTATGTCCAGTATTCTGATGATTTCTTTCCTCATCTTTCTGCAAGACGAAGAAAATGTTTTTGTGAGTTCAATTGTTCTTCAAAAATACTGTCAAAATTTTTAAAAAAAACCTATCAGTTTACAGTATATATCTATAAGAAATACAGTCTATTGCCGTCTTCGAAAAAATAAAAATAATATTTAATTTGTTTGGACTATACTATTAATATTAATATTTTCCAAGAAATCTTTACCAAAGAGAGTGTTTATTTGTTCCGCTCAACATGAAAGGGTTAATCTAGTTTTAGATTCTGATATAAGTGCATATTACTCCGGTTATGTACATTTTTCCATAGTCTAAATCGCAGTTGGGCGTAATAATGAATATTAATACAGCAAACAAGTGAGTAAGCACTTGGAGAAAACACAACATGAATATGCAATTATGTGTACGGTACTGACATTATTTCAATACAGAACTCCATTATAATTGTTATTTATCATTAATAAGAAACAGCAGCTATTGACTGCCAACCGAATTAACTTATTTGAATAATTGTTGAACTCTACTACCATTTCTAACACGTATAGCTGGATCTCTAATCCAGATTTAATTCATGAGTAAGCACAGTTATGTTCTTTTTAAGGGCCAGTTTCACAATGTGGAGTTAACTTTCTGATAACTTGCATAAGTTTCACTTAAAGGCAAAAGTGTTTCACAATCGGTGCTGCTAAAATTACTATTGCTTAGCATTATTTATTTATTATATTATATTATTTATTAGTATTTCTTCATGTTCAATTGATTTATCTTTCTGCAAGACCAAGAAAAATGTTTTTGAAAAAACTGTCAAAATAAAAAAAAATAATAATAGGAGAGTCTTTCATCATTTTGACGAGTAGAACTCATTGAAATAAATCATTTGTATAATGAAATTATTTCACAATGTTTCTGTAAAAAAGAAATTTTGTCTCCTGGTAAGAATAACAATGTTGGTTTTGGAACAATTTCTGGAATTTATCTTTATGCTATTAAAAAGCATAATAAAATTAAAGGAATGAAGTATATAAATTCAAATATTTTAAATCTTCATCGTATTTCACGGATATTCTTGAAATTTATTTATTTTCATTTTACAGATGAATCCGGGGCCTCCCAGAAAAAGGAAGAGGGAAGAAACTCCCGAACAGGTAAGTGTCTCACAAATGAGCGTGAAAAATGATCAGGTCTTTTAACTGTTGTATAGGTTGAAAAGGATTGGAAAAGCTGTATTCATAAGAAATAATTTTCCTTCTGTCGGAATTATAATGGTGCATTTTCAATCGAATATTAATAAATCCGGGTCCATAAGATTAATTTCCTGTGTAGCCATAATTTATGGAAAATCAAAAATTTTGTAAATTTTTTGGATTATGTCCACTATTCTGATGATTTCTATTTTCATCTTTCTGTAAGACGAAGAAAATGATTCCTGGTACATTTTGATACTATGAATACAAATCAAGTGTTCATAAAGAAAACAGCCGTGTATCTAGTTGTTTTACTACAGAAGAATTCATATTTCTATTGAAAAATACCTTTTAATTGCAGATTTCTGCCTTTCATTTATATATTTTGACACCTTGTTTCTTTTTCTCATGATTTTACCAGTAAAAATATTTTCCAACTGTTCCTAACTTCAGATTAATTAACCATTAGCAACATATTTTTCAACTGTTTCTTTTGTTGTATAATATTCAAAAATATAAATATAAATTCTCATTGATTTTTAAATTGATATATTTTTTATGTATTTATAGGTGACAGGCCATCCTGCTAAGAAGTTCCGTCTTGACTGACAGGTAATTCTACTTTAAATTTATTTCCATTGATTGTTCATAAATTACGTGTATGTTGAGAATAGAAATACCCTACTAATTTTCAAATTTTAATAATTTTCAATATTTGGATGAGGCTTTTTCTATTTCTGCATTTTGAGGTATTTTCATATTTGACTAGTTATTTTCAAAAAAAAATCAAAACTATTCAGAGAGTCTCTGTTTTTTCACGTTTGCTTGCCTTTCCTTCGAATCAGTTGTTTGATAGTTTTAAGCAGCTAAAATCATCATTTTTAAATCGTTCCTCATTTATAAATTATTGATACAGAATGAATACGTCGAGAACAGTTCATCAAATTTATTCCAGAATTGGTATGTACATTGGAGGTGTCGATGTTACAACAGAATTTGAGGTTTCTGGAAATGACCAGACCCGATGATGATAAAAAAAGGAAGAAGACTCAAATGATTATATAATACATTTTTTATGAAATCAATTGCAATGCTACACTGTCGGCTATCTGTTTATAAGAGCGATATATTTCTACAAAAATAACGTTAGAGACTTTGAATTCGCAGGGTAGATTCTTTAAGCTCATTTGATGAGATGAATAAGGAAATGTTAACTTCAAAATTTAAATTGATATTGAGCTTTCTTCTCTTAATGCTATTTCATAAAAAAATATATTCTTAATGTTCGAATAATTATTTTTGAAATCATACCTATTATTAGTTTATGCTAGTAGCTATTAAATAGATGGAATAAATTCTACTCTCAATGATTTAACTATGATAATATTGAGGATTTTTAATTTTTCACAAGTTCCTCATATAGTAGAAGTGAAAATAAAGGATTATTGTTTAATTTTCTCATTAAACAAATTAAGTTTATACCTTTAATTTCATATTTATCATTTTGTTTCAGGAAGAAGAACTTCCCATAAAATTTTCCAAGAAAGTAAGTCAAGTTCGTTCAATTTATACGATATATATAGGTATTTGATAGTTTCGGTCTCAGGTAATACCTGAAGAAGCCACATCGTGGTGAAACAATTGTTGTAGTAGTACAAACATTTTTGTGGAAATAAATTACTGTCTCATATACATTTTTTTAATTGATATATAGGCTTTTTCATTGGTTAATGGATGCACAGTAACCTAAGGTAGAGCTTCTCAGGATGAGTTTAAAAAACCTATATATGATAGCTCTTATTTTTATATAATATATATAATTATTCTTATAATTATTGGGGTTCAGTTATGCTAAATATCAACAAATAAAAATTTGGGGGATTTTTTTTAAAATATCGTAATTTTGGGGTATTTTCAATTAAGCAATATGGCAACTCTGGATCTTATTGCGGACATTTTAGTCATAGGTAAATGAGCGGCATTATTCAGTAATCTGTGATTTAGTGTATGTTTGCGGTTTAGATAGATATTCTGATAAAAGTGATTGCTTAGGAATAGTGCAAATTTTTTAATATTTGTAAGTACATATATTGAAGGATTTGTGATTTCATAGTGTAATTATAATGATTCTTTAATCTTCACCGAATTGAATTAGAGTAAACTGTTAATATACCTCCTAAAATGCAAACCCCTCATGACCTTCTGGAGCCTCTATTTTTGCTGTTATTTTGTCGAACTTTGGCAAATACAAATGAAATTCAGTATACAGGTGTTTTTGGCTAAGCCAAATTGTTTTGTGATAACAAAAAAAACGTAATTTCAACCAGTTGCGGAAATAATCGGACTTACATAAACCATAAAATTACTCCTAATAAATCAGTCGATGGTTTGATTGAATTTTCAATGAGAAAATATAATTCTCTAAACATTTTTAAGGAAAAGAGGTACACTAATTTGATTGAATCGGTCCTTATTTGATGAAAATTAATTTTAATTAAATAAAATATTATATAGATTATTTCCACAATGTATTAATTTAACGGCAATTGGTTCACCAACACTGGCTTCGTCAAGTTTACATTTTGAATATTTGATTGAAAACGTTCTTAAGCACCATTCTCGAGAATAGAAGTTTTTATGCCACTGACTGAAGTGACAGGCATCTACTGAATTATTTGAGATCAAAATTTAGAGTCTCTTAGAACCTCTCACATCATAAAAACTTCTATTCTCGAGAATGGTGCTTAAGAACGTTTTCAATCAAATATTCAAAATGCAAACTTGACGAAGCCAGTGTTGGTGAACCAATTGCCGTTAAATTAATACATTGTGGAAATAATCTATATATTATTTTATTTAATTAAAATGACTTTTCATCAAATAAGGACCGATTCAATCAAATTAGTGTACCTCTTTTCCTTAAAAATGTTTAGAGAATTATATTTTCTCATTGAAAATTCAATCTAACCATCGACTGATTTATTAGGAGTAATTTTATGGTTTATGGAAGTCTGATTATCTCGTAAAAATACAGGTTTGTGGAGGTCATGATAAAAGGATTTCAACTTTCCAGGGGCACTTTTTAGGACATAAGTTGACAGGAATTTGTCTCATATTTTGTTCTCTAGAATCATGTCTTTAAATATATTAATCTGGAAAGCTTTGTCAGTCAACTAGGACTGACTATCGAAAACAAGTTTTAAGCAATGGCAGTTTTATGAGCTGCTTGTGAAACAATACACTAGAGGGTGGTAAGAAATTGATAGTTGTCTCTATTTACAGACCATGTGGAGGTGATAGAAGTGTATTTTTTTAAGCCTTTGAAACTATTATTTCTCATTTCGTTTCTGAGGGTTGCTCTTTGATTGTGGCTGGACATTTTAATATTGACATGAACTCTTGGTGCAGTGAAAGGAAAGAATTTTCGTCAACTCTTGAATCGTTAGGTCTAATTTTAACAATTAACAGCTTCAATTGCATTTTACCTGCATGTGAGAGTTGCATAGAAATTATCCTAATATAGCATAACATTACTCTGTGCATTTCTGAAGTCATTCACTCTTTAGTGTCAGACCACAAAATAATCTTTCAAAAGCCATCATGTCTCTTCTGAAAACTTAAATGAAAAAAGATGTTTTGCCTCTCACGTAAAAGAATGTAAAAGTATATTCGAAATCATTCTTGCTATCAGTACGGTGGATTCAGGGTATACTAATGAATACAAACACGTTCAAATATAGTACAATCAAAAACTGATTAGCGACCAGTATCTGAATCAGAATTGATGAATGTTGCCAGGGAACTAAGAATCAAGATATCTACTCGTTATGATGAAACTTCAATTAAGATAAAGTCAAACTTCAATCACATTTTCAGGCCCTTATCGTCAATAACTTTTTGAGCTGTGGCGTATTTTCAGAATGACTGAAGTACATAACTGTGAAGCCTGTGTTCAAGAGGGGAAGACAATATATCACTTTTGTAACTTGGTCCTAGATCCGCAGTGGCCCAGGGAATATAATATTTAAATTCCTATAAACATTTTTCTACAAAATTAAATTCAGAATTATTTCTGGAAACTTTGAACACATATATTAAAAATCATATATTAAAATAGTATCATAATATATATATATATATAATTGATTAATTTAAATATTTTTTTTGCAGGAATCATGCCTAAAGTGAAAAAAATTGAGATTGGGACACAAGGTGAGAAATTATTAATTATTCTGTGATAACCAACCTTATTGTTTTATAATTTTCTGCCTAAATCTCCGCTGTCACCAATTTTATAATAACAAACTACCCTGTTGGTTTCTACTCTTTATTTAAATTTCCACTGTCACCAATTATATCATTTTATCCAAAAGTAACCTCGGTTTGGCCTACACACAAAAGCAGGTCTTAAAATGTCTATATATTCTTCTGAGGTGATAGGGGGAAAAGAAAACAGATCTCATAATTTTACTCATTTATGTTTAAAAATGAAAGTATGTTCAAACTGTTTTTAATGAATACTATTTGACAATAACTAGAAAATTTCTTTTCCACCTGAACAGGATTCGAACACAGATCTTCGGTTACGAGTCCGATGCTCTCCCACTGAGCTAATCTACACTGTAATTTAATTCAAACAAATCAAACAAAATTTCGGTAGAACGAACTATCAAGTAAAATTAAATGAAATCGAAATAATAAGAAAAATTCCACAAATTATCAATTCACAGAAGTTAAAATAAAATTACACGAATTCTTCAAATCAATCAAAATGTTTTGGAGTTTTCAGTAACCTGGGATAAATAATTATGCTATAAACACAAATTCGTACAGAAATACTAAATATCCAAGATAGTATATTGTAAGACTCACGTCAAATGCATCTATTCTTAGATTTGTCAAATTACAAAAAAAAACTTTCTTTCCGCTCTTCTAACAGGTTTTTAAACCTCAACAATTTTGTAGGCCCGGGAAACACTAATCATAGATGACATTACATATTACAATTATTCATTCGATCTATGGCCAAAACGTAAATAAGGTTGAAATTTTAGAAATTCATTTTCAATGGCAGTGTTGATTGAATGCTTGGTTGGTAATATTGGCGTTTCTTTGCCTTTCATTTCGCCGTGTAACAAGTATATATTGAACAAAACTTCATATTATACCTTTCATACTTTTTACTGAAATCATTAGAGTCGTATGATTAGAAGATTCAAAACAAACAAACAGTTTGTGGGAGGAGTAGCGTTCAACGCTAAAAAAACCACAACAACTTTCAAGTTTAAATTTAACAATTACACATCTTTTAATAAGAAGACCAAAAAAATTATTTTGTGAAGATCACGCTGAACTCCTAACTTGTACAAGCTATACAAATCTTTCGAGGAATTTTCACAGAAGATCTAGGAGTATCAGGATAACATCAACATCTAAATATTGTTACTTTCAGGTCTACGAAGGTCCACAAGAATCAGGAGAAAACCTGACTATTTTGCAGATGTTGTAGACTGGACTACTCTTAAACGTGAGTTATTTTTTCTATATCTTAAATTTGATGTGCCCCCGAAAAAACCTGAACAGCAAATTCCAAATATTATAAGTGTTTATATTATATATTTTTTTGTTGTTGGATCTGAATTAATTTAAAGGCATATTCAGAATAAGAAGGTGGAATTATTAGGGAGCAACCGGGGCTACGTCCTAGAGCCTCCATCTGTAGGGATCCCGGGTAGGAACAAAAAGAATTTGCAAGAATATGGCAACGATGCTATGACGCAAGTATCTTTTTAAAACTGCAATGTAGTTTTGCTGGCACTACATCTAATGAAATGTTTTCAAGACTCATAACAGATTGAAAATATTTAGGGTAGACCAATGTACCAGTCCTTTTCCCTTCAATAGGTTTTGCTCACTATTCGCTTTCATAGTATTTCCCTCTCACTGATTCCCTATTTCCAGATGTTCAATTTTCCCAAGAACAATAACTCAATGATTCTGACAAAGTCCTCAACATAAGTTAAGTTAGCTTAATATTTGGCATTAACGAAGTGGGTTGATTTAATTCTTGAACAAAACGGGGAAATATCGGAAACTTAAATCCAAAGTGGTGAATTTTCTATCCAAGCTGTCAGAAATTTACGCGGAATCTTCAATTGAAATGAAAGGCTCTCACGGATATTTGTGGATCTTTTTGTTCATGAAAACTGGATCATTATTTGATGAAACAAACCCTTTCCCGTTCTCGTTCAGTGAACACATCTGAAAACATTGCTGCTGTAGTCTAGAACGTGACTGAACATTCATCAATATCCGCTTGTCATCATGCTCAAGAACTGAACATTTCTCGACCTTTTATGAGGAGAATTTTGCATGAAGACCTCGGTATGAAGGCTTACAAAGTTCAACTACTGCAAGAAGTGAAGCCTCGTGACAATCTGATGCCTTTCCACTTCGCTCAATGATCTTATATCCAATCGTGAACATTTTCCTAGAAAAATCATCTTTAGCGATGAAGCTCATTTTTACCTCGGACGACTATTTTTTGTGGGGATCCATTAGAGATAAGCGTTTGAAATTAGTTTTTTATTTGTAGCCGGTCAAAAATGCAAATTTTAAATGGCATCCCCCTTAATAAAATATTTTTCTGTATTAATAATTTGGTTTTTATTTTAGCCAAATGGTGGATGGCAACGAAAAGGGTGAGTTTTCACAATTGATTATTTGAATAAAACTTAGAAGATAGCACACATTGATAGCAATAATGAATCACTATTACAATTAGTTGCTATTGGTAGGCCTACGAAGTATAAGGAATTTTCTTTATTTACGGCATGATCTATTCACATCTTCTATTTTGCGCGCTTGTTTCAGGGAACAGCGTGATGTCGCTTGGCCCAAATGCCGGCCGGCCGTAAACACGATATATTTCGAATGGAAAGAGCTAGAGCCTTAAAACTTACAGGTCTAAATGTCGCGGACAAATTCGTTAATAAGCAGAATCGGTTCAATAATTTCGCAGTTATTTGCGTTGAATATTTTTCATATTTTCTCAATATTTTCGAAAATACAGATTCGATCAATCTGAAATTCATCATTGGGATGTAGGTTTCAATCATCATCATCAGAAACTGTATTCTGCGATAGACCCAATTGTTGCTTTATAAATTACTTGGGTTGCTTGCTTTTGAGACATTCTGGATACTTTATAATGCACTTAGTATATTTTTTTCACTTAATACTTTTGTAATCGCGCTATCCAATTAGTTTCCTCGTATAATATCCTAAAATAAAAAAAAGTTTATTACTATTACAGTACATCGTGGTATAAATCGTGTTCACTACAAAGCATATAGAAAAGAGAAGTTACTACAGATTTTGTTTGGCTTAGTAAACATAACACAATAAATGAAGGAAATATAGTGTTGCTACAGAGTGATTCTTTTTTATAACATATAAATTAAAATATTTTAAGTCTTCAAGATATTTTCGAAGTTTATGATTGTTTTCATTTTACAGATTGGATCGACAACTAAACGGAAAACGACGGATACTTCTGAAACAGTAAGTGTCTCTTAAAAAACTGTATTCATAAGAAATAATTTTTCATCTCTTGTAATAGTAATGGTGAATTTTCAAACAAATATTGAACAGTGTGAGTTCATAAAACAAACTTCTTGTAATAATTCATGAATATTAAATTTTTAATTGTTTTGAGTATGTCCAGTATTCTGCTGACTTATTTCTTTATGTTCAGTTGATTCATCTTTCTGCAAGACCCAGAAAAAGGTTTTTGAAAAAAACTGTCAACATATTGAAAAAATTAATAATAGGAGAGTCTTTTATCATTTTGATTTCTTCTTGAAAAAATATTAAAAAAAAAGGATTATTTATTCCCTGCATTTAACATTAATTACCGATCCGGCTTAATCTATCATAGAAGTTTACTTCATTATGGCTCTAATATGTTGATTAAATGCGGTGTCACTATCTATCGTTATCAGTTACCATACTCACCTGACGAAGTCAATATGTAATTGACGAAACAATTGTCGTTGAAAAATAAGCGGAAATAAAGTGTTTTACTTCAAATCAATATCTATCGTATTTTTTATTCGTTTCTCGAATAGGTAATTTCGTTCAAACAATGAATTTATTGAATATTGTCATGGTTGTGTTCCGAACAATGAATAGTTTTTAGCACCAACAACAAAATTTGTCTATGTGTGATCCACAGAAATTTTACGAAATGCCTTTTGGTTTTAGATCTAGATAAATTTACAGTGGTGAGCAATTTTCATTATATCAATGTTTGGTTAACAAAAAAACTACAAGATAATTATGTAAAACTGACCATATACCAGTGTAGGAGTCCCTAAATGGTGCTAGCTATCAGTTTGGGGACTGTAAGACAGCGCCATCTTCTATATATTTTTGTTTTTTTTTTTATAATTTCGCTAATTTATCAGATTCTATTAATCAAAATTAAGAAAAAAAACAATTTTTGTTTAGAAAGTTGTTCAATTTTTCAATAATATGTAAATATATGATCCTGATTTATTTCCATTTTATTTTATAAAATTCATGGTTGTTATCATTTTACAGGTGGCGCCTAAAAAACCCCGTTTGGAGGAAAGCCCTAAGCCAGTAACGAAAGTAAGTGTCTCATAAAATTAGGTTAAGAGGATTCATATGACAGTAAAAAATTGAATCTTTTTCCTTTCAAAATAATTATGATAATTTTTCAATCGTACCTGGTATAGTATCACTCTATAATAAGAATTTCTTCTTTAGCTATAAGTGATGGAAAAAAATATAGTTACACTTTTAGCACTTATCGTTTCATGTTCAGGTGTTTTATTCTCAAACAAGAGCAAAAAGTTTCAACATTTAAAATTAATTTCAAATAATTTTCGGCAAAATATTGTGAAACGTATCAGTATAAAGCAAATTTAATTTACAATAAATGAAAGAAAAAATTATATATAGCGTTGCTAGAGGTGGATCTCTTTTTAATGGAAGTAGAACTTGTTGAAATAAATCATTTGTATAATGAAATTATTTCACAATGTTTCTGTAAAAAAGAAATTTTGTCTCCTGGTAGGAGTAACAAAGTTGGTTTTGAAATAATTTCTGGAATTTATCATTATTCTATTAAAAAGCATAATGAAATTAAAGGAATAAAGTATATTAATCCAAATATTTTAAATCTTCATCATATTTCACAGATATTCTTGAAATTTATTTATTTTCATTTTACAGATGAGTCCGGGGCCTTCCAGAAAACGGAAGAGGGGAGACACTTCCGAACAGGTGAGCAATTTTCGTTATATCAATGTTTGGTTAACAAAAAAAAACTACAACATAATTATGTAAAACTGACAATATACCAGTGTAGGAGTCCCTAAATGGTGCTAGCTGTCAGTTTGGGGCCCGTAAGACACCGACATCTTCTATATATTTTTGTTTTTTTTTTATAATTTCGCTAATTTATTAGATGCTATTAATCAAAATTACAAAAAAAAACCATTTTTGTTTAGGAAGTTGTTCAATTTTTAAATAATATGTAAATATATGATCCTGATTTATTTCCATTTTATTTTATAAAATTCATGGTTGTTATCATTTTACAGGTGGCGCCTAAAAAACCCCGTTTGCAGGAAAGCCCCAACCCAGTAACGAAAGTAAGTGTCTCATAAAATTAGGTTAAGAGGATTCATATGACAGTAAAAAATTGAATATTTTTCCTTTCAAAATAATTATGATAATTTTTCAATTGTACCTAGTATAGTATCACTCTATAATAAGAATTTCTTCTTTAGCTATAAGTGATGGAAAAAAATATAGTTACACTTTTAGCACTTATCGTTTCATGTTCAGGTGTTTTATTCTCAAACAAGAGCAAAAAGTTTCAACATTTAAAATTAATTTCAAATAATTTTCGGCAAAATATTGTGAAACGAATCAGTATAAAGCAAATTTAATTTACAATAAATGAAAGAAAAAATTATATATAGCGTCGCTAGAGGTGGATCTCTTTTTAATGGAAGTAGAACTTGTTGAAATAAATCATTTGTATAATAAAATTATTTCACAATATTTCTGTAAAAAAGAAATTTTGTCTCCTGGTAGGAGTAACAAAGTTGGTTTTGAAATAATTTCTGGAATTTATCATTATTCTATTAAAAAGCATAATGAAATTAAAGGAATAAAGTATATTAATTCAAATATTTTAAATCTTCATCATATTTCACAGATATTCTTGAAATTTATTTATTTTCATTTTACAGATGAGTCCGGGGCCTTCCAGAAAACGGAAGAGGGGAGACACTTCCGAACAGGTGAGCAATTTTCATTATATCAATGTTTGGTTAACAAAAAAAACTACAAGATAATTATGTAAAACTGACAATATACCAGTGTAGGAGTCCCTAAATGGTGCTAGCTGTCAGTTTGGGGCCCGTAAGACACCGACATCTTCTATATATTTTTGTTTTTTTTTATAATTTCGCTAATTTATCACATGCTATTAATCAAAATTACAAAAAAAAACCATTTTTGTTTAGGAAGTTGTTCAATTTTTAAATAATATGTAAATATATGATCCTGATTTATTTCCATTTTATTTTATAAAATTCATGGTTGTTTTCATTTTACAGGTGGCGCCTAAAAAACCCCGTTTGCAGGAAAGCCCCAACCCAGTAACGAAAGTAAGTGTCTCATAAAATTAGGTTAAGAGGATTCATATGACAGTAAAAAATTGAAACTTTTCCTTTCAATAATAATAATTTATCAATTGTACCTGGTAGTATCACTCTATAATAGATAGATAGATAGATAGATATTTATTTAGTGATCCTTACAACTTAATATATTGTATTGCACACGTCAATGGTCAATATACATGAGGTATATTAAAAAAAATTAAAGCTATATTACAAATACAATTACTATACAATTAAAAAATCACTGTCATATCACAGAATAAAAAATGGCAGGATCAGCAGACAGGAACCCGTGCACGCTTCCAAATGCCATTCGCTTCAACAAACTTCTTTCAAGAGGTCAGAATGTTTCAGTTTCAAACATGGATCATATCGCCCTGGCACGTCATAAAGATGATGAGGTTAATAAGTCGACCATCCCGTTGGAAACACCTGATGTCCTGATAAGAATTTCTTCTTTAGATATAAGTGATGGAAAAAATATAGTTACACTTTTAGCACTTATCGTTTCATGTTCAGGTGTTTTATTCTCAAACAAGAGCAAAAAGTTTCAACATTTCAAATTAATTTCAAATAATTTTCGGCAAAATATTGTGAAACGTATCTGTATAGAGCAAATTTAATTTACAATAAATGAAAGAAAAAATTATATATAGCGTTGTTAGAGGTGGATCTCTTTTTAATGGAAGTAGAACTCGTTTAAATAAATCATTTGTATAATGGAATTATTTCACAATATTTCTGTAAAAAAGAAATTTTGTCTCCTGGTAGAAGTAACAAAGTTGGTTTTGAAACAATTTCTGGAATTTATCATTATACTATTAAAAAGCATAATGAAATTAAAGGAATGAAGTATATAAATTCAAATATTTTAAACCTTCATCGTATTTCACAGATATTCTTGAAATTTATTTATTTTCATTTTACAGGTGAGTGCGGGGCCTTCCAGAAAGCGGAAGAGGGATGACACTCCGGAACAGGTAAGTGTCTCACAAATGAGTGTGAAAAATGATCAGGTCTTTTAACTGTTGTATAAGTTGTATAGGATTGGAAAAGCTGTATTCATAAGAAATAATTTTCCTTCTGTCGGAATTATAATGGTGCATTTTCAATCGAATATTAATAAATGCGGGTCCATAAGATTAATTTCCTGTGTAGCAATAATTTATGGAAAATCAAAAATTTTATAAATTGTTTGGATTATGTCCAGTATTCTGATGATTTCTTTTTTCATCTTTCTGCAAGACGAAGAAAATGTTTACTGGTACATTTTTGATACTATAAATACAAATCAAGTCTTCATAAAAGAAATCAGCCGTGTATCTAGTTCTTCTACCACAGGAGAATTCATATTTCTGTTGAAAAATAACTTTTAATTGCAGATTCCTGCCTTTCATTTATATATTTTGACACCTTGTTTCTTTTTCTCATGATTTTACCAGTAAAAATATTTTCCAACTGTTCATAACTTCAGATTAGTTAACCATTAGCAACATATTTTTCAACTGTTTCTTTTGTTGTATAATATCCAAAAATATAAATATAAATGCTCATTGATTTTTAAATTGATTTTTTTTTTTGTATTTATAGGTGACAGGCCATCCTGCCAAGAAGTTCCGTCTCGACTGCCAGGTAATTCTCCTTTAAATTTATTTCCGTTGATTGTTCATAAATTACGTGTATGTTGAGAATAGAAATACCCTACTGAATTTCAAATTTTAATAATTTTCAATATTTGGATGAGGCTTTTTCTATTTCTGCATTTTGAGGTATTTTCATATTTGACTAGTTATTTTCAAAAAAAATCAAAACTGTTCAGTGAGTCTCTGTTTTTTCACGTTTGCTTGCCTTTCCTTCGAATCAGTTGTTTGATAGTTTTAAGCAGCTAAAATCATCATTTTTAAATCGTTTCTTATTTATAAATTATTGATACAGAATGAATACGTCGAGAACAGTTCATCAAATTTATTCCAGAATTGGTATGTACATTGGAGGTGTCGATGTTACAACAGAATTTGAGGTTTCTGGAAATGGCCAGACCCGATGATGATAAAAGAAGAAAGAAGACTCAAATGATTATATAACACATTTTTTATGAAATCAATTGCAATGCTGCACTGTCGGCTATCTGTTTATAAGAGCGATATATTTCAACAAAAATAACGTTAGAGATTTTGAATTCGCAGGATAGATTCTTTAATCTCATTTGATGAGATGAATTCGGAAATGTTAACTTCAAAATTTTAATTGATATTGAGCTTTCTTCTCTTAATGCTATTTCATAAAAAAATATATTCTTAATGTTCGAATAAATAATTTTGAAATCATACCTATTATTAGTTGTGTAGTGCTAGTAGCTAATAAATAGATCGAATAAATTCTACTCTCAATGATTTAACTATGATAATATTAAGGTTTTTTTAATTTTTTAAGAGTTTCTCATATAGTAGAAGTGAAAATAAAGAATTATTGTTTAATTTTCTTATTAAACAAATTAAGTTTATATCTTTAATTTCATATTTATCATTTTGTTTCAGGAAGAAGAACTTCCCATAAAATTTTCCAAGAATGTAAGTCAAGTTCGTTCAATTTATACGATATATACAGGCTTTTTCATTGGTTAATGGATGCACAGTAACCTAAGGTAGAGCTTCTCAGGATGAGTTCAAAAAACCTAAATATGATAGCTCTTATCAAATCTTTAACAGAGATAACCAAGATAAATTATATTCACGAAAATGGTTTCGCCGTTCCTTCATCAAATTTGAATGATAACCAAGAAAAACAGCAATTATATTGTATTGTGGAATGGTAGAGACACATACAGAAGTGGGCATTAAAAGGATTGTTTATGCTCTGAACGTGCCGATTTTGGTTGTATGACACAGATTGAAGAAAAATAATCTTTACCCTTTTCATCTTCAGAAGATATGATTTTTCAGTTCCACGATCACGGTGTTTTTGTTTTCAACGGTTTGCATAATATTCAATTGTTTATTGGCAGAAAATTCAGTTAATTGTTCACAGGTCTGGTTCCCCGTACAAGGGTAAGGAGGACTATTAAACTGGAAGAGACAGACACCCCACCGCCATGAGCAGTGAATAGAGGCTTTTTGACAAGAACCCCTAAGAAAGTCATTTTAAAACCGACGAAGATAAATTTATTATTTATGCAATTATCTAATAACCTAAAATGTTTTATGGTTCGATATTGTTTGAATACTGCATAATCTACGATATTCAATGCAAGAAAAATAACCATTTTTTCTTTTTGTTTTACATGAGCTCCCTGGCAGTACAATTGAGGATGGTAAAGAATTATTTTTGACCTAATTAACTTATTTCTTGGTTTCATAGAGACACATGCCGACGAGGCAAAATATGAGAAACATTAAAAAAAAGACGATTAATCTTTCGACATTGTACAAAGTGGTGTTTAAAATAAATATTCTTCCAAGCTTCTTAAAGATACATTCATTAAAATGTAAAAAGTAAAATCTATACAAGTAAGTAGTACAGTAGTAGAATGGGAATGTCTGTACATATGTGAGTCAGTAGATAATAGGAGGACCGGACAGTAATGTCCTTTCTGCGCATGTGGATATTTGATTGTCATTTGTCAGCTCACAATCGAGGAACATCCAAGAACATTTGCAGCAGATTGGAAGAATAACCAGAGCAGGTGTTTGGGTACCCCATAATCTGTCCGAAGAAAATAAAGCCAACCAATCCATCACATGTAACATATCGCTTCAAGGGAACTATACAGAAACGTTCTTTGGTCCCTTGATCACTGGAGACGAAAAATGGTTCCTATATGATAATCCAAAACGCTAAAAAGGCAGTGGCTCTCTCCAAACGAATCACCGCGAAAAACTACGAAGCCGGGTTTACATCCCAAAAAGGCGCTTCTGTGTGTTTGGCAGATATCGCTCGATATCGCACCCTCGGATTTCCATTTATTCCGATCGCTTTGAAAATTTGCATGATGTCCAAAACGCCATCTCGAGATATTTTACTCAAAAACCAATTAATTTTTATCGGTATGGCATTGAAAATTTGCACACTAGATGGAAAAAGGTAGTTGATAACGAAGATGATTACATTGTTGATTAAAAATAAACACTTGTGGATAATTTATTTGTTCCAATTTAATTTAAGAAAGCGACATTACTTTCTGGTACCCCTAATAATAATTTCATACCAAGGTGTATTATACTATTTCCTGACTATAATAAATCAGAAATTATTCTAGGTATTATTTGAATATTTTTCTATTTCAAAATGATGCTTTTAGATTAAAAATATATTAATTTTAATAATTAGAATAATTTTTCGGAGAAAAAGTTATAATCAAAATTATAGAAGAAAACTATTAGCCAAAATTTTCAGATTTGCATTCCGGTGTTTTTGTGTTTGATGGTTTCCATAATATTCAATTGTTTTTTGGTAGAAACTCTATAGTTAATTGTCCACAGGCCTTGCTCTCCATAGGGAGATAAAAATGGAGCCAATGACCCCACCCTCCAGGCCCATAAGGGGGGTTTCGTTGACAAGAGCCCCTAAAAAGGCACAACCCGTTTGGAAATAATTATAGAATGAGGTAAGTTATTACATTATGTCTCACTATTTGACTAACATTCACTTCATCCTTGATTCAATTTTGGACGCTTTCAAAACTTTCTTAGTATTGAGGTTATCAGTAAGTAGTAATGGTATTGTATGCAGCTTTAAAATCACAGACATACCTTCAGTTTAACATTTGATTAAGATAAAAAATTCAGTATTTTATAGAAATTAATTGTAATGAAAACGTTGGTTATCAAAATATCATTTTAACGTGTTTTCTTGCAGAAAATAAGCACGATGAAAAAATTCACCATATCGTTAACGACATTCAATAAAAATACCCTTTAATAGTTTAAATATAATAATTTTCTGTGTATGTATTTCATTAGAATAGTAAATGTTTTTGTGTCGTAATGGTACACTAATTTTTGTAGCTTTTTGTGAACAAATCAAGCAGGTGAAACTATCGGTATCTCTGCAAAAATCCCATCATACTGTTAGAAAATCTTATGCCTAGAACAAAAGCCCATACTTATACTCGGCGAGTTTGAGATTAGAAGGGATCTCATGTCTCTTTCAGCGAAATTTCAATTTAGACTAACACAAGTCTAAATACTGTGATGTATGTTTCTCAAGCAAAATTCCTGAAAGGTCAAACAGTAAGAGTAAGGGATACACGCTTTCATGTGGAACCATAGAATGCCTCCAAATTTGGCTCTCATGGTGTAGAACGTTTACATTGGGAACAGTAGTGGAATATATCTATTGTGACAAATACCGATACTGTTTGGGGGTCAGTGACAGTTGGGCAAGAAAAAAAGATACATGTACTTAAATAATACCATTGCATCATCCGAACCTATCAAACTGACAAAATTGAATTTTGAGAATATAAGACATCATATCATGTTAGTTCCTGAGTTAAAAAAAATGTTGGGCAACTTGATATTTATATTTATCAAGTTTTGGAGGTGTAAGGAATACTAAGATAAGCCTCCAATTAAATTCACTTCGTATTTTAAAGTAGGAGCTTTTTTAAAACAATAGAAGGAATAAATTAAAATGAACAATTTCTTCGAATATACAGATTTGTGACAACGAACTTGCCGCAAAAAATAATTAAAGTAACTAAAAAATGTAATTGTTTTATTTGAAAATATAAGACCTGTATATGTTCTCTTAGTATTTTTTTTTTTTATTTTTACAGATCGGCACGGCACTTTATCAATAATTCACAGCCGATCTAATGAACCGTTCAAGAATCTAATGAACTGTTCTAGATATTCATAATTTGTTGAAATCACTTTCTTCCTCTTCTAGAGCTATTATTGTTACAATGTTTCGATTAAATATTTGAATCGTTAGTTCACATCTAATTATTTATGTTGATAAGGCCGACATATTTTGGGATACAAATTCAATAAATGCATTTTTTAGCTAAAAAAACGGACTCAATTAATTTGTCCTCCCAACATTTTAATAATTTTATCATTGAATGATTTGACCACATACACATTTGAAAAAACCTGAGTTTCAAAAGTTGTGAATGTGACTACGTTGAAAAGGCTCAATGTAACAAAAAGGTTGGTTTACGGGAATAACATTCCAATTGAAAAAAAAATTTAATTTTTAAGATCGCAAAAGAAAATGGTTTTGGAAAAACATAACGTTAGTAGAGAAATCTTGAGGAAAAATTCATCAACTAGGGGGAAACCCATAAAAATATTGAATTTTATATGTATGCGTTTGTATAAATATAAATCCTCATTGATTTTTAAATTGATATATTTTTTTGTATTTATAGGTGACAGACCATCCTGCTAAGAAGTTCCATCTTGACTGCCAGGTAATTCTCCTTTAAATTTATTTTCATTGATTGTTCATAATTACGTGTATGTTGAGAATAGAAATAACCTACTGAATTTACAAACTTCTTGTAATAATTCATGAGTATTAAATTTTAAATTGATTTGAGTATGTCCAGTATTCCGCTGACCTATTTCTTCATGTTCAGTTGATTCAACTTTCTGCAAGACCAAGAAAAAGGTTTTTGAACAAAACTGTCACAATATTAAAAAAAATAATAATAGGAGAGTATTTTATCATTTTGATTTCTTCTTGAAGAAATATTTAAAAAAAAGGTTATTTATTCCCTGCATTTAACATTAATTACCGATCCGGCTTAATCTATCATAGAAATTTACTTCATTATGGCACTAATATGTTGATTAAATGCTGTGTCAAATCTGAACAACTGCAAAACTATGGATTTTGTTCATTGACACTAAATCTATCTCTTTTAGTACAAAAGCCTGAATATTCAAGGACGGACCGGCCGGACAGAATCACTTTCTACCTCGGATTCATCAGTGAAATTTACTTAGTCTTTTGAGACATTTTTGGGCTCAGAATTCGAAAATTACAGACCTACAGCCAAAACGATAGCACGCCGTCCCTTACACAAGCTTGCATTAAACTCAAAGTCAAATAGACATAATTTTTGAAATTTTAGAACCGCTTTTCTGAAGAAACGGAAAATCTCATAAAATGAAAATGGGTGAAAGGCTCCATCTTTCTTCCTCATTGGCAAGGATAAAGGAAGGAATATATTAAGAAAGATTTCAAATAATTTTTAAACGTATTGCCAAAATCGTAAAAGAAAAAATTCAAAAAATGACCGAACAGACAGAATAACTTCAGACCTTGGATTCATCAGTAAGTCCAATCAAGTTGTTTGTGACCATTTTCAGCTCAAAATTCGAAATCGAGCGCTGTTTCAAGAACAAGCGCGAAAAAACCTACATGACAGAATGACTATCCATGAAAACTTTGCAACGATTCCATAATTGAAATACAATATGGACATTTAATAGTTACCGAATAAATACAAAATATAATTTACAATTTGCCGCACATTTCTAAGATTTTTACACTCCCTAGAAATCGTACAGCATTCTATGATTCTCACATCATTTATAGTTTTACGAAGTCATTGAAATTGGCAACATCGATAACAGCGAACATATCTGAAGGCGTTGTCGGTCCTGTAATATTTCCCTATCCTGCGATTATGTTTTGATTAATTCAAACAAGGCATTATCATTATTTATGTACGAAGTGCGTTATATAGATCCTACCGCCCGGAGGGAAACATTCGGCCCGGGGGTCTTTGGCCCGAGGGATGAATGTTGCCCGATGGGTGTTAGGATCTAGTGACGCTCGTGGTGCGTAAAAGATTTTAGTTTTAACGAAAAATTCATTTTATCATAATGAAAATCGATTTAAAAATCAATTCATTGCTCCTAGGATTTTCTTTCCATTTTTATTCTCGTAGTAACCCTGGCATTTGATGATATTTTGAAGTTTTTTTCAATATTGCTGTCATCTTTATATTTAGTGAATGTCATTGCTGCTTTCTTTGTGTATTCTCACAGAAATAATGGAAATGAATACGAATTTACCCAAGAATATAACAGAAAATGCAGCCAAAGCTGCGAATAATTTATTGCCGTAGAAATACGGACTAGTATGTCGTATAATGGGTGTTTTTGGAGGACTAAGGAGAGATGAACTTGTAAAAATGTCCACAAACGATATAGAAGATACAGGTAGCTGTTTACTTGTTGAAATAACCGAAATTATAACCGGTATGTCAAAAGGATTCAGTATTGTGGAGGAAGAAAAAATGGAGGCTTTGAGGCTGGTCAGTTGAGACCCAGTGGAGTAAGGAATCTCAGATTTTTCCTCACGTACCGAAATGGTCGGTGCACCGTCCAACCTGTTGGCAAACAACCATAGGAAATATGCCTTCGATAATTGCCACATATTTAAAGATATAGAGAACTAATAGCTACGAAATCGCTTCATCTCCCTCATATTTTGTGCTACATTTTACAGATGTATAGGGAACGTGGAGTCATGTCTCTATGCTTGTGATTGGAACATGTCGATGTGATCATATTCACTAATACTGATTTAGAATAATACCAATAAAATGAGGAGGGTATATGGTTGGAATTTTGAGCTGAATACGTTCTGCAGTAATTACATTGGAACTGTAGATAATCTATACAATTTGGCTGCATGATTTTTTAATACAGTTTCTGTGATAATGATAGAACATTATTGATTGCTTCTTTTATAATTATAATTTAATTCAAATAGTTTCAAGTTGTGCAAGCTAAGTAACAACTACTTAATCGCCCGTGTTTAACTTTTTACTGGCGATACACTGATTTTTCAGTTCCACGATCACGGTGTTTTTGTTTTTAACGGTTTGCATAATATTCAATTGTTTTTTGGTAGAAACTCTGTAGTTAATTGTCCACAGGCCTCGCTCTCCATAAGGAGCATATGACCCCACCCTCCAGGCCCATAAGAGGGTTCCGTTAACAAGAGCCCCTAAAAAAGCCCAGCCAATTTGGAATTAATTATATAATGAGGTAAGTTAATACATTATGACTCACTGTTTGACTAACATTCACTTCATCCTTGATTCAATTTTGGACGCATTCAAAACTTTCTTAGTGTTAAGGTAATCAGTAAATAGTAATGGTAATGTATGCAGCTCTCAAATCACAGACAAACCTTCAGTTTAACATTTAATTAAGATAAAAAATTTAGTATTTCATAGAAAGGATTTGTAATGAAAATGTTGTTGGTTATCAAAATATCATTTTAACGTGTTTTTTTGCAGAAAATAACCTCAATGAAATAGAGTTCACTATATCGTTAAAGACATTCAATAAAAATACCATTTAATAGTTTAAATAAATTTTACGTGTATGTATTTCATTAGAATAGTAAATGACAAGTTTTTGTGTGGTAATGGCACACTAATTTTTATAGCTTTTTGTGAATAAATCAAGCAGGTGAAACTATCAGTTTGTCTGCAAAAATTCCATCATATTGTTAGAAAATCTTATGCCTAGAACAAAAGCGCATACTTATTTCCATTATACTCGGCGAGTTTGAGATTAGAAGGAATCTCATTTCTCTTTCAGCGAAATTTCAACTTAGACTAACACAAGTCTAAATACTGTGATGTATGTTTCTCAAGCAAAATTCCTGAAAGGTCAAACAGTAAGAGTAAGGGATACACGCTTTCATGTGGAACCATAGAATGCCTCCAAATTTGGCTCTCATGGTGTAGAGAACGTTTACATTGCGATCAGTAGTGGAATATATCTATTGTGACAAATACCGATACTGTTTGGGGATCAGTGACAGTTGGGCAAGAGAAAAAGAAACATGTACCTAAATAATACCATTGCATCATCCGAACGTATCAAATTGACAAAATTGAATTTTGAGAATATTAGACATCATATCATGTTAGTTTCTGTGTTAAAAAAATGATGGGCAACTTGATATTTATATTTTTCAAGTTTTGGAGGTGTAAGGAATACTAAGATAAGCCTCCAATTTAATTCACTTCGTATTTTAAAGTAGGGACTTTTTTAAAACAATAGAAAGAATAAATTATGATGAACTATTTCTTCGAATATACAGATTTGTGGCAACGAACTTGCCGCTAAGAATAATTAAAGTAACCAAAAAATGTAATTGTTTTATTTGAAAATATAAGACCTATATATGTTCTCTTAGTATTTTTTTTATTTTTACAGATCGTCACGGCACTTCAATAATTCACAGCCGATCTAATGAACCGTTCAAGAATCTAATGAACTGTTCTAGATATTCATAATTTGTTGAAATCACTTTCTTCCTCTTGTAGAGCTATTATTGTTACAATGTTTCGAATAAATATTTGAATCGTTAGTTCACATCTAATTATTTATGTTGATAAGGCCGACATATTTTGGGATATTGAGGAACGAGATTTCAAATAGGTATATTTTCGAATACGTTATGCGAATATGCCGATTCACGGACTTAATATTTCTAATTGGACCAGGTTCCTAGTTACAAAATATAAAAATAATTAATGATTACAAAATATAAACTGTTAAAAATCAGGATGTACGGCAGTCATCATATGGACGAATTTTTCACCTTGAGGGTAGGATGAAATCTTTCAAAAATATTTTCGCTCATTCGCTCATCAAGTTTCGGACCAGTCGCGTGTCGCTTCAAATTTCAGCGATATGTTTTCGTAAGCCTGCTCTTCAAAATTATTCATTACAAGGTACCTGCTGAGTATAGATTTTCTCATACGAGTACGTAGATTTCGAACGTATCTACATTCTTGAGGAAAAGAATTAACTCTATATGTATGGAGGAAAAATATTGTTTTCTTGAAAACAGCGTGCCAATAGATAATGGACAATAATAATTTCAGAAAATAAATTCAATTCCAATGATACATGCAAATAACCAGCGTTAGTGGTAAGCGGAGATTCATTGTTGGAGCGGGGAAGGGGGGATTCTGACTAAGATGGCCAGCCATTTCACTGTTGGATCAAAAGTTAAAAGGGCTGTGCTTAAAGTGGCGTACTTACACAGTAACAAAACCTAACCAGAACACAACTGACCAACTCGAGCCTCAAGCTACACTAAAGCTTTTGAAGGATATTCACAGGAGATCTACGAGTATCATTAATATAACCAAAATTACAAAATAATGATTTTTGGACTTCCACATCATCATAGTTATTTTGATTTGAAAATGCAAGTGAGAAAATATACTCATTTATAATATGATTTTTGCCAATAAACATTCTGTTCGTCATTTCAATTGTCTAATAACAAAATCAATTCACATATAATCTTCTTCTTCAGGTGTCCTCTCCATTTAATAAAGGTTGGCGACATTTTCACATATCATATAGAAGAGTTATGATTTAAACGTTGCCTTTCAAAAAACAATGAAAAATATCGTCATTTGAATGAAATAGAAATAGAAAACATGAGTTTGATTACAGTACACTGAAATTGAATTTCAGTCAAACATGGAGGTCTTTTCTTGGACATTTTCTTATAATTTTTATTTTAATTTTTGGATACATTCGTGAATATTTTCAACTTTCCTTCGTGAATATTTCATTAGTGTCCAAATATCTTCTTTTCAGAAAGTTAATTTTTTTATTTCTTTCCTCAATTTCACAGTTTTACTCTATTGAATTAATTAATTTATATGAATGTATTGAATATCAGAATTTCTACTCATTTCAAGTGGAGTTTGATCATAAATTGCTATTGAAATAGATCCGAATTCGGTATAGCTCTGATGTGAATGTAAATGAAATTCATATGTGATTTTTAATTCTACACATTGCAAAGCTATTTAAAATATAATTCGCAAATGAAATGAGTCGAAATTTTATGTTCAGAAAAAATTTACATGAAAAATTTTTCAAGACCTTATTGGTGACCAGAACTCAAGTTATGGGTTGTGTCCGATATCCACAAAATTTGTGAGTATATATATATATATATATATAGGAAATGTTAATAGATATCATCAAGATACAAAAAAATTAAAACTTCAAAGTAACTTGCTTCTACTTTTTGTGAATCATATGGAACATTAAATGAATGGATGTCGGACACAACTGAAATTGAATTATCATAGCTTATACATATTTCTACATATTACAATTAAGAACAATTGCCATTCAAATTCCTAAAAACTGTAGTTGTTGTGTACATTGAACTTTTTATTTTATCAAACATAGGTGTCCTCTAAATATTGTTAAATTTTTTTGTTCAATTGTGTATTTTTTCGTGGTTTTTTTTATCTTATTGTATATTTTTTCAGTAGTTTTCTTTGGGCTTTTTTTTTCTTTTTTTATGTTTTCCATATTTTATTTTTTTTTATTGTTTTGTTTCTTTTTTTTCCATTTTTTTTTTAATTTTTTTACTCATGTAAGATTATTCACATAAACATTATTATTATTCGATCTTCACATATTTTTTGATAACATTTTTTTGAGTCTTTTTTTCTATTACAGCATTTTATTAATATAATCCACCATAAACATGTACTATTAGCAGATATATTCACTTCAAGTGAACAAATCATTGTTGAAATGTATTCAAATTCGAAAAATAACATCGGTATACATATATACTATATTGATAATAAATCAAGAAACGACTGAGAACTCACAAATTTCGATTTTTTCTTTATTGGTATTTTGTTTGTGAGCAGTGTTTCGAAACAATGATTTGTTCCTATAATTATAGAGATTAGATAGTAAATACATTCTCATTATGATTCGTGTATTCTACAGAAGTAAACAGTAAACAGGACTTTAGAAAAAATGGACAAGGAATCATTTTTCAAACAAACAAATAACACATTTTCAAAGATAAATATAATTTTCCAAATACGAAGAAATCCAGCTGTCCTATCAGGAGAATCGTTGAATGTTCAAACTGGTAATTCGTTTCAGTTGATTTCATATGTCACAAACCTTCTTCACATATTTACAAGTTTTGGTTTTTGTCCAAATCAACATGTATTTACGGGTTCAAGGTATTTTCCAATTTTAAAGATTCAATTTTGAACATGTCAATCGGCCTGTACTTGCTTTAATCAAAGAGCGTTCTGAGGAAGATCACCTTTCTGAGAACTAGATTGTGATCCAAATTTATAGCAATTGATGATAACGATCACATCTCCAAAATCCATTCAAACTGAACAGTTCTATTTCTTTATTCAATCAAATGTCAATGTTGATTTCCGTTGCTTAGAAACGTTGTTTAACGCTGTTTCTGAATTAGTTTAGCGTACAGAAGTCAAAGAGGAGAGCTCTCTTTGTTAAAAGAGCACATATCTATTGAATCTTTTCTTGATAACAGGACTCGTTACAGTTCTTATTCTTGTGATGCAATCGACCATGATAATGAGTTCTCTTGATTTTCTCTGGTTTTCAATCACAGATCACAGATGGCTATATAATTCCTTTATCTTGTAAATTGACCTTTTAGAATCAAATGAGTATACTGACTTGGCGAGTTTTCAATTTTCAAACATGTTTTCAATATTCCATCATTTCGACAACTTTGAACAGTTTTTCCATTCCAAGCGCTACTTGTTTCAATATACCACAACAGATGACTCCCCTTTTGACACTTAATTATGTCTATGTTACATGATCTCTTGATCTTCCGAGTTGAAATATATCAAAATAAGTAGTATCGTGTTTTCATTTACTTTATTCCATTGTTTTCGTTCCAATTTCAAGGTTACATTGATAGCTATAGAAACCTCTTTTTCTTCAACACAAAGCAGGTAATTAACCTCTTCTTGCAATCTTACCGGCAGAAAGCACGTGAGCTACCCAATCCACCTTTGCACATCTGAGGCGGAGTCAATGAAAAATCTACCAATCTTTTTCATATCTTCGAATTTTAATTGCAAAACATGATAATCTTCATTCAAGTTATCATCCTTAGAGAGGGGTTCATCACTGACAGACTCTGCTCTACGTTATATACAGGACAAACTCCTCCTTAGATAAGAGTTATCTAGTTCAGAACAGATCTTACTGCTAGCTCTTTTTTGAACCATTGAGATGTACTTGAGCTACTTAATATTCCTTTGTTTCTCCAAGCGTATCTGAAGAATTCAATCGTAGTTTGACGACATCTTCGGTTATTACAAGTTCCGAATGCACGACGTGTTTATCATCATTCAGGTCTTCATTACTAATCTTAAAACTGGGTGTATCACTGGTGGACTGGCTGCGTTATATACACTCGTTTCTACAAACTCATTACATAAATTGGGCTTGGGCGAAAGTTTAGAAGAAAACTTAATATTAGCTCTTATTCAGACCACCAAGACGTACGTGAGCTACTCAATCCACCCTCGTACGTCCAGGCGAAATTCTATGATTACTCACACATAATTTTGATAACATTTTCGGTTGTCAAAAATTTCCATCGTAAACACGTTGATCATCAGTTATTTGTTTTCAATTTGATTCCTTATTATCATCCTTAAGGCAGAGTATATCATCAGCGCCAGAAGACTCGGCTGCGTTAGTAATCATCCTCATAAAATTATTTCGTCAATGTGTTTCGGTGAAAGTTTCATCAAGTTTAGCATGACACTTAATGTTGGATCTCATTTCGATATCGATATTCATTTTCAAACAACAAACACACTATCTCTAATCACGCAATCATCCGGTTTCTTCACCAAAGTTCAGAAGCCTTTCAACCAAAGCATCCATAAATAGGACAGCTTACTATTTTGAAAAGAGTACTGTTTATTTCTGAAACTATCAACTTGAATATTTTGACTGTCTAAAACTAAATAAATACTAAAATTGTATTTTTCATATTATACGAAATAAATACAATAATACTTTTCGTTTCAATTCAAAAGAGTTTACAAGATTTGCTTGTTTCATGTACTGAAATGTCTACAATGGTATCTCAGAATATTTTTTGATTTTTTTCATTATAGAAATACTTCATGTTTTCTACATGCAATTTGAAAAAAATCAATTGTAAATGTCAAGAATGTCAGTTAGCAAACAAGAAATCCTGGTGTACATACAAAATTGCCTGTTCTCAAATCAAAATTTAGTCTTTCTTATTGTTTGAAGCGCAATCTTCTGAATCTCAATTTAAATTCCAAAATACTGGTCTACACTGGCTTCTTTAATGAATTTTTCAGCAACCTGATTGATAAAAAGACTCAACTTTATTCCAAGAAACCAGCATTATATGTACATATTATCAAATTTTCAAATATAACTATGATTGATGAGGATATAAGGATCAAGTTTTACGGATAATCTCAAATCAAATGTACAAGTTTTGAATTTTTAGAGACTGATTTTCGTAATGTGACTTTAATTCTACGTTAGAACATCGAGATTTGTGGTTTCCATAAAAGCTTCTTATATTTTTGTGGTAAAATATCTGTACAAAAAATTGTAATGAATAATTTTTAAAACAGAAACTGTCCTTATCTAGTTATGTTAACGATAATGATTCGTCACAATATCATCGACTATGTAAAAATGATTGAATGAATAACCTGAGTACCTGAAATACACCGGATATCCGTAAATCCAATCAATTTAGAACCGAAGATACTGCTATGTGAAAGTTAATTAAACGCCCTCGTTTATAAACATAAAAAACGTATAAGTGATCATTTCGAACCCTAATAAAAACAGACTAGAAGAGAAATATCAAAATTCACCGACTGCGATTCGGAAAGAATTTTTAGATTGCAAATCAGTTAGAAAAATCAAAGTGAAGGTTCCAATAGAAAACAAAGATATGTTAAATTCATATATTATATGTTAGGTATATTTCAATATCATTACAATATATCAACGAAAATATATTTTCTATAATCTTCTTCGCACTCACTTCGTATAAAAGTATTATTTATTAACGCATCAATGGCATGGTAACTAACAGAACTGTTGTTTTTGAGTAATCAGAGGTTAAATTGTACCCGCAAATGTTTTTAATTGGATGGTAACTAATTCATTTTTGAAACCGTATAATTTTATCGATCATATACATATATATATACATATATACATATATATATATATATATATATATATATATATATATACATATATATATACATATATACATATATATATATATATATATATATATATATATATATATATATATATACATATATATAGTATATGACTAAGTGATATTGATTTCTCGCATATCGTTTGGTTTTTGTTGATGATGTATTTTGCATTTAGTGTTCTATTAGACAATTAGAAATGTTTTTGAGTTTGTTAAATTCATTTTTTAATTCTGTCAAATTCACTATAGAAATCGAAAATCCCCAAAAATTAATAAATTTTTCATATATTCAGATCACAAAAAATGTTAATTTCCTTGAAATTGACATATTTAGAAAATCCACGTACACAAATTCATTAATACTTAATGACAATTCCCACTCTCACAAAATGAAAATGTCTTCTTTTCACATCTTTAAACATAGGTCACTATCAACTCATATCTCAATAGAAAACACAGCAACGTAAATCTACAAAATTCCTGAAGTGGTCAAAACAGATTGACGAAGTCTGCAAAACACTCCTTTCTGTTTGCTACCCTATAGTAATGTTGGCAAGAGATTTAGATTTTTTTGCTTTGAAAGACACAAACTACAGAGTGTTCGAATCTAAAGTATACTTTAGTATAATGGTTTATGGATCGTAAAAGGTATTGGAGGATATAATGATGATACGGAAAAACTTCTCAGGCTCGTGCTTGAAGTGAAACCAATCGACTCATGTTAGGCAAATTCAGAGAAAATAGAATACTTCGGGCATCTATTCCTATACAGGGGTGCTATTTATACAAGCATAGAAGAATTCATTTCAATATCAAAATGTGACACACGTGATTTTGAAAGGCTACATCCTAGACTCTATATCTAATGAGCAGGAGTGTTTATTATTGCAGCATTCAATACACCTATAAATTGCTAATATTTATAAGTGGGAAATCAAGCTTCCTACATTTGGAGAAAGACTATTCAAACTAGAGCCTTAGATGAAAACTTTTGGCAGGATCTTTGGATTTTTTTGCTTCGAAAGTGACATTTTACAAACTTTGATCCAGAGTTGAGAGAATATAAAATACTTAAAATATCTGCGATTCATATACGTGATTGCCTCTTATACATCCAAAAGTGAGAAGTTTTAAATTAAATATTTGAAGATATGTAACAAGTGATTTAGAATTATTCTCCACATCACATGTATCTACTGCAGCATTAACTAGCTTAACTGAATTAAAAAACGGACTCTTCACAAAGCTCCTCAAATTATACTCATTCCATAGACGAATTCTTAAATAGAATGTGAATTAATTTTGTTTATTTTGAATTTTTTTTATTTTTATGATCACAAAACCAATTTTTTTTATTATTGTATGTAAGCAATGAAAACAGAAATGGATATCACCTATTCAGGATGAAAGATAAGCTGTCTTCCGTGGAAGATGACTTGTGAGAAAGATTAAAACTAATTAAACTGCACACTTCTCAGTAACATGTTAGAAAGGGTTTTTCAGAGAACCAAGCGGCAGATTCTAGTATATATTCATAATCAAGAAGGATTTCCATACGGAGAAAGAACCATGAGGTACTTTATCTTCTAAGGCGGAATATATAGCACAATTATAAAACATACGAAAAAAAATATAAAATGGAATTTGTAATATTTTGCCAACAGCTCATTATTAAAAATTTTTTGAACTATTCACTACAGACATTTTATTTTTTCAACACCAGCATAGAGGTCATTGTTTTTTTTTATTTCACAATTATCATCAAATGTTTTTATATTGAAATATAAAGAAATATAATAAATAAATGTCGCTCAAATTAGAGTATTTTATATTGATATAATATTAACATTCAAATGATATTAGACATAGTCCAATTGAAATATTCACGACAAACTCGATTCCAAACAGGCGTATTCTCGAATAAACTAAAACATCGAATGATCGCGTTCGACAATAAAGACAGTGTGCGCGTTTTGAGGAACCCAAATCTCAATAAACCGTGAGCGGCAAGAACCCTTTCCACCAATAAAATAAATGATACTCATGATTCTTATCATCGAGTGAAAAGAAGAAAAATCTAAACGGATATCTACGCAGTGAACCTAAAAAAAACTTCTTTTATTTGAGAGATAATTTCAAGAACAAATGGTCACATATGCGAGAGTTCATCTGTCAACAGGTTAAATAAATCCTACGTAACTTGATGTTGGGGGGAAGTGTTGAAAGCCTAAAAAAATGTCAAATTTTCGGTGCGGAAAGTACTTCCATTTGTACCATCTTATTCGGTGAGACTGATAAGAACTAAGGTAACATTAATATACCGTCAATATTTTGTAATATGTCATATTCGCTGCTGAGAGAGATTGATAAATGAGTATGAAAGCAAAAAAATTCAACTGGATTATCCAGCCAAGGCTAGGAGCTCGTTAGTCACACAACAGAAAAGGTAAATCCGCCCTACCTTTGTAAAAAATTAAACTGAGCCTCTTACTCGACTTCTCACTGCCTACTGCGAGTTAGGATACCTTATGGTCGCCAAAGACGAATTTAGGAGGTACTAGTCAACTGGTTTTGGTACAAGTTATACATACTCTATGGGAAGATGACCCCCTGACATCCACACACATTAGAGTAACAAAGTTTCAGGAAAATCAACAGTTCGATGGCAGAGATAATGTTTAAGGGAATATTATTCAAGCACAAATATCTAATATCAGAATAATGGGTTCTAAGAAGCCAAACGACATTTAATCAAAAAAAATTAATCGTTATAGTGAAGTAACAAAATGAGTGGTCATTTAAACGATATTATTTAATATATATAATAGTTATTTAAATATTTTAATATTAGCCTTCTACATATTCAATTTCAAAAAATTATATTTAATTCCTGAAGTTATTGAATATAATTTCTTTAAATTAAATATGTAGAAGGCTAATATTAAAATAATTTTATACACCTTCTATCAAGTATTAACCTCTATATATGTTATTTAATATATAGGTTGAAATAATTTCACATTAAGTGAAATTCGATTCAGTCAAATACCTTGAAAGTTCATGAAATGGAAATGAGAAAAAACGGTGACGAATTCGTTGAATATACCAATATATTTTAAGTATTTGTGAGACAAATCAGTAATTTTCAATGTATACACCCTCTATGATTTCGGTGGCAAATTATGGCAAAACCATAAATCATTGAAAATGCGTTTTTTTATTTATTTTTATCAAACTTCTAAATGATGACTACGTTCAAAATAATGTCATCAAAATCAGTGGCGTAACTACACCGTCAAGGGCCGGTGGCAAATTCTGGTAGGGTGTTTTGTTATTGATGTTGAAGAGTCCTTTTCTTTATGGGATATTAAACTGGACAGAATATTCCATCTTTTGATGCTATGCCCAAAAAAGTTATAAATTTGTTGAATAGTATCAAACAAACTTTGCATTTCAATAACTTCCCTTACTGCATCATTTAGAACCAGATTCAAATTAGGAGCAGCACAGTAAACATACACCGCATTTAGTTTGATATTTTTTATGTCTTTGAACTCCACCATAGGTGTGTTAGCACCGTCATATCCTTGTCCTCGACACTTATTTAGAGGTATATTTTTGTCATTTATGGATTTTAGTATTTGTTTGGACATTGCTGAGGCAGCTCATTTTGTATTTTCGGACCTAAGTATTTTATGTGGCCCTTTGGTTTATTTAACAATTCTTTCAAAATCGGATCGTATTTCGCTAATAACTCAACAATACTCGAAAAGTTTCCCCTAAAACTTGGTTCAATGCTATCTGCGTTTTCTCTGTTGCCACGAAAGGCTAAATCACACGTTGAAAATGTCAGCGTAACATCTAGGAGTCTTGACAATACTTGGCGCCAAAAAGATTTATCTTTCTTGATCATGGACTCTTGCTAGTGTAACCGCCATTGTTGATATGTTAGACAAGAATTCAGGTGAATTTTCGAAGTCTCGTGTCTTTCTAAGGCGATATGTTTCCAGTCGCTGTAGCCTTCCATCCAAACATTTTGTATTTTTTAGATGCCCGATTTGCGAATAACCAACATGGTTCACAATACGCCTTCTGAAGTATTAAGGAATAGGAAGCCATGCACGTTCAATTTTGACCCCAGACTTTGTAACGATATAGTAATGGTTTTCTAAAAAAGATCTATTGTCACTGTCTTTCCAATAAGGACCCTTAGGTTTACATTGTCCGTTTTCGATCAAGAATCGTTTAATTTGATCATTTAATTCTTTAGAATTACCCTTATCAGTAACATATGCTAAAGAAGCAATATTGTTCACACTAAAACATGATTCACTTTGATCTTTACCAGTACTTTGTTGTGGGTGCTCTTGATCTGGATATACATTCTGTCAAGAAAGTACCGGGAATTATCGATTTAAATCTGGCGGGGCAATGAGGCAGGTAAAAATTTTTTTTCCTAGGTTGGTACCACTGTCCTTAATTACTATGCCAAGCTTGAGCGGGATCTGTCAACTAGTGTGTTTGCAACAGCTGATTAAGTCAGTCGATGTCAGAGTGCGTGCCGATTTTTACTATGGGTGATTACGTTGAGCAAAGAATTTGTTTAAAGTTTTGTGTTGCAAATGAATTTTCGTGTGCCGATGCATTGAAAATGTTGTAAAAGGCCTTTGGTGATAATGCTCTATCGAAAACTCGTGCATATCAGTGGTACAGAGCCTTCAAGGACGGTCGTGAAGTGGTCGCCCATCGACGGCTTCGATCGAAGATAACGTCGATAAAATTAAGGAAAGGGTGCTGGAAAACCGTCGTACCAGCTTGAGAGAGATAGCACATGATCTTAAGATATCCCACGAGTCCGCACGTACGATTTTGATTGATATTTTGGGCATGAGAAAGGTGGCCGCACGACTCGTACCGAAAGACCTGAATTTTCTTCAAAAACGTCATCGCCAACAGGTTGCTTCAGACATGCTGGATCGCTGTAATTCCGATTCTACATTCATGGAACGCATTATAACTGGTGATGAGACCTGGGTCTACGAGTACGATATGCAAACAAGCCAGCAATCATCGGAATGGGTGGCAAAAAATGAGCCGAAACCGAAAAAACCACGCCAAAGCCGCTCGAAAATGAAGGTGATGCTCATTGTTTTCTTCGATATCCGTGGCGTGGTGCACTACGAATTCGTTCCAGAGGGTCAGACGGTAAACAAGGATTATTACCTAGGCGTTATGAAACGTTTGCGTGAGCGTATCCGTAAGAAGCGGCCAAATTTGTGGGCGAACAACTCATGGATTGTGCATGACGATAACGCGCCTTCTCACCGAGCTACGATTGTGACTGACTTTCTCGCCAAAAACTCAACAAACGTGCTTCAGCAACCACCGTATTCGCCGGATTTGGCTCCCTGCGACTTTTTCCTCTTCCCAAAACTAAAATTGCCCCTTCGTGGCACCCGTTTTGAGTCGATTGAAGCCATAAAACAAAATTCGGCGCGAGAGCTAAAGTCCATCCCGGAAAGCGCCTATAAAAAATGTTTCGATAATTGGAAGTGCCGTTGGCATAGATGTATTGGAGCAAATGGAGCCTATTTTGAAGGCGACCCAATAAATTTTGACGATTAAATGTAAAAATGTTGTTTTAATTGAAAATTCCCGGTACTTTCTTGACAGAGTAGTACAATGGTTTCGCGTGCTGCATCTGCTATACTTTTGCTTTCAGTAACTTCTAATTTTCCACTTTCGGAGAACTGTTCACTCGCATTTTCATCAATAGAGTCATTATTCTTAAAGTACTGACTAATTTTAGGTAACTTACGATTTTTTTCTTCAGACTCCCTCTTTCTCTTTCGTTTTTCACTCCCACTGAGATACTTGATAGAACTGGACATATTGGTATTCAACTTTCACAATAATTAACTTTACTTACTTTGTCTCGTTCGCAGATTCAATAAAAAAACTCAACGATACAAATGATCAGTTATTAAAGCAAATCAAAACGCCTAATGCCTCGGCAGAATGCGCATTAGAGTGCTGCGCAAACAAATTTGGACCAAACCTGATAAAATACGCGGCGATCTCTTCAAAGAGTCTGCGGCTGCCCGCCGACAAAGATACGCATTCTTTGTCGGCGTAATTAGAAGTAATAAAATAACACATGTTGGCGATGTGGAGTCGATCTCTTCAAAGGATCCGCGACTGCCGCCGACAAAGGTACGCTCTCTTTGTAGCGTAATCAGAAGTAATAAAATAAATAACACATATTGGCGATGTGGAATTTTTTTCGCTTCAGCATATTGGATGGAACTGAGCGGAATGATTTATGATCGACTTGTGGACCTCATTATGCTTTCTAAAATTGATCGACATCCCTTACTTGTTATGTTGTTAATAATTTATATGATATCGTCTACTTTAGTGAAATGCAACTTCAGTTGTTAAGTACTTATCTGATTCTGTAAAATTTATAATTGATACTAAATATTGTTCAAAATCTCAGCTCTCCTCAGAGGTGCTGCCTTACGGACCGGGGACGCCTGTCAGGTCAGGGGTCACTGGCATTTTGCCAGTCCTGTCACCCTGTAGTTACGCCACTGTTAAAAATATATGTAGGTATTAAACTTAATACATACCTTACATATCATAATAGCAATCTTGATATTTGTGCCTTTGAAACTTTTTCATGTCCTGGAAGTAATGGATTAATAAAGCATCCATGAGTAATTTTTTTTTATTTGATAAACTCATGAATACTTATATAATAATTTAAAACATTATTATTAATATTTCAATATTAACTATTTCTATGGAGGTTACAGAAGATTTGGCTTTTCTATTTGAGTTATGAAATTTAAATAAACTACCGCATGAAAATACCGATTATGGATTTTGAACCTGTACTAAAAAAGTATTTTCGTTTTAGAATTTCGTAGAAATAAAAGAAGACAACTCTAGAGGAATAAATTGACTTTATATGCAAAAAAATTTTTGAAGACTCGTGATAATTGAAATATACTATTATAAGTGATGGATCAAAGATTTCTTCAATATAAGTGAAATTTCTGTCAAATTCATTCGATACTTTCTTGAAATTAATTAAACACTATCTTAAGGTATACATTCCTCGATATTGGTAAGTATAAAGAATATTTTACTAGATGCTCATGCTTCCTACAACAGCCGCATTTAAAATTAGGAAATTTCACCTCTTTCGAAAATGACGCATTCTCATTAAGTTGTAAAATCAAGAAAACGCAAAATATTCTGTAACTTCCACAGAATCTCTTTTCCTCAGAACTAATATATATGTACGATCCTCAGAACTTAAAACAAAATATAATCCTCTTAAACTGAAAAAACTTAATGTTATTCTTCGAAATTAAAAATAAAATCCTTCGAACTGAAAAAACTTCATGTAATTCTTCGAAATTAAAAATGAAATCCTTCGAATTGAAAAATTAAGAAAAAATTCTATTGAGTATAAATGTATTTTTTGCTTTTTTTCTAAATTTTTTTGTTTTTTTTTTATTTAATTTTTTTTTGTTTTTTTATATTTTTTATTGAGAAAACTATATACATTTTTAAGCACTCACCCCAATTTCAGGATCATATCGCCCCCTTCTGGTAGATTTTCGATGGGTGAAAATAGGTGAGAATAGAGTCAACATGGAGAATTAGGAAAAACTTACATTCAAATAACTAGTCCAAAATAACTCAATACAACAAAGCAATATGTGTCTAACCGAATAGTGTACGTTTAAAAACTAATCTGATGCATTTTTCTCATTATACTATACCTTTCAATAGATTCAAGACCACATATACCTACATATATAATTTAAAGAATAAGGTGGAACAATAGATTGATAATATATGGTCTGGATTTGCAGAAGAAAGAATACTTCAAAAAATTTAATTGTTACCCCTTAAACGATCTCTTGAAAAACCCACTTATCATTATGGAATCTAAAAATTGTTATGAATTAGGTATAATTTCGAATAAGCTTCTAAAGCTGGGCCATGTGTCAAATTTTAAGACGAAGATAATTTTGAGAAAATGTACCAAGTCTAAGAAGACCAGGGTGAATTTTGGTCCTGGTCTAACTCTGCAGCAAAAAGAGGAAAACAAATTACACACATCGTCAAAATATTGGCCCCCGTAGGTTACTCATTTAATAAATAATCTATTAGGAGTACAAATAAGTTTCCGCCGTTTTTTAACACAAATTAAATATTTATTATAGAAGAAATGATTTTAAACGATGTGAGACTGCTTGCTGAGTGACTTCTAATGTTAGAGCAAGTTCTTTTTGTGTTTGAAATGAATCTTCCTCCAATAATTCCTCCAATGCTGCATCCTCGTAAATTTTTGGCCTTCCACTGCGATCTTTGTCTTCTAGGTCGAAATCAGCGTTTTTAAACTTTTGAAACCACTGTCGACACGTTCTCTCACTCAAAGCACCCTCACCATATGCTTCTACGAGCAATTGATGCGCCTCAGCAGCAGATTTCTTTAAATTAAAGAAGTAAACTAATATTTCCCGCAAATGACGCTTACTTGGCTCAAATTTTGACATTTTCAACTAATAAAAATTATATTTTACCAATATAAAATCAATTATATTAATAGGTTATGTTGTTCTTGAATGTCCAAACTATTTTTTGAGCCGATTATCATCTGCGAAAGCTAACCGAAACTCCGTGCTGCGCCATCTACAATAAAACGGCGGAAACTTATTTGTACTCCTAATATGTTCTGGAAATGAGATGAATATTTTCCTCTATTTCAACTGCAATTTATTTGATAGAAAACCTTTTTTTGTTACTCTTTGCATTATGCGGGATGAGACAAAATAGGAAAACTGAAGAAAAAAAATCTAAATTTATCGATTATTTATTTTTGATTAATTATAGTTATTCCACAACTGAATCCAAATTCAGTAGACCGTATTATGACCTCTTCTTTCGATCAACTGCCCAATACTCCTTCCTAGGCATCCCATGAATCAAGTCATTAATGAAATTTTCAGGCATATCGTTCCATTCTTCCTGAAGGGCTAAACTCAATTCCTTTAAAGTTGAAGGTGGGTAGGCGATTGGATAATGCTCTCCCTAAGAAATCCCATACGTGCTCAATTGGATTCATGTCTGGTGAGTTTGCTGGCCAGTTCATTCTAGGGATATTGTTCTCTTAAAGAATGTTTTGAACCCTTCGTGTGCGGTGTGGTGGGGCGTTATCATCCTGATAAATGAAATTATCCCCAAATTCGTGGCGCAGAGGAACAATGATGTTTTCTACGTAGATGGCACCAGTCATTGTTCGTTCAACGATAATAAGAGGGGTTCGGCGACCGAACATTATACCCCCCAGCACATTATTCATCCGCCTTGAAAGAGCACAACTTACCGGGCGAAACTCAGTGGCTCTAGTCTGCCTGGACCTCTAACTCTTTCTCGTCGACTATCACTTTGTAAACCGAATCGTGACTCGTCCGAAAAAAGTACGTTGCGCCATTGTGGTAAAAGCCAGTCTTGGTGGTGTTTTGCCCATTGACGACGAGTAACTTTACGTCCACAGGTGATAGCCGAGGTCTTCTTGCCCTTAAATTTCAGGAATGCAACAATCTCCTCATGGTACTGGTTGAGACTACCCGTCTACAGGTCCTCAAAAAATGACTTCGAAGGGCTGTTGCAGATACCGTTTGCGATATAATGATCTTCCCTTGCAGATGTTACTCTGGGTCGACCAGGCACCGGTCTCCGGGCAACGCTGCCGGTTTCCAGGAAAAGGGCCTCTCTATGCGACTTACTGAAGTCCGTGGAATATTCAAACGTTGCGCAATCTGGTGGTTCGACAAAGTTTCTTGATGTAGGGCTACTATTCTTGCCCGGTCAAACTAAGAAATTGGATGTCCCGGCATTTTCCACGTAATATTCTCAATATTACAACTCTAGTTATTCGCTGAAAACTGATTAACTTCGAATACACCTGTATTCTCCCGAACAAGAATTATTTTTTGCTGGTTTATTGTTTTCATTTAAGCGATAAGATAGTGAAGATTCGACGACACACAAAAAATTGTCATGTTATTTTCAACAAGTTGAGAGTTCATAGGGGGGCCAAGACTTTTTTTGATGTGTGTATTTAAATACTATTTAAACATTAAAAAAAAAGTTCTTCGGGACACTGCATCTCACATCCATTAAGACTAAACAAATAACGCATCACCAGAAAACATTTCAATTGTACCGCTGGATATGCTATCCAAACATCTGAGGAGTATGAGCTATGGAACAGAAAACTCTTCGAATCCGGATAGTGCAACCTACATTTGTGTAACAGTTCACAACATGAATCGACTCGAATAGGTATCGTCGATCACCGGGACATAAGCAGCATACATACATGTTTAGAAGCTTGTTAGCTTCTCATTAGTGCAACGCTCTGATACCCAACTAACGCAACGTACTAGGGCACCTTTACTCACCCCGCATAGGCACGCCAAAGTTTAACCAAACACTAGCTCCATCTATGGACGGAAAACACATCCACAGAATACCACACCAAGCTAATTAAGAGCAGCCAACTGTACTTCCGATTACTCCTATAGCTAGCAACTGAAGAAACTTTTCCCAAGTTCAAGCCATTTCCTATTATGCCGAAAAATGGTGAATACTTAGGATATACAGGGTGAATCATAACTATTGGGACATAAGTTAAGGATAGGTTATTTGAATCAAAATATGACGATTGGACCAAATATGCCTTAATAAAATATTAGTGCGGAAAAAGATACAGGGCGTTAGAGATGAATTTCGTTTTCGTGTTTTGCTACTAATTTCACAGTCTATTGTTATCAAAATCGCCACAGATCATTACTTTGAACGAGGAACATTATTTTATGTATTACTTTACTTCTTATATTATGGGGCGCCACGTGAATCATTTTTGATAATGAAAATAAGTGGTAGCCTTTTTGATGAAACTTGACAAGATTTTGATTAGGACACGCGAGGTGAAAATCATTTTTACGTAATATTGATACTCTTGTTTGAATACGATAATTTGACCCGTTTTTGAGAAACACGCAATTAAGAAGTTCATTTCCTCAGAAGGGGATTTCAAATAACAGATAATAAAGTTACTTCTGATAAAACAGTAAAGAAAAAGTAAAAACAATAAGAAGAGCAAAATTGCCAGGTTGGAAAATCACGCAAGTATGGAGTCTTATATCAACCAAATTGTAGAAACATCCCAGAAGTGAAGAAGAACGGGATTTGTCATTGATGAAATATGGACAGGATCTTTATTGTGAGCTGGTCTTCCTGAGAAATTTTCCCCTATGATTATGGCAATTGAAAATTCAGGCATGGAAATAACTACAGATTCCATCAAGGCGAAACTCCTTGACATGCAGACAGATGGCGAAACTAAAGGCAATAATGAAGCCTTCGCTGTAAACAGAAAGTTTGGTTATGGTTACCGTAAGCAGCCGAAAGAGAGCGTAGGTAGAAAGCACAACAAAGAGAGATTTAATGGAAATGACAATTCTACTCGCGAAATTTCACACCAGTCAAATTCGAATAAAAAGGATCTCAGTAATAGTATTTGCTACAAATACAAAAAGAATGGACATTATGTGTCAAAATGTCCAAATAGGTTCGATGGAGGTTTCAGTGCTGTGTTCACTACAGGTGACTTTAATGTCACAGATTAGAATGTTGACAGCGGAGCGAACGTTCATTTGACATCTAATAAACAATGGATCATTAACTCCAGGAATCCGGATTTGAAGGAAATAACAGTAGCAAATAATGTCAAAATTGCAGTTGAATGTGCTGAAGATGTGGAAATTCAAACAAAGACAGATAAGAAACATAACATATTGTTAAAGGGAGTACAGTATGTCCCCAGTTTGACTACAAATCTCTTATATGTGTCCCAATTGATCAAGAATGGAAATGAAGTGCAATTTGACGAGAATGGTTGTAGAATTTATAACCGTCATGCGACAGCCAGTCTCAAAAATAACGTATATAAATTGAATACTTGGGATACTCATTCTGTTTGTTGCATAGAGGACTAGGCCACATTAATAATAATTATCTTCAGATGACAGCCGAAATAGCAGATGGAGTCGACTACAGAAGTCACAGTAGGATCGACAACTGTGAAGTGTGTTGCAAAGGGAAACAGACTAGGTTACCTTTTTCAAAAGGAGGAACTCGAGCTAGACATGTCCTAGAAATTGTCCACAGTGATGTAAGCGGTCCCATGGAAAACACTTCATTAGGAGGGGCAAAGTATTTTGTCACCTTCATTGACGATTATACTAGGATGTGCTTCGTTTACTTTTTGAAGACTAAGAGTGAAGTATTCGATAAATTCAAAACCTTCAAAAACCTGGTAGAAAATCAGCAGAACGCGAGAATCAAGGTGCTAAGAAGTGATAACGGAACAGAATATTGTAGTAACGAATTTAGTAGTTATTTGAGAAATAATGGCATCATCCATCAAACTTCAAATAGTCACACTCCTGAGCAGAATGGAATGGCAGAAAGGTTCAACAGGACTCTTGTTGAAAAGGCCAGATGTCTTTTATTCGATAATGATTTAAGTAAGTCATTATGGGCCGAAGCCTGCAATACCGCCTGTTACCTGAAGAATCGCTCAGCTTGTGCGAAGATAACGAAAACACCCTACGAGATGTGGACAGGAAAAAAACCAAACCTCAGCCATCTGAGGTTGTATGGAAGCATAACCATGGTTCATGTCCCTAAAGTGAATAGGAAGAAATGGGACCAAAAGTCAGTGAAGCATTTATTGGTGGGGTACGATGAGACAACTAAGGGTTATAGATGTTTCAATCCAATCAATAGGAAGATTATCATCAGCCGAGATGTTACGATTATCGAATTAAATCAGAAAATCACAGAGGGACCCCAGGAGGAAGACATTCCAGAAGATAATACTGCTTCAGTGGGGGAGGAACCTGAATACTTTTCCTCCGAACCAGATGTTACATTACCATGTGATCTAGATTCATCTGATTCTGACTGGTGGACCACCAGATCCTCAAGTAGAAGTGGGGCTAAGAAGATCTCAACGAGAACCGAAGAAAAAGCAGTTTGAAGATTTCGTAACCTATTTCAATGATATATTGGATGATGGAGAGGTTTCAGATTTAGTAGGATTTCTACAGACGGTGAATGAAGCACTCTCGGGACCAAATAGAAACCAATGGGTAGAGGCGATGAAGGAAGAGATCCACTCTTTCAACGAGAACGACACATGGGAGCTAGTGAATCCTCCAGAAGGCAGTACAGTAGTGAAGTGCAAGTGGGTGTTTAAAGTGAAAACTGATAGTGAAAATGAAGACAAGTACAGAGCAAGGTTTGTAGCCAAAGGTTATACCCAGAAAAAGGGCATTGACTATAGTGAAACCTTTGCGCCAGTTGTGAGACACTCAACATTCAGACTTTTACTAGGATTAGCAGTTAGATTAAATTTAAAAATTGTACATTTAGATGTGAAAACCGCCTTTTTAAATGGTTTTCTCAAAGAAAATGTTTTTATGGAACAGCCTGAAGGTTTTGTATCAAAACAAAACCCTAATATGGTTTTCAAACTGAAGAAAGCTATTTATGGTTTAAAACAATCTAGTCGGGCGTGGAATGAGAGAGTAGACAAAGTTTTATTAGAGATGGGTTATAGAAAGTCGAAATTTGAACCATGCTTATATATGGTATTAATAGGGATAAATTATTTATAATAGCCCTTTATGTAGATGATTTTCGTGTTCTCTCAGCTGACCAGAAAGAAATTGATTTTGTCAATGAAAAACTTAATACCCAATTTAAAGTAAAAAATCTAGGTGAAGCAAAGCAATGCTTAGGAATTAGAATTAACAGAACAAATAATTGTATAGCTATTGATCAAGAAGAGTACATTGACAATTTATTAAAAAGATTCGGAATGTCAGACTGTAAAGCTGTTTGTACTCCTGTAGACAGTAATATATCTATGTGATTTGGATAATGAGACATGTGACCCAAAAATTCCATATCAAGAATTGATTGGGAGTTTGATGTATCTGACTGTTATGACTCGACGAGATATATCACATGCTATTAGTCTTTTAAGTCAATATAATTCATGTTACACTAAACTTCATTGGCAATGTGCTAAGCAATTTCTGAGATATCTAAAAGGAACTAAACATGTGTATATGAAATTCCAGAAGGATCAATATGATTTAGTTGGATTTGCAGATACTGACTGGGGTTCAGACAGAGGAAATCGTAAATCATTTTCCGGATATGTCTTCAAGTTTTCAGGAGCATCCATTTCTTGGAAGAGCTGCAAGCAGAAGACTGTTGCATTATCCTCAACAGAAGCTGAGTACATGGCCCTATGTGAAGCAGCAAAAGAAGCCATTTATTTGAATAATGTCTTATGTGAGCTGACAGGAACACTGAATTGTATAAGCATATACAACGACAATCAGAGTGCCCAGAAATTAGCGACGAATCCAGTTTTCCATGATAGAACGAAACATATAGACATTCGGTACCATTTTTTAAGAGATGCAGTACATGAAAACAAAATCGATTTGATCTATATGCCTACCGATGAGATGGTTGCGGATATATTAACGAAGCCATTGCAAAATGTGAAAAATTCAAAGTTTGTGAAATATTTAGGTCTCTGCGAAGACTGATTTATTGTTTTTATGTAAACTTTTGTTGAGTGGGGGTATTGTGAATATATTCCAAAAGTTTAAGAAGAATATGGTATAATATGTTTGTTCTATGATCAATGGTATAATATGTTTGTTCTATGATCAAGAGTTAAGGTCTATGAACGACTCAGTAAACTCTGTCTCTTTTAGTTCGGTCTGTGTAACAAGCAGGTTGTAATTATCTTTTCTATTATACAGTTCATCGTTAAACCAAGTGTTGTTTTATTACAAACAGAGTGTTAGTTGTTGCAATTAAACTGACAACGATATTAATATACAACATTATGGCTCTGAGCCAATTTTGAAAACAATTGTGAAATAAGCAGTGAAATTATTAACAAAAAGCGAAAAAAAAAATCAAATTCAATGCCCTATATCTTTTTCCACATCAATGTTTTAACGAAATATATTTGGTTTAAACGTCATATTTTGGTCCAAATAATCTGTTCTTAGCCTATGTCCCAATAGTTATGATTCATCCTTATACAAATTAATTGGTGTAACGGCGCATATATCATCCAAGCATCTGAGGAGTACGAGCTATGGTAAAAAAAGTCTTCTAATCGGGTCCTTGCAACTTCATCTCTGAAACAGTTCTCAACTTAAATTGAGTCGAATAGGCATCATCGACGGTCGGGACATATGCAGTAGATATGCATATTTCGAAGCTTGTTGGCTTCTCAGCTTCTCATCAGTGCAATGCTCTAATGCCCAAGGAATGCAACGTAACCTAACATCTATATTTACTCCGCCTAGGAACGCCAAACGCTAGCGTCATCCATGAACACAGCATACCCCACCAAACCAGTTCAAAGCAGTGCACTATACTCCAGATTACTTCTGCGGTAACCAACTGTAGAAATCTTCCTCATTCTCAAGTTATATTATGCCAAAAAATTATGAATATTTAGCAATAATTCCAACTAACTTGTATATAGACTAAATATTTAGCATTTTTTAGCATAATATAACTTGAGGACATATAGAGCTGGTAACTGTAAGAGTAATCGGGGGTACACTTCACTGCTTTAAATTAGTTTGGTACTAGGTATGCTTGGTATGTATGAATACGTTCACTAATGGCGCTGGTGTTTGTAAAAACTTTAGCGTTCCTATGCGGGAGGAATATAGGTGCGCGGCTACGTTACATGAGTTTGAAATTAGAGCATCGCATTGATGAAAAATCAACAAGATTCCAAACATGCATGTACGCTGTCTATGTCCCGATGATCCATGACACCTATTCTAGTCGATTTGAGTTGTGAACTGTTATACATACGTATGTTGCACTATTCCGATTCGAAAAACTTCATGTTACTATATAGCTCATAGTCCTCAGATGTTTATATAACATATTTGCTGGTACTGCAATTCATTTGTATACAGGCTGGACGTAAAGCACCTGCGGGTAGTGGACATTGTAGCGGCGGTTCAAAAAAAGAATGTTTTAAGTCTAATAAAAGTTCACTGTTTGGTCAACACTAAGGTGAAATGTGTACAGAGCTGAAAAGTACACCAGTCTTAAGTGAGTATCCCTTTATTAACTCAAAGATTTATTGCTCTAGAATATAAAGAAGGCAACCTGGCAGATTTAATTTACCAATTGGAAGGGTTGAAGGGTAGCTTCAAAGTATTAGGCACAGAGATCAGTGATAAAATGATAATCACCAAGGAACTTATGGACCTAGCAGGGAACATGAATTACTTTGTATCTGAGTGGAATTCCACCCCTGTAAACAGACACTGACAGATATCTAATGACGATTGATGCTTGAAAAGGAAAGAAATGAAGCTCAGGCTTTATCAGCAAGTATTATGAAGGGAAAGTACATGAGGAAATATATAAAATGTTTTCAGTGTAACGGAAATAATGTGATATGAAACTGCCCACAAAATGTGTGCCATTTCTGTAAGAAAGAAGATTACTTAATGGAAAAATGTTGATTCGAAAAACAGAAGAATGGTAAAAAAAAGGAATGTAAGGAAAAACGACAAACGACAAATTAACATATCCGGAACTAATATCAGAATGTGCTGTGTATGTAACGGCTATAATTGGATCCGAAAATGTCAGCAGGATTGCTGGATGTATAGCAACTGAAAATATGTGCAATGACACAGACCAATTTATAGAAACGGAAATTTTACAAGCGAAAAAACAAGTAACAGTAACTGACGATACATTGGTAGAAGTTAAAGGAGTTGGAAGAAAACAACTAGATGTTTTGGATGGAAAAAAGTAGGTAAGAATGAACTTGCTTAGTGTGTTTGTTGTAGAGTTGACAGTATCGCTTTATTCATTAAGTATATTATTAGATTAGGATTTTCGAATGCACTCAGATAAAACAATGTGAATTAAAAAATAGAAATAGCAAAATAGTGGCGATAGCAAGAAAGAAAGGAAAATTTTTCACAATATATTTCAGTATATACGGACAAAAGCAGATTTCATATTAGAAGTTCGTGCGGTTTTTCGTCGAAAATTAATGCTTCATTGTGAAAAATTGGCTATATATTCAAAGTTCAATGTATTGCCCGTTGCTAGCCACTACTTTTTCCCATATTTCTGACAATTGACGGATCCCATCGCGAAAAAAGGCCGGTTCCTCGGTCGCTGTACATGCATTTTTTGACTTCATCGTAATTGAAGAAGTGCTGGTCAGTCAGGGCATGTTGCATCGATCGGAAGAGGTAGTTATCGTGCAATGTCTGGGCTGTACGGCGGGTGAGGTAGGACTTCTCATTTGAGCGTTTCTCTAAGTACGTTTTAACGACCGACGCAACATGTTACCGTGCATTGTCATGCTGCAAAATAACTTTGGGGCCGTTTTTCTCGCAATGCTCGGCTCAAACGCATCAATTATCGTCGGTAGACCTTCCCCGTGATCCTTTCATTCGGTTGTAGCAGCTCATGATACACTCGAACTGGTCCCATCAAATACACAATATTCGGCTTGACAGTTGATGCTGCATCCATACGTTGCCTTACGTTTTGGATTATCGTAATGGATCCACTTTTCATCACCAGACACTCGATGCAGAAACCTCTTTCTTCTTTGCCGTTAGAGCAGTTGTTCACACTTAAAAAAAAAGGCGTTCGACGCCTCTTGGCTTCTGTTCATAGCACCCAATTTCCTACCTTTCGGATCATTCCCATTGCTTTCAAGCCATGGCAAATGGTTGATTGAGTACCTCCAAGTATTGCTGTGAGTTCCTATTGCGTTTGTGATGGATATTCAACAAGCCTTACTTCTAATTCTTCATCCTTAAACTTTGGTGGTACTCCGGGTAGTTCTTCGTTTTCCAAATCAAAATTGCCTCTTTGAAATCGAGCAAACCACTTCTGACACGTTCGCTCAGATAGACCATGGTCACCATAAACATTCACTAAAGTACGATGACCTTCGCAGCCTTTCTCTTCATTTTGAAGTAAAACTTCCCGCAAAAATACATTATTCGTTACAAAAGTTAACATTTTCAGAGCACACGGAAACTATGTTCTTATACACTTCAGCGAAATGAAAGATACTGTAATTAAAGCCTAATAATGACACTTCAAAATGAAGATTCTGCTAGATAAAAGAATGGAATAATAAACTAGTAGCGACATCTGTCATCAAAACCGCACGAATTTATTTCTAGTCCTAATATTATAATGTTGTTATAAGCTTAAACGAAAAACATCAAATGGGTGGCTAACATACATTTTGATCAGATAAGAAAATTACTACAAACAACCATAAAAAATTTGATGATCAAAAGAGACTATTCAACAGTGATTGTTTAGCCGGAAAACAATAAATAGTACCATTCTCATAAAGTAGCGGTAGAGCCCAAATGACATAGAATTGATACATCGTGATTTGTGTAGACCACTAGAAGTTAAATCTTTATGAAGGACAAAACATATGTCACATTTAAGGATGATTTTTCAAATTATAGAAGAGTTTATTTCTTAAATAAATTAGAAACTGGAAAGAAAATTTAAAATTCTATAAATTGAGCAGAAAATATGACTGGCGATAAAAATGTTAAGAACATATAATGGCCTTGACTTTGTCAATGAAATAATGTGTGATAGTGAGGGCGGGAATAATACATGAGACAGGATGTTAATATAGTCCTTGGCAAAATGGACAAGCAGAAAGAGTTCGTAAGAACACTTTTGCATAGTTCTAGATAAATAAAGATTTTTGGGCAAAAGCAACTAATGCAGCTCTGTATGCACTAAATAAAGCAGGAACGAGTCCACAAACGAAAAACACCATACGGGTGTCAAATAAGTTTTAATACTCGCCTGATGAAGTCATGGTATGACGAAACAATTGTCGTGTAAATCAATAAAATAGCGGAAGTTAACATTTGGTTTTCTTATATTATACGGGTTGTTCAACAAAGAGCCAAAATTTCAGTTCTTTTACGAGCTATGAAGCAGAGTATTCATGTCACAAAATAGAAAATACTAAAGTTGGATGCCAAAAATTTATTTATTGTATTTGTTGGGAAGAGTGAAGAAATGGAAGGTTTACTTGCCATATCAAAAAAGAGAAAAGAAGAAATTATCTGAACTTCCTAGATGATCAGATAGTATAAGAAGACTGTATTGAATTACCAGGAGTTAATAATTTGGATAACCAGGTCAGTGAGAATGATTTGGAGGAAATGGATCATGACCTTGTATCAGTGGAATCGTTTAACAAACTGGAGGTAAAAAAGTTTCCAGATAACGAAGTACCATAAACACAAAATGTGAGAGGACAAGGAAAAATATAAGCTTATGGATGAAAAATGATGAAATGCAAAAACACGACATGTGTTTTTACACAGAAAACGAGAAACCTTTGATAAACATAATACATGTTTTTCTGAACTGCTACGATGTCCTCTACCTGTAGGCATCAGATTATCCATTTATCATTTGTATATGCTAAATATTCAGTATTTTCTGCATAATATATGACTGGAGCATGAGGAAGATTTCTTATGTTGTAAACTGTATGAGTAATCTGGAATACACTTCACTGCTTTGAATTTGCTTAGTAGGGTATGCTGTGTAAGTGTATTCACGAGCATAGATCGGGCTAGTGTTTGATAATAACTTTGGCGTTTCTACACGGGGTGAGTATTGGTTCCCGAGTTCGTTGCGTTAGTTGACTATCTGAACATTCCACTGATGAGAAGCAACGAGCTTCGAAACATGCATGTTTGCTACTTCTGTCCTGTGATCGACGAAACCTATTCGGGCCGATTTAAGTTGTGAACTGTTGCACAGATGTAAGTTTCACTGTCCCGATTCAAAGAATTTTCTGTTACCATAGCTCAAACTCCTAAGATGTTTGGATAGCATATCCACCGGTACTCCAATTAATTGTCTCGTGGTGATGCTTTATTTGTTTAGTCTTGATGGATATGAGATGCACTGTCCCGAAGAACTTTCTGTTATCTTAGCTCATACTCCTAAGATAATTATTATACAGAAGAATACAAGAGAAATGCAGCAAAACTTCAAGTTCACTGATACAATAGTGTTTCAAGCTGTTTAACACAATTAGTCATCGGTTCCTGTAAATTGTGGGTGGCATTGCCGATTATATTTTTGTGCTAGATGACCTTGACATTGAACTGAATGAATGTATATTTTTATTAGGAGTACGAATAAGTTTCCGCCGTTTTTTAACACAAATTAAATATGAATCATTCCTAATGATTTTAAACGATGTGAGACTGCTTGCTGAGTGACTTCTAATGTTAGAGCAAGTTCTTTTTATGTTTGAGATGAATCTTCCTCCAATAATTCCTCCAATTCTGTATCCTCGTAAATTTTTGGCCTTCCACTGCGATCTTTGTCTTCTACGTCGAAATCACCGTTTTTAAACTTTTGAAACCACTCTCGACACGTTCTCTCACTCAAAGCACCCTCACCATATGCTTCTACGAGCAATTGATGCGCCTCAGCAGCAGATTTCTTTAAATTAAAGAAGTAAACTAATATTTCCCGCAAATGACGCTTACTTGGCTCAAATTTTGACATTTTCAACTTATAAAAATTATATTTCACCAATATAAAATCAATGATATTAATAGGTTTTGTTGTTCTTGAATGTCCAAACTATTTTTTAAGCCGGTTATCATCTGCGAAAGCTAACCGAAACTCCGTGCCGCGCCATCTACAATAAAACGGCGGAAACTTATTTGTACTCCTAATAAGAACGTACAATTTTTAGGATATACGATAACACCTAAGGGATGATAATCTAACCTTCAAAATTGGAAATGATAGAAAACTACCACATGAATAAAATATCGTGTATCTAACTTCATCCTTGTACATGATGAGGTCATAATTCAAATCCATTCTGAAATAACAGGAATATGCTTGATCTGATCTAAATTTTAAAAAAACCCAATGGTACATATACACCCCATATATTGTTAGACATTCATAAAAAAAGGTTTCAGCCCTTAGGATGCCAGTTATATTAAGCCGCTACTGCACTCCACAATACAATCAAGTAATCAAGTGAATTAAACGATAACAAATTAGATTCTTTTTTGTTGAATAACTCCGAATTATTATCATACCTTGTTGCAAAGAATATTTAATTTTTTTATTTTTCTTTCTTATTCAATTTTGAGAAGTACATCAAAACATGTTCCCAAGAGAAAATCTAGCTGTTTTAAAAAATTTCTCAGAGCTCCAAAGTAATGGGAATATTCAGGGTGGCGCTTTTTTATTGTAACACCTTGTATATATAATTAAACAAAATACAGAGAGCCGACAACACATTTTCTTTTCAAAATTTTAAGTTACCACTTGTATAAAATACCATACAACAGTTTCATCATGTAGCATTTATGTATGTAAAGTTCAATTTTTATATATTTGTCTAAATCTATTAACTGTTAATGGTATAGTATAATGGAAGAAATATGCCAGAAAAGAATTTTTTGTTAAGTTATCGTACATTCTCCTAAAAACAAGTTGATTTTGTGACTTTATATGAGTTTAATTAATTGGACTAATTATACTTACGCAATAATGAATACGAAAGCATGAGGATGTCAAGTAGGCGATTTCTGAAAAAAAATTATATTTTAATCTATGTAAGAAATTTTACAATGCATAAATGTTGAAGTGTTGCCTAACTGTTTATTGATTTCTTTTTTGGTTCATTTAAGACCCGTGGATTCAAATTAAAAAACATTTTTGACCGTCACTTAATTTTCTAATTCCCGAATTAGAAAGACTTACTACCGACATTGCAGTTTTTTGGGAATATTTCCATTTTCTTAAAATTTAAGGCCCAACTAAATTTTTGTAATAAGGAACATGCAAATAAATCGGGAAGAACAATCAGATAATCGCGGCAAAATTTGAAATAACACTTTGGGATCGATTCGCTAAGAAGAATGTTGAGGTATAATTCGATTACTCAAAAGTTCCTAATTTGTTAAGAAATCGCGAAAATAGCTGAAACAGCTAATTAAGAAATTTCGTAAATTGTAGAGAAATACCCAGTAAAAAATACAACATCAAAAACTAACCAAGGCTGGATTAGTTCAGTCAGCAAATTTATGAGCTTCGTTAATATGAACTTGTTTTCGGCCAGTCTTAACTGAATGGTTAATTTTTTTCACACACATATATTAGCTGTTCACTGCACACATCAAATAACACCATAAAACAAAAAGTTAAGAAATGCGACGAAATAATGCATATTGTTTTTTAAAATTCCTGTTATAATATAAATTCAAATATATAATGTAGAATGCACAAATACAAATAAAGCTTTCATCTAATGGTATATAAAGTTAATAAGAAATTATAGCCAAAAAATAATCGTCAGTAATGTTACAGTTTTTCTGTGATTGGTAGAGGTAATGGATTTGGCAACTGAAAAAAGTTATAAAGTTAAATTCAGTTCTTAAATTTTTTAGTTTTTATTACAGAAAAAGTTAGTCATATACTTTCATTACAGCCTTTCCATAAAAATTAATGTTGACAGTTGTTATATTATATTTTTTGTAATTAATTCATCACCAATATTATAAAATACTGTCTTCTTCATCAGATGTATGTGAGGATTCGTCATTTCGATTTATTGTCAAGTTTTTATTATAATCATGTTCAAAAGAATGAATGAGTTTTAACAGGTCCATCATGTCTCTCCATTTTTCGCTTGTCCTAACTCTATCTTTAGAATATAATAAAGGCTGATCTATATTTTTCAAACTTTGCGGTCTATCTGCTACAGCTTTTCTTATATTAATTGCTTTAAATACTGAATCTTCATTATAGTCGCATTTGAATTGTAAGAGATGGGGTTTAGATCTTTCAAACTTTATCCATCGTATATTAAGCCAATTTACTGGAAACTCTATGACGGTTACTCCTCTGTTAATGACTGATTGCTCTAAACGATTAGTTGGAAAAAAATCTTGATGGGTCATTTCTTTTTACAATTTTGATTATATTGTACCAATCATCTGGTTAAAAAATGTTTTAATTTTTTCGCACGTGACTCAATAATGGCAAAATCTGTGCCATTAGGCAAATAGCCTGTGTCGACTTACCAAAAATTTCATTTCAGCTCTTATTTCCACACTTTGAACAAGTTTCAATAAACTTGAGACATTTTGAATATTTCTGTTTTGCCCAGTACACGAACCCGAATATGTTATAATTTTTTCGATGTTTGTAGCGTAAGTGCTTTATGTACTTTATTAGACAAGAAGAAATTTCTTGAGACCCACGAGATCCTTCAGTTTCTGGCCAAACAAACATGTGGCTTATATTTCTACTGAATTCATGATATACTAGCTGACCCGGCCACGCGTTGCTGTGGCTGTGTTTTTGTTATCTTAATATATATAAATCTCGTGTCACAATGCTTGTCCTCAATGGACTTTTTTATAGCGTCAACAACACGTGGTAATTATGCTGTTAAAATGTAGCTTATATGACACGTTCGTAGATTTACCATAGAAGCGCCATCTATTGATTACTTACTCAACCCAGTCGAAAGGTATCGACATCTGTTAGAATCATTTGGAGTTAACAGATAATTGTGACTGTCAAATAATTAGCAATAAATTAAAATTGCGACTATAATTTGAGATTTAAACTATCCTATCTCTCAAGTTGCACATGGTGTGCGAATTTTATGACACGAGATTTATATATATTAAGATAAATCTTGCTTAGGCTACAGATATGGTCAGCTTGGGAAAGGTTAAAGCTTTTTCCAAGTCGAAAGAAAATACGAAAATTTTATCAATCGGCAGCCATTTGACTGCGAGTCCGTTCAGCCTCTCAGTAGTGACTACTGTGGACTGGAAATAACTTCATATGTTTTATTTGCGTCATCTATTTTACTGCTTGCAACACAGTCTTTGCGCTGATCAACCAAAGATGTAACTTGTTCTTTAGAACAACATTTTTATATCTGCCAATCACTCACCTGATAAGTGTCTATAAAATAATTTTTGCAAACGGGAATATTACGTGTCTTTTCGAAAATAATATGTAAAAGAATGTGATCTTCATTCTTTAGTTTCATTGGTGAGTCACCTTCCTTTTATTTCGTTAACTTTGATACAACCTCTTAAGAAAATATTTTGGTCAAGTTGACTATGTGAACTCTAAAATGCCTTCATGGCAGCCTCTCTCTTAACCTAAAGAATGTTTTGGTTTCAGTTTTGACGGCATCCGAATTTTATATCGACAAATGTTTTTCCAGGTATTAAATTTCCTCCCCTATTCCTGTATGCCAAACCTTTCATTCTGTTATGCTTTTGTAAATTTCGTGACCATTTATCAGGATTACGAATTCTTTTCCTCCCAATAAATGTGTTTGTTGGGAAATTTGTGCTGTTGCAATCAGATGAATCCGAGGAAAACGATAAATGTCTTCTTGGACCAGACTTTCTGTTGATAAATCGTATTCAAGAACCATCACTGTTTATCTCATCCACACTGCTATTTTTCTCACTCATCTTGATTATAACAGTATAATATTTATTTCTTCAAACACAATCTGGGAGTAATGTTGAAAAGACCATGTAATATTGGCGGACTATACAGTAACATTCAGTGTATGAGATTACTGTTATACTAACTACCGTTTGCATTGCGCTTCTTTTAATCGGTTCTCCAATGAGATTTTAATACCAATTTTATTTAGAGGGAAAAAGCATCTTCGGCCGTTTAAAAAAAGCGTTGATGCACGGCTGGAACAGATAATCCAATAATTAATAATATTATATCAAATCAATTAATCAAAATGGTTGCTGAAATAAATTACTTATTATGCAATGGCCAAAAAAATTCTGCCGTTTAATGGTGTTAATCTTTATTATTCAGGAAAGTTATTATAAATATAAAAAAATTTGTGCTTTGATAATTAAATTTAATATTTTTTCAAAAAGTGGAGAAAATCGATGTGTGCACTGAACGGCTCATGTAATACTACATAAAACATATATACAGTCCGGTCCCGGGTACATCTTAAACCGAGCGCTCGGTTTTAAAAAACACTTTTCTTTGTTAAAATCACTCATTTGATTCAATACATTAACAGCTTGGATACAACGAGGTATGTTATAATGAGTGATTGTTTATTATGAGCGTATTCTCTCTGTGAAACAGCAGCACTGCTTTGTATATAAGTTAACAAAGAAGTCCATGAAGCATTGCTTCAGTGGTTCAAACAGAAAAGAATTCAGAGTGCACCACTAAGTGTGTCAATATTGCAGGAAAAAGTTTTCAAAGATATTGTCCTGTAAAAACGAACCAACTCTTTATTAAAAAAGCTGGATAGTCCGTTTCAAGAAGAGGTACTATATTTCAACCAGTAAAATTCATGGAAAAGATGCAAGTGTATCTATCACATCAAAAATGGATTAGCTTGGCAAAGTTTGGCCTACATGCAGAGATTATGCAGATACCGATATATCTATTGGAGATGAAACAGGGCTTTTTTATAAAATGATGCCAAACCGAACGCTCAAATTCCGGAATGAAACATGTCAAGGAGGTAAAAAGACAGGAACAATATTTCACAGTTTTCATTTGTGCCGATATAATAGGTACTGAAAGGAGAAATTTACTGGTGATTGGGAAATCGAAAACTCCTCATTGCTTCGACAATATATTGTATAGACAGTATATAACTCCAGATATCTAACGCTACCATGAGAATGTGTGCGTGATTGATAGGTCATTTACATTGAGGTATTGTGATATCCCCAGGATTCGTTCGCGTGACTATTAGGTTCACTCTGTAGCTTCACGACCACTGAGTAGAGTAAATGTACTAGCATGCTGATTACTGTTTGTTTCTGTTCATAGAGGGTTGTTGCCTTTTAGTTTTACTAATATAAATATATTTCGCTGAAAGAGAAATGAGATTCCTTCTAATCTCAAACTCGCCGAGTATAATGGAAATAAGTATGCGCTTTTGTTCTAGGCATAAGATTTTCTAACAATATGATGGAATTTTTGCAGACAAACTGATAGTTTCACCTGCTTGATTTATTCACAAAAAGCTATAAAAATTAGTGTGCCATTACCACACAAAAACTTGTCATTTACTATTCTAATGAAATACATACACGTAAAATTTATTTAAACTATTAAATGGTATTTTTATTGAATGTCTTTAACGATATAGTGAACTCTATTTCATTGAGGTTATTTTCTGCAAAAAAACACGTTAAAATGATATTTTGATAACCAAAAACATTTTCATTACAAATATTTTCTATAAAATACTGAATTTTCATCTTAATTAAATGTTAAACTGAAGGTATGTCTGTGATTTGAGAGCTGCATACAATACCATTACTACTTACTGATAACCTTAACACTAAGAAAGTTTTGAAAGCGTCCAAAATTGAATCAAGAATGAAGTGAATGTTAGACAAACAGTGAGACATAATGTATTAACTTACCTCATTATATAATTACTTCCACACTGGCTGGGCCTTCTTAGGGGCTCTTGTTAAGGAAACCCCCCTTATGGGCCTGGAGGGTGGGGTCATCGGCTCCTTATGGAGAGCGAGGCCTGTGGACAATTAACTACAGAGTTTCTACCAAAAAACAATTGAATATTATGCAAACCGTTAAAAACAAAAACACCGTGATCGTGGAACTGAAAAATCAGTGTATCAACAGTAAAAAGTTAAACACGGGCGATTAAGTAGTTGTTACTTAGCTTGCACAACTTGAAACTATTTGAATTAAATTATAAATATATAAGAAGCAATCAATAATGTTCTTATCATTATCACAGAAACTCTATTCAAAAAACATGCAGCCAAATTGGATAGATTATCTACAGTTCCAATGTAATTACTCCAGAACGTATTCAGCTCAAAATTCCAACCATATACCCTCCTCATTTTATTGGTATTATTCTAAATCAGTATTAGTGAATATGATCACATCGACATGTTTCAGTCACAGGCATAGAGACATGACTCCACGTTCCCTATACATCTGTCAAATAGTAGCACAAAATATGAGGGAGATGAAGCGATATCGTAGCTATTAGTTCTCTATATCTTGAATTTCACGATGTATACATTATATTTCTAATTGGAAGAAAATAAAAGTACAGTTTATTGAAGTTTAAAGTTGCAAAAGTGTTTGAATAAAACATGATTAAGGTGTATAACAAATGGGCACATTGAAACGAAGTCTAGGATCGGGAATGCAAATAATAATAAAACCGCAAATTTGGGATGTGCTGAACATGATAGAGAAAGATCCAGGTACTTTTATTGCAAATACATCAATGCTAATACTATCCAAGTAGATTAAAATTTCATTAACGTAGTTTATATCTGTTTTATGTGAGAGAAGTGATAATTATCCACAAAGGTATTAACACAAGTTAATGAAAAAATAAATATAATTTCATAAACAGAGCCATTTTTATAAATTCAATTGATATTTTACTGATACTCCTAAATATCTTGTGAAGATCTTTCAGAAGCTTTATATAGATTGTGCGAGATAGGAGATATTGTATTGTTATGCACTGTTACTGCGTCTTTACGCCACCTTAGGTACAGAATCCCCTCCCCTCGCAAAGACGCGAACCCGTACCAAGGAGGAATCTCCATTTACGAGTCAGGTATATAAACTACTAGGACACCGACACTCATGAAGCGAAGAGGGCTAATGATGTGATTGAGGTAGGACGTCGTCATAGAGGAGTTGCAAGCTTGTTTCGAGGTTCATCCATCGCTAACGAGAAAAGGTAAACATGACCGCAAGGACTGAAAATGGACGTCCAAGTTGTATCACATGTGCACATGATCGATTTCTGATAGTATCTGCTCATATGGAACCATACAGTACCTGTCAGATCGTGAAACAGTGGCTTCTGCACGCTTTTGGTGTTGCGGTTTCATATGAAACATATATAAACAAGTCAATAAGAAATCACGACCGATATAAGCATCATGTGAGGAACTGGCTCAAGGATAGCAATAGGCAATTAATCAGGGGAATATATTATAGTCGATCTGGATTAGGGAGTACATATTTAACAAATAGAGAATATGTATATCATGGAATACTTCAGCTACTGCCGACACTTTTTTTGCATTATCCTTTGTTTTAATTTTTAATTCTATTCCGCTAGGTCTTCTGTGAAGATCCCTCCGAACTTTTAATGTAGCCTGTGGGAGTTAGGAGATCCGTCCTGTTCTGGTAAGGCTTTCTTACTGTATCCTTATGCCACCTTAGGCACAACACTGTTAATTTTTGACCCAGCAACGGAATGGTATTCAGCCATCCTAGTGAAAAAATTTCTTCATTTGCCAAAATGCGAACACACACTGAAGAATCCCTGCTTTTGAGTGAGGCGTTCAAACCATTAACTACGCCATCGACGCGCATATTATATAAATTTCCAGCTTATACTTGATATTAATCTAGCGACTTTATCCTGCAATTTATGAATGTCATATAGAAAGGTTATATATTTTATTCACAGGCACTATTGTACTGGTGTATTTGGGACAGACAGGAAATAGGCAAAATGTAATTTACTTCTTATCTCTTTCTAGAGACTAGTCAATTTTCTGAGGTCTTCATGTCTTTATGCCTATGATATGTTAACACAAGTTAAATTCAGTTCTTCATACAATGCACATACTGTTCCAACATACTCATTCAAATTTTCTGATAATCATCTTTAGATATTTCCCCAATATTATGACAAAATATTTTAGCAGAATAAAAACTTCCGCTTAATTATGAATCATACTTCATACGTAAATACATTTCGGCTAATGATTTTCTTTTGTATTGTTGATTATAATTTTTCTTCTTGCTGAAGAACAATGCACAATGCTCTATAGTCATTGTTATTTTATGATTTAAAATTATTTTGTGTTATTGTGACCTTAAATCGATTAAGATTGAAGCGTCGTTTTGAAAAATTGTAAGGTTAAGTTTAATAGTGAAAGAAAGTTGATTAAGAGTATCTTGAAGTTATTCAATAGAAAAAATATAATCAATTCCACAAATATTAATAGTGGTAGCAGAGTATGGTTGTTATTAAAGTACAGGATGGCAAGTTTTCTAGAAAGATTCCCAATGATACCATTTGCCGGCGTGAACTTCAACACAAAATGGGATTCAAAAGGCAATCGAGGATGAAACCTATTGTGAGGATAAAGAGAACTCTGAAGGAGAGTCTCGAGCAATTTTAATAGCTAGTGTTGCAGATAGTCATATTGAATACTTGAAAAATGATATTACATTCAAGATGTTGAGAAATTTATAAGAAAACTTGAAGAAGAAAAGAATTGATACATCACTTTTTGAACACACCAATAATATGGAAAGAATTTTTACAGTTAAAAGAAGGCGATACAGACCTAAGTAAGAAGAGAAAATAAATAATCTTTTATAGTACATGCCTCAGTCATATGATGGCAGTATAAACAGGTTTAGAAACTATGGAAAACTTTAAATTAGATTTTGTTTAGAACAGGTTGCTTGGAGACGAGGAAAAAAGAGGAAGAAATTTGAATGGACCTGGACACAAATGCATACCACTGCTTTCTTTCGTTTTCGGTGGATGAACCTGATCATAAGAAGTATCGATGTAGTGTAAGAGATGGGAATCCTAGATTTATTCAAGAACGAGGTCAAGCATATGGAAGAGAACAAAATAAAAGAAAATAGTAGAGAATGAAGTCGAGAATACCAACAAGGAAGAAGTTGAAGATATGGACAAAGAACAGGACATGAGTTGTATGCCGCAGACAACTGTAAGTCGAATGATATTATTTTCTTATGCCATAGTTTGAGTGAAGCATGAAATTGCAGTAATATTTCAAATGAAACTTTTTTGAAATAGTGCATCAACTCCGGATGTTCTAACCATTTATTTAATAATAAAGACATTTTTAGAGTATACAGAACTGAAAACTTTTATAAATATAGGATGCTAAGTTAAAGGCATTTGATATTGGAAACATTAGGGCAAAGTGTCGAATAGGTAAAGAGGTTATTGTCTGTCACATTTAAAATGTTTATTACGTACCAGAACTCTGAAAAACTTATTGTCAGTACCAAAAATAGTCGAGTGGATTCAAGGTAATTTTCCATAATGGTAGAGGCAAAAGTTATAATAATGATCAATTAGTAATGATAGATAGGGCAAATCCATTTATATAATATGGAAATAGATAAACGAAGTTGCAGCTATCATATAACAGAAAATAGTAATACAAAATGGCAGTTATGGTATAGATGATTTGGTCACTTGGGATGAAAAATATTGGTATTTTAGTACAAAAGAATTTAGTGAATGGTAGACATGATTTCAAATTGAATGAAATTTATTTATTTATTATCCAGATACTCCTAGATAATAACCCGTGTGAAACATGTTTATCAGGAAATATGGCAAGATGGAGATAGCTTGGATATGGAGCAAAAAAACTCTTTGAGTTGGTACATACAGACGTATGTGGACCATTTGATCATGTTTTCGACAAATTCAAGGATTACTAATTTTATGCAATTAAATACTTTAATACAAATCTACTAGATGGATAAAAATTTAATTGAATCTGTATGAAAATCAAAACAGATTTAATCTGTTGTCTTCTACAATTTTAATTTCAAAAAATTCTTTGAAGAATCTTTAAGAATTAAATCAATGTCTTTATAAGCACTGCTCATATTTAATAGACGTCAAAATTCATCATACAATATCAAACGGAATTAAGAAAAACCAACGAATACAAACTGTCAATTAAAATTAAAATATAAATAAGCAAACATTTTTTGTTTCGTTCCAGGCATGCGTAATGAACTCTTCAGACAAACTTACGAAGCCCTGTTTGTTACAAAATGTTGTTTTCCGATCCCATATGAATGAAAAATAACCCTTTCTCAAAAATATAAAACATAATTTCAAGAACTTCTCAAAAACTAATTTATTTGAAATATTCAATATATTTAAATAAATTACTTCAAAAAATCTCAAAACATGTAGCACATTCTCAAGAAATAATTAAAGTTACGATAAGATCAGTTCAACATTACATATAAAAAATATAATGAAATCAACTAAACAATGTATAGACTTACTCAATGAATCTTAGGAATACACGGCCCTCAATAAGTCTATACATTGTTTAGTTGATTTTATTATATTTTTTATATGTAATGAATCTTAGGAATACACGGCCCTCAATAAGTCTATACATTGTTTAGTTGATTTTATTATATTTTTTATATGTAATGAATCTTAGGAATACACGGCCCTCAATAAGTCTATACATTGTTTAGTTGATTTTATTATATTTTTTATATGTAATGAATCTTAGGAATACACGGCCCTCAATAAGTCTATACATTTTTTAGTTGATTTTATTATATTTTTTATATGTAATGTTGAACTGATCTTATCGTAACTTTAATTATTTCTTGAGAATGTGCTACATGTTTTGAGATTTTTTGAAGTAATTTATTTAAATATATTGAATATTTCAAATAAATTAGTTTTTGAGAAGTTCTTGAAATTATGTTTTATATTTTTGAGAAAGGGTTATTTTTCATTCATATGGGATCGGAAAACAACATTTTGTAACAACCAGGGCTTCGTAAGTTTGTCTGAAGAGTTCATTACGCATGCCTGGAACGAAACAAAAAATGTTTGCTTATTTATATTTTAATTTTAATTGACAGTTTGTATTCGTTGGTTTTTCTTAATTCCGTTTGATATTGTATGATGAATTTTGACGTCTATTAAATATGAGCAGTGCTTATAAAGACATTAATTTAATTCTTAAAGTTTCTTCAAAGAATTTTTTGAAATTAAAATTGTAGAAGACAACAGATTAAATCTGTTTTGATTTTCATATTTTGTAATAATCCTTCTATCAAGTAAAAAACCGTTCCTTCTTATTTTAATTGAATCTGTCCTTACTTGATGGAAATTCATTTCAAATAAATAAAATAATATAGGGTCCAAGATGTAAACTTGACAAAGCCACAGTGTGGGCTAAACAATTGGCATTGATAATAAATTGTATTATTTTGGCCACATAATATTCTCAAACGCAACAAAAACTGCACTAAACACCCTAGAAAAAACGGAAAGAACTGGCCTTAGAAAAATAACGAAGTTGAGACACCCGAACAATCCTCTACATAATACGTCTAACATCATGCTACATGACACAACAAAAATGGAGCCAATACTAACCAGACTGCGTAGGCTAAGCCATGAAATTCATTGGGAACCAGAACAACAGGACCATCATGGAACCTCTAATACATCATTAGGATAGGGACATAGAAAAAGCAAAACTACCAGCTCTCCCACTATTTGAACAGTTGATGTCCCTAAAATAACATCTGTGTAGCAACTACTACATTTTATATATTACAGATTAGAGTGTAAATGGTTTTAGATATTAATAAAGTTTTCTTCTCTCTAAAACCAGATGGAGTATAATTAGTAAAGTTCTAAATTTGACAAAATCATTATACGGGTTGAAAAAGTCACCCAAGTATTGGTTGGAAAAGTTCAACAATACTATTATTGGAAATGGGTTCAAATGATTAGAAAATGACTATTGTTTTTATAGTTTAAGGGATTTATACCTATCATTAAATTTTAATGACCCCTTAATAGATGGAAATGACTGAGAAAAGAGGTAAAAATATTTTTATCAACAACATTTCGAAAGACGGACATAGGTTGTGAAAATTTAACTTATCTACGAATTTCAATCATTCAAAATTCAGAAAAAATTTTTATAAATTGAACATAGTACCATAGTGCAGAGTAACATGAAAAAGTATAATATGGAAAATTGTGAGCGTAGTAATACTCCAATGGACGATAACTTTAAATTGGATGAAAACCGTGTTATTGATATGAAATATGAATTGCAATGTAGGTGATTGATAGAGTCTCTTACGTACGCCATTGTCAATTCAAGGGCAGATTTAGCCACTTCTGTATGTTATTTAAGTAGATACCAGTGAAAACCTAGCGAAATTTTATGGAAAGCATTAAAGTAAACACTTAGATATGTGAAAGAAACTATTAATTATAAAATTATTTCTTAAAGTTATGGTAAATCCTTATCACTTTAGATGGAACATGCTGATGCCGATTGGGCTAGAGATAGTGATAGGAAATCTACTAGTGCCTATTTCTCTAAATTGTATGATCATACCATAGCCCTGAGACCTAAAAAACAAACCACTGTAGTACTAAATACAATTAAGGCTGAACTAACATCTTTGTGAAAATCTGTTATAGAACCATGTTGATTAGTTAATTTTTTATCAGATTTTAATGTACATATTCAAATTGTAACTGTTCGTGCAAATAACCAAAGTATTTTAAAAACAGTACACACTCTAGATCAAAAGAGAATGAACATGGACATTAAGTTTAATTTTGTAAAACAAACAGTAGAGGAAGGTTTGATCAATGTGGAATATATCAAAATCAAACATCAATTAGCGGATGTTTTCAAAATTTTTATCGAAAATTCAGTTTTTGACATATTTAGTACAAATAGGTTTGAAAAGATAAGCATTGAGGGAGAGTGCTGAAGAAAAATGTACCTTTCTATACTCATTGTTATTCTAAGATTTAAAATTATTCTGTGTTAATGTGACACTGAATTATATGATTGTAGCGTTGTTGTAAAATTGTATGCTGATCAAAAGTATCTTGAAGTTATTTAATAGAAGAAATATAATAAATTATATAAATATTAATACTTCTGAATAGATATTCCGATTATGAGACTCAATATATTAATTACTGTTATTTCAAAATAAAAATATTGAAATAGAAAAAATATAAGAAATACATAGAATAAAGAATGTTGGTTTATAATAAATAATGAGAAAATATTATATTAGGAGTACAAATAAGTTTCCGCCGTTTTTTAACACAAATTAAATATTTATTATAGAAGAACGGTAATATAATGCTTGCTGAGTGACTTCTAATGTTAGAGCAAGTTCTTTTTGTGTTTGAGATGAATCTTCCTCCAATAATTCCTCCAATTCTGCATCCTCGTAAATTTTTGGCCTTCCACTGCGATCTTTGTCTTCTACATCGAAATCACCGTTTTTAAACTTTTGAAACCACTCTCGACACGTTCTCTCACTCAAAGCACCCTCACCATATGCTTCTAGGAGCAATTGATGCGCCTCAGCAGCAGATTTCTTTAAATTAAAGAAGTAAACTAATATTTCCCGCAAATGACGCTTACTTGGCTCAAATTTTGACATTTTCAACTTATAAAAATTATATTTTACCAATATAAAATCAATGATATTAATAGGTTATGTTGTTCTTGAATGTCCAAACTATTTTTCAAGCCGGTTATCATCTGCGAAAGCTAACCGAAACTCCGTGCCGCGCCATCTACAATAAAACGGCGGAAACTTATTTGTACTCCTAATATCTTCGTATGAAATTATTATATACTTTTGAAGTACTAATCGTAAAATGCTGAAGTAAGACCAATTGAATTCATCGAAAAAACATGATATATATATATTCAGAATTCCACTTGGGTATAATTTTCGACTAGGAGAATGAATATATGCAGCTAAAAAGCTTGGATATTGGTAACACCACGATTCTATAACATTGCAATGATTAAATTTATGTACAGGTAACATTGAAGGAAAATCGGAAATACGCATCTATGTGATTACGCATTTTTTTATAATATTACACTTTAGTGCTAATCAGAACGTGTTTTAATAAAACTGAGGAATGAAGTTAATAATATTAAAAATAAGGTTTTACCATCATTCATACGCCTGCCAGATTGTTCCTGTAAAATAAAAAAGAAAAAATATAATACATTTTTTGCACTAAATATAGTAGTTTATGCAGTATTCAAACTATAGCGAACCAGAAGGCATTTTATGTTATGAGATAATTGCATAAATATCAGAGAAAAATGAGACAGTAACATATTTACCTGCTTCACCATCTTCCGCTTTTTGGGCGGAGCTCCTGACAGGAAAATGCTCAAAATTGTTTTTTTTGGAGCTCTTGTCAACGAGCTCCGATTAATGGGTCGAGACGGTGTCTTTTCCATTTTTCTTCTTAGGCTTCTACGGGGGCCAGAATCTTCCTGTAAAATTAAAAGAAAAAAGTAGATTATATTCTTGCACTAAATATCGTAGGTTATGGAATATTCAAATAATATAGAACCAGAAACTAATTGCATAAATGAAAGTAAAAATTAGAAGCTTCATCGAGTTAACACATCAAGTCAATATTGTCCGTCATTAAATTGTTGCCTTATAAATTCCGATTTAATTAATTCTCCCATTTATTATTCGTTCAATAAAATTTTGATTGTTTCGGTTTTCACAAGTCAGAAATTCATATTGAAATTTATAAACAAAATTAAATTGAAAGAACAAAAGTTAAATTGTTTTTCATTTATAAAATTCAGTCAATAAAAATATACTACATATTTTGTTGAAAATAGTTATTAACACAAGTAGCAGTACGTTACTCTTTTGCCTAAGACATCAAGAATCGGAAACTGAATTCGAAAACAGATGTTTCTGTAGATTTATATCTACGGTGGGCTGGGGACCAGAACGGGCAACGTTTCCTTTAAAGGACCCAATTATATTTTTTTCTCCAGAATTTCTTCGGCTTTTTTTTTTTAATGATCAGAATGAAGAAATAGTTTTCTGATTGATATATTTCTTAGAGTGCACCTTATGCAATTCTACTCGAATATTCTTCCGCCACGATTCCATGTCTGTAAACTCCACCAAATTTCAAAATCCTTAGATCCTTCTAGCGGCTAATAAATGAACTCACGACTTGTACAGATCTATGTTGAATTTAGTCCATCTTAGTAAGCAATGGTTAGTGCATCATTCTAAAACTAGCAATGGTGGATTTTCAATCACATTTCGAAGTGTTGTTTAGTTGAGAAAATATAACGGTTTATTTTAAACTGAATATAGAAGTTGAACCGGGCTCTGCTACCAACTTATTATTAGATATTTCGTTTAAAATAAACAATTCTCTTGTCTGACCAAAATAACACGTAATTGAAAACCCATCATTAGTCCTGAATGGTGCGTGGAATTCACGTTACCATCAACGCTTGGTAACGTTACTTACCAACATTGACCACTAGACAGACTAAATTCAGCATAGGCCTCCACAATAGGATTGTTCTATGTTAAAATTATGCCTGTGAATAACCGATGCAAGATTCAAATGAGCCTTTATTTTTGATAAACCATTTCATGCTCTCCATCACTTCTTGACTTGTAGTGATCGTTTTTAATATTGTTCTATTGAAGTCAGATGTGGAGTTTCCTTCAAGCTTTCATAATTTTCGGAAAACTCACCAATTCTGATTCAATTGAAAGGGCAGTAGACCATTAAGTCTGGAAATTAAAACAAATTGTAGAAATTACTATGTTTTACTACCAATAAAAATATATATTACATATTTTCTTGTGACTCGAGTTTCGGGTTGTCTGATGACGGGATAGTTCATTTCCCAAAACTCGAGTCACAAGAAAATGTGTAATGTATCTTTTTATTGGTAGTAAAACATAGTAATTTCTACAATTTGTTTTAATGATGATCAACTACCAAATAGTAACGGCTGAAACAATTCAGTATCTGAAAAGTCTGGAAATGGTACTGAATGATATTTTTGTATTTGTGGCATCTCGTTCCAAGAAACTTGAAATCGTGGATCAACTGTGTCAGAGTCTATAGTGGATGATGCAAAGTACACAGTAAATTTGTTTGTAGTTAATCAACATAAAGCGCAGTTGTCATACTACCTTGAATAAATAGAGGTGGTGATCGGCTATCATAGGCAATAGTCCCCAAAACTATTATTCCATGTACATGTAGTACATGCCTCTCAACAGCAAACTCGATATTACGTCGCTTTCGCCGTTCCTTCTACAGCCATCATGCTTACCTAGGCAGAATCGCTACCAATCTAACTAGTTCAGATACTCATGACAGTGTTCAAAGGAAGCACTAATCGTGGACGGTATGTTAAAAGTCCAAAGGCTCGAATAAAGGGATATAATAAAAGCTTTGTTAGTAACAGGTTTTCCAAACCTTTGGTAAACGGTCACACAGAGCTGATTTTGTCTGAAGTGCCTATCTTGACGCTTTATGCTACTTCTCCATTGACCAGCACGTTTTCTTTGTCTTCCTTTATCTTCTGTCCACATACATCGATCAGAAGTTATTCTGGTATTTGCCATCTTTTGTGCATCCTTTTCTTCAAGTGGATATGATATTATTTCACAGAAGTAAATTAGTCTTGTTATGCAGGAAGTGAGGAAGGAGCCTATACAATGTTTACCGAATTTTTTCAACCAGAAATTATGAAATCAGATTTTTGCGACCTACAGTTCTGCAATTTTCTCATGACGTTAGATAACTCCCTTGATGTGTTGATGTGCGTAGTTTGTTCTACCTTAGTACGTAAATATTTCTTTCTTTTATTTTTCGATCCATCGTGCATTCTTGTTATGGTCAGCAGAGGTTGCAAGTTGATCTCTCCAAAAACTCCCCTATAGTTCTTTACTCGAAGTTTATTTATAGTAGGTTAAGTGCTTGCTTCATTTCAATAAACAAACCTCCTCAGAGTTTATTTTAATGTGTTCTTACACGATTAATATGTCATTTTCTTGTTGTACCAATGTGTTTTAGATATTGAACTGCTTCAGCTGTTACTATTTGGTAGTGGATCATAGTTGAAACAACTTTCTATAAATTACTGTTTTACTACCAGTTTCACCTTTCGCTCAATGCACATTCTTGCCCTTCTCAAAATGTCCATAGGCTTTTTGATTGTGTCTAGATTACTACGAATCTTACTGCAGGAAACTTCGATATATCGCATGAGTTTCATTTGAATACTCTATAAAATAATGAACAGCTGAATGGATATAATTGAATTTTACCGAAAATCATTGATCTGTAGATGCAATGTATTCAATCAACAGAATTTTTGACGCAAAATTCAAAAACTACAAACATTGTGAAAAGTGCTTATAGTCTAGTCAACAAGTGCCTTTGGGGTCAACTTTTTTCAGCAGTCTCCGAAAATTATGATCAAGATTTCATTCGATTCGGAATGGCATCTATAGATGATTTTTGAAAAAAATGAAGTTCCGCTTGCAAAAGTTATTAACAAGTAACTAAAAAAAGGTTTAGTTTTTTGTAAATATCTCAAAAACTAATAAAGTCTTTTGAAATAAAAAAAAAGATTCAAAAAGATGAAAATACGGCCGAAAACGGGTACTCTGGCTTTCGTAAGCCACGCCTACTTTGGACACCTTATTAATAAAAATTATTTTAACAGATTAAATATGAAATTCAATAAATGAAAAAATTCAGGGGCATACTGGATAGATGAATGGACAATAATCCGCCAAAAAAAAAATTTTATCTCAATTTTTCATATAGTTATGCAATAGTTAATTAATATATTTTTTCTGCTTGGACATGAACATTGCAAGTGTGATAATTGTTAAACTATTAACTTGAGATTTTTTTACTCTCTTGGAGCAATTTTTGGAAGACTGCAGAATAGATCCCCATTGGAAAAATTTTAAAATGTTTATTTTTCAGTTTTTTATTAACAATTTTCGTTGTTGCAAAATTAAAAACTTAGATTAATTATCGAAAAAAAATTTTTTTTATGTTGTAGGAAGCTACATAGAAATATTTTTTTTATTTTTATCTCTTATTGTTTAAATCTATTCTGAAGTCTTCCAAAAACTGCTCCAAGAGAGGAAAAAATCTCTAGTTAATAGTAACAATTGCATAACTAATTGAAATATTGAGATAAAATTTTTTTTTTGGCGGATTATTGTTCATTCATCTATCCAGCATGCCCCTGAATTTTTTCATTCATTAAATTTCATATTTAATCTGTTAAAATAATTTTTATTAATAAAGTGTCCAAAGTAGGCGTGGCTTACGAAAGCCAGAGTACCCGTTTTCGGCCGTATTTTCATCCCTCTGGGAAAATTATTAATATTGGGAGTACAATTCCAGGAGTCGACACTTTTTTTTATGAAATTTCCTCTTCTTTTTGAATCTTTTTTTTTATTTCAAAAATCTTCATTAGTTTTTGATTTACAAAAAACATAACCCTCTTTTTTTTGGTTAATTGTTAATAACTTTTGCAATTTTTGCAAGCGGAACTTAATTTTTTTCAATTTCGAATCAATCCGAATCGAATGACACCTTGATCATAATTTTCGGAGACTGCTGAAAAAAGTTGACTCAAAAGGCACTTATTGACTAGACTATTAGTAATGAATTAAAATAAACCAGTTAAATGACACATTGTATATTTGAAAATTAATATGAACATTACCTCTTCACAAAAATTGTAGTTGGAGGAACTCCTAGGTCTTCCCCCCCTTCTGAAGTTGATCTGTAAAACAAAATAAAATATTTAAAATATATATCATATATATTGAAGGAACTTGACTTACATTCTTCGAAAATCTTATTGGAAATTCTTCCTGAAACAGAATGATAAATATGAAATTAAAGGATATGTAAAAACTTAAACACTTATTCTTCATTTTCATTCCTACTACATGTGAATCTTGTGAAAAAGTAAAAAACCTAAATATTATTATATCATAGTTGAATCATTGAGAGTAGATTTTATTCTATCTATTTATTTGCTACTAGGATAAATTAATAATAGGTATGATTTCAAAATTATTTATTTAAACGCTATGAATACATGTTTCATTTTTATTTATGAAATGGGATTAAGAGAAGAAAGCTCGATTATATCAATTAAGGTTAAAAATTCTGAAGCACATATTTCCAAATTCAGGAGTGGATTTTACATCTCATCAAATGAGCTTAGAGAATCTACCCTACAAATTAAAAGTCTGGTAAGTTATTTCTGTAGAAATATAACTCTCTTATAAACAGATAGCCAACAGTCTTGCATTGCATTGTTTAAATAAATATGTTATATAATCATTTGAGTTCTCTTTCTTTTTTTTATCAGCATCGGGTCTGACCATTTCCAGAAACCTCAAATTCTCTTGTAACATTATTTCATCAACATCTCCAATGTACGTACCAAGCCTGGAAGAAATTTGATGAACTGTTCTCGACGTATTCATTCTGTATCAATAATTTATGAATAAGGAATGATTTAGAAATAATGATTTTTGTGAAGAGTGCGTAATAATGAATTGAAATAAAGCAGTCAAATGACACATCGTATATAATTTTATTCCTTCTTAAAAATCATATTGAAAATTACCTCTTTGCAGACATTGTAGTTAGAGGAAGTCCTGGCTCTTCCCCCCCTTCTGAAGTTGATCTATAAAACAAAATACAAATATATAACACATTAATGGAAATACTAAATTTGGGTTTATAGATTTTGTTGTATATTGGCAGGGTTCATATCCGTTCTTGAGGAATCCAACTATATGACCATAACGCCTATTTCCGTTCTTTTCTTTGTGTTCTGAGTTATAACATTTACGATACATTTCCAATAGTTTAAGAAATACTTAAATAATACTTAAGAAATACTAATATGAATTTGTGCACCCAAAAATACAACAGATTGGCAACGAGGAAGAAGCATCACACCCCAACTGCTTCCATTTCTTCAGAAGGAAACAGGTTGAAGGTGAGACAGCCCAAGAATACTTAACAGCACTACAGAGACTAGCAACGACATGTAATTTTGGTGATTACCTCAAGAAAACATTGAGGAACCATTCTTTGTTTGGACTGCGAGCCCAGAACATACAGAGTCGACTTCTTGAATAGAAGGATCTCACCATAGAAAGAGCGATGGATCCTTGCAATTAGCAGGAGATGGAGCCAAAAACATGGTTCAAGCTCGACAAGGGTCCACACTTCATCTAACAAAGATGTTTTATACAAATATACATTGAGGAACCATTTTGTGTTTGGACTGAGAGCCCAGAACATACAGAGTCGACTTCTTGAATAGAAGGATCTCACCATAGAAAGAGCGATGGATCCTTGCAATTAGCAGGAGATGGAGCCAAAAACATGGTTCAAGCTCGACAAGGGTCCACACTTCATCCAACAAAGATGTTTTATACAAATATACATTGAGGAACCATTTTGTGTTTGGACTGAGAGCCCAGAACATACAGAGTCGACTTCTTGAATAGAAGGATCTCACCATAGAAAGAGCGATGGATCCTTGCAATTAGCAGGAGATGGAGCCAAAAACATGGTTCAAGCTCGACAAGGGTCCACACTTCATCCAACAAAGATGTTTTATACAAATATACATTGAGGAACCATTTTGTGTTTGGACTGAGAGCCCAGAACATACAGAGTCGACTTCTTGAATAGAAGGATCTCACCATAGAAAGAGCGATGGATCCTTGCAATTAGCAGGAGATGGAGCCAAAAACATGGTTCAAGCTCGACAAGGGTCCACACTTCATCTAACAAAGATGTTTTATACAAATATACATTGAGGAACCATTTTGTGTTTGGACTGAGAGCCCAGAACATACAGAGTCGACTTCTTGAATAGAAGGATCTCACCATAGAAAGAGCGATGGATCCTTGCAATTAGCAGGAGATGGAGCCAAAAACATGGTTCAAGCTCGACAAGGGTCCACACTTCATCCAACAAAGATGTTTTATACAAATATACATTGAGGAACCATTTTGTGTTTGGACTGAGAGCCCAGAACATACAGAGTCGACTTCTTGAATAGAAGGATCTCACCATAGAAAGAGCGATGGATCCTTGCAATTAGCAGGAGATGGAGCCAAATTACATGGTTCAAGCTCCACAAGGGTCCACACTTCATCCAACAAAGATGTTTTATACAAATATACATTGAGGAACCATTTTGTGTTTGGACTTAGAGCTCAGAATATACAGAGTCGACTTCTTGAATAGAAGGATCTCGCCATAGAAAGAGCGATGGATCCTTGCAATTAGCAGGAGATGGAGCCAAAAACATGGTTCAAGCTCGACAAGGGTCCACACTTCATCCAACAAAGATATTTTATACAAATATACATTGAGGAACCATTTTGTGTTTGGACTGAGAGCCCAGAACATAGAGTCGACTTCTTGAATAGAAGGATCTCACCATAGAAAGAGCGATGGATCCTTGCAATTAGCAGGAGATGGAGCCAAAAACATGGTTCAAGCTCGACAAGGGTCCACACTTCATCCAACAAAGATATTTTATACAAATATACATTGAGGAACCATTTTGTGTTTGGACTGAGAGCCCAGAACATACAGAGTCGACTTCTTGAATAGAAGGATCTCACCATAGAAAGAGCGATGGATCCTTGCAATTAGCAGGAGATGGAGCCAAATTACATGGTTCAAGCTCCACAAGGGTCCACACTTCATCCAACAAAGATGTTTTATACAAATATACATTGAGGAACCATTTTGTGTTTGGACTGAGAGCCCAGAACATACAGAGTCGACTTCTTGAATAGAAGGATCTCACCATAGAAAGAGCGATGGATCCTTGCAATTAGCAGGAGATGGAGCCAAATTACATGGTTCAAGCTCCACAAGGGTCCACACTTCATCCAACAAAGATGTTTTATACAAATATACATTGAGGAACCATTTTGTGTTTGGACTGAGAGCCCAGAACATACAGAGTCGACTTCTTGAATAGAAGGATCTCACCATAGAAAGAGCGATGGATCCTTGCAATTAGCAGGAGATGGAGCCAAATTACATGGTTCAAGCTCCACAAGGGTCCACACTTCATCCAACAAAGATGTTTTATACAAATATACATTGAGGAACCATTTTGTGTTTGGACTTAGAGCTCAGAATATACAGAGTCGACTTCTTGAATAGAAGGATCTCGCCATAGAAAGAGCGATGGATCCTTGCAATTAGCAGGAGATGGAGCCAAAAACATGGTTCAAGCTCGACAAGGGTCCACACTTCATCCAACAAAGATATTTTATACAAATATACATTGAGGAACCATTTTGTGTTTGGACTGAGAGCCCAGAACATAGAGTCGACTTCTTGAATAGAAGGATCTCACCATAGAAAGAGCGATGGATCCTTGCAATTAGCAGGAGATGGAGCCAAAAACATGGTTCAAGCTCGACAAGGGTCCACACTTCATCCAACAAAGATATTTTATACAAATATACATTGAGGAACCATTTTGTGTTTGGACTGAGAGCCCAGAACATACAGAGTCGACTTCTTGAATAGAAGGATCTCACCATAGAAAGAGCGATGGATCCTTGCAATTAGCAGGAGATGGAGCCAAATTACATGGTTCAAGCTCCACAAGGGTCCACACTTCATCCAACAAAGATGTTTTATACAAATATACATTGAGGAACCATTTTGTGTTTGGACTGAGAGCCCAGAACATACAGAGTCGACTTCTTGAATAGAAGGATCTCACCATAGAAAGAGCGATGGATCCTTGCAATTAGCAGGAGATGGAGCCAAATTACATGGTTCAAGCTCCACAAGGGTCCACACTTCATCCAACAAAGATGTTTTATACAAATATACATTGAGGAACCATTTTGTGTTTGGACTGAGAGCCCAGAACATACAGAGTCGACTTCTTGAATAGAAGGATCTCACCATAGAAAGAGCGATGGATCCTTGCAATTAGCAGGAGATGGAGCCAAATTACATGGTTCAAGCTCCACAAGGGTCCACACTTCATCCAACAAAGATGTTTTATACAAATATACATTGAGGAACCATTTTGTGTTTGGACTTAGAGCTCAGAATATACAGAGTCGACTTCTTGAATAGAAGGATCTCGCCATAGAAAGAGCGATGGATCCTTGCAATTAGCAGGAGATGGAGCCAAAAACATGGTTCAAGCTCGACAAGGGTCCACACTTCATCCAACAAAGATATTTTATACAAATATACATTGAGGAACCATTTTGTGTTTGGACTGAGAGCCCAGAACATAGAGTCGACTTCTTGAATAGAAGGATCTCACCATAGAAAGAGCGATGGATCCTTGCAATTAGCAGGAGATGGAGCCAAAAACATGGTTCAAGCTCGACAAGGGTCCACACTTCATCCAACAAAGATATTTTATACAAATATACATTGAGGAACCATTTTGTGTTTGGACTGAGAGCCCAGAACATACAGAGTCGACTTCTTGAATAGAAGGATCTCACCATAGAAAGAGCGATGGATCCTTGCAATTAGCAGGAGATGGAGCCAAATTACATGGTTCAAGCTCCACAAGGGTCCACACTTCATCCAACAAAGATGTTTTATACAAATATACATTGAGGAACCATTTTGTGTTTGGACTGAGAGCCCAGAACATACAGAGTCGACTTCTTGAATAGAAGGATCTCACCATAGAAAGAGCGATGGATCCTTGCAATTAGCAGGAGATGGAGCCAAATTACATGGTTCAAGCTCCACAAGGGTCCACACTTCATCCAACAAAGATGTTTTATACAAATATACATTGAGGAACCATTTTGTGTTTGGACTGAGAGCCCAGAACATACAGAGTCGACTTCTTGAATAGAAGGATCTCACCATAGAAAGAGCGATGGATCCTTGCAATTAGCAGGAGATGGAGCCAAATTACATGGTTCAAGCTCCACAAGGGTCCACACTTCATCCAACAAAGATGTTTTATACAAATATACATTGAGGAACCATTTTGTGTTTGGACTTAGAGCTCAGAATATACAGAGTCGACTTCTTGAATAGAAGGATCTCGCCATAGAAAGAGCGATGGATCCTTGCAATTAGCAGGAGATGGAGCCAAAAACATGGTTCAAGCTCGACAAGGGTCCACACTTCATCCAACAAAGATATTTTATACAAATATACATTGAGGAACCATTTTGTGTTTGGACTGAGAGCCCAGAACATAGAGTCGACTTCTTGAATAGAAGGATCTCACCATAGAAAGAGCGATGGATCCTTGCAATTAGCAGGAGATGGAGCCAAAAACATGGTTCAAGCTCGACAAGGGTCCACACTTCATCCAACAAAGATATTTTATACAAATATACATTGAGGAACCATTTTGTGTTTGGACTGAGAGCCCAGAACATACAGAGTCGACTTCTTGAATAGAAGGATCTCACCATAGAAAGAGCGATGGATCCTTGCAATTAGCAGGAGATGGAGCCAAATTACATGGTTCAAGCTCCACAAGGGTCCACACTTCATCCAACAAAGATGTTTTATACAAATATACATTGAGGAACCATTTTGTGTTTGGACTGAGAGCCCAGAACATACAGAGTCGACTTCTTGAATAGAAGGATCTCACCATAGAAAGAGCGATGGATCCTTGCAATTAGCAGGAGATGGAGCCAAATTACATGGTTCAAGCTCCACAAGGGTCCACACTTCATCCAACAAAGATGTTTTATACAAATATACATTGAGGAACCATTTTGTGTTTGGACTGAGAGCCCAGAACATACAGAGTCGACTTCTTGAATAGAAGGATCTCACCATAGAAAGAGCGATGGATCCTTGCAATTAGCAGGAGATGGAGCCAAATTACATGGTTCAAGCTCCACAAGGGTCCACACTTCATCCAACAAAGATGTTTTATACAAATATACATTGAGGAACCATTTTGTGTTTGGACTTAGAGCTCAGAATATACAGAGTCGACTTCTTGAATAGAAGGATCTCGCCATAGAAAGAGCGATGGATCCTTGCAATTAGCAGGAGATGCAGCCAAATTACATGGTTCAAGCTCGACAAGGGTCCACACTTCATCCAACAAAGATGTTTTATACAAATATACATTGAGGAACCATTCTGTGTTTGGACTGAGAGCCCAGAACATACAGAGTCGACTTCTTGAATAGAAGGATCTCACCATAGAAAGAGCGATGGATCCTTGCAATTAGCAGGAGATGCAGCCAAATTACATGGTTCAAGCTCGACAAGGGTCCACACTTCATCCAACAAAGATGTTTTATACAAATATACATTGAGGAACCATTCTGTGTTTGGACTGAGAGCCCAGAACATACAGAGTCGACTTCTTGAATAGAAGGATCTCACCATAGAAAGAGCGATGGATCCTTGCAATTAGCAGTAGATGTTACTACATTAAAGCTAAGAAGGTACTTTATGCCTTACTTAGCAAAGTCCAGGAAGAACTAGAATTTCTTTGAAAAGAGGGGGTGTTATAAAAGGTAGATAGTTCAGAATATGCCACCCCAATCGTTCTGGTACTAAAATCAAATGGTAAAATTAGAATGTACAGGGCTTTCATTTACACACTGAAACCAAATTTAGTCATTGACAAACATCCACTACCAACAGTCAAGGAATTGTTTACTTCTTTGTCTGGCGGCGAGAAATTTACAAAGCTGGATTTACATCAGGAATATTTACAAATGGAAGTGCAAGAAAAGGACAGGAAATTTCTCACACTCAGCACAGCAAAAGGTCTTTACAGAATTACATGTTTTGTATGATATAGGGAACGCTTCCGCCATTTGGCAACGAACAATCAAAAATATTTTAAAAGATGTTCCAGTATTCTTGGACGATATAAAAATTACAGGACAAGATTTTATAATTTTCGTGTTAAATATGAAAAATGTATATTTTTAGCTAAACAAATAGAATATTGTGGTTACATTATTAATAAAGAGATAATTTATATAACCCAAGAAAAATTAAGGATATCCAGAATGTCCAAATTCCTGCGAATAAAACAGAAGTTCGTGTATTGGTAGAGTAAGTGAATTAGTCTTCATGTTTTCTGAAAAATTAAAGTGCTACATTGAAACCTATCAATTATTTTTTGGCGGATTATTGTTCATTCATCTGTCCAGCATGCCCCTGAATTTTTTCATTTATTAAATTTCATATTTAATCTGTTAAAATAATTTTTATTAATAAGGTGTCCAAAGTAGGCGTGACTTAGGAAAGCCAGAGTGCCCGTCTTTGGTCGTATTTTCATCCCTCTGGGAAAATTATTAATATTGGGACTACAGTTCCGGGAGTCGACACTTTCTTTTAGGAAATTTCCTCCTCTTTTTGAATCTTTTTTTTTTTATTTCAAAAATCTTTATTAGTTTTTGAGATATTTACAAAAAATTAAAACCTCTTTTTTTTTAGTTAATTGTTAATAACTTTTGCAATTTTTGCAAGCGGAACTTGATTTTTTTCAAAAATCATCTAGATCCCATTCCGAATCGAATGACACCTTGATCATAATTTTCGGAGACTGCTGAAAAAAGTTGACCCAAAAGGCACTTGTTGACTAGACTACAAATACCCCCATACGAATTAATAGACAGGATTGAAATTTGAGGACCTAGCAGGTCAGGTATACAATCCACCTATTCCTATCCACATATTTGGATGGTTCTAGATGACTCCAATCATATCTTCTGAAGATCAAAAGGGTAAAGATTATTTTTCTTCAATCTGTGTCATACAACCAAAATCGGCATGTTCAGAGCATAAACAATCCTTTTAATGCCCACTTCTGTATGTGTCTCTACCATTTCACAATATAATTGCTGTTTTTCTTGGATATCATTCAAAGTTGATGAAGGAACGGCGAAACCATTTTCGTGAATATAATTTATCTTGGTTATCTCTGTTAAAGATTTGATAAGAGCTATCATATATAGGTTTTTTAAACTCATCCTGAAAAGCTCTACCTTAGGTTACTGTGCATCCATTAACCAATGAAAAAGCCTGTATATATCGTATAAATTGAACGAACTTGACTTACATTCTTGGAAAATTTTATGGGAAGTTCTTCTTCCTGAAACAAAATGATCAATATGAAATTAAAGATATAAACTTAATTTGTTTAATAAGAAAATTAAACAATAATTCTTTATTTTCACTTCTACTATATGAGAAACTCGTAAAAAATTAAAAAAACCTTAATATTATCATAGTTAAATCATTGAGAGTAGAATTTATTCGATCTATTTATTAGCTACTAGCACTACACAACTAATAATAAGTATGATTTCAAAATTATTTATTCGAACATTATGAATATATTTTTTTATGAAATAGCATTAAGAGAAGAAAGCTCAATATCAATTAAAATTTTGAAGTTAACATTTCCGAATTCATCTCATCAAATGAGCTTAAAGAATCTATCCTGCGAATTCAAAATCTCTAACGTTATTTTTGTTGAAATATATCGCTCTTATAAACAGATAGCCGACAGTGTAGCATTGCAATTGATTTCATAAAAAATGTGTTATATAATCATTTGAGTCTTCTTTCTTTTTTTATCATCATCGCGTCTGGCCATTTCCAGAAACCTCAAATTCTGTTGTAACATCGACACCTCCAATGTACATTCTGTCAAGAAAGTACCGGGAATTATCGATTTAAATCTGGCGGGGCAATGAGGCAGGTAAAAATTTTTTTTCCTAGGTTGGTACCACTGTCCTTAATTACTATGCCAAGCTTGAGCGGGATCTGTCAACTAGTGTGTTTGCAACAGCTGATTAAATCAGTCGATGTCAGAGTGCGTGCCGATTTTTACTATGGGTGATTACGTTGAGCAAAGAATTTGCTTAAAGTTTTGTGTTGCAAATGAATTTTCGTGTGCCGATGCATTGAAAATGTTGCAAAAGGCCTTTGGTGATAATGCTCTATCGAAAACTCGTGCATATCAGTGGTACAGAGCCTTCAAGGACGGTCGTGAAGTGGACGCCCATCGACGGCTTCGATCGAAGATAACGTCGATAAAATTAAGGAAAGGGTGCTGGAAAACCGTTGTATCAGCTTGAGAGAGATAGCACATGATCTTAAGATATCCCACGAGTCCGCACGTACGATTTTGATTGATATTTTGGGCATGAGAAAGGTGGCCGCACGACTCGTACCGAAAGACCTGAATTTTCTTCAAAAACGTCATCGCGAACAGGTTGCTTCAGACATGCTGGATCGCTGTAATTCCGATTCTACATTCATGGAACGCATTATAACTGGTGATGAGACCTGGGTCTAGGAGTACGATATCCAAACAAGCCAGCAATCATCGGAATGGGTGGCAAAAAATGAGCCGAAACCGAAAAAACCACGCCAAAGCCGCTCGAAAATGAAGGTGATGCTCATTGTTTTCTTCGATATCCGTGGCGTGGTGCACTACGAATTCGTTCCAGAGGGTCAGACGGTAAACAAGGAGTATTACCTAGGCGTTAGGAAACGTTTGCGTGAGCGTATCCGTAAGAAGCGGCCAAATTTGTGGGTGAACAACTCATGGATTTTGAATGACGATAACGCGCCTTCTCACCGAGCTACGATTGTGACTGACTTTCTCGCCAAAAACTCAACAAACGTGCTTCAGCAACCACCGTATTCGCCGGATTTGGCTCCCTGCGACTTTTTCCTCTTCCCAAAACTAAAATTGCCCCTTCGTGGCACCCGTTTTGAGTCGATTGAAGCCATAAAACAAAATTCGGCGCGAGAGCTAAAGTCCATCCCGGAAAGCGCCTATAAAAAATGTTTCGATAATTGGAAGTGCCGTTGGCATAGATGTATTGGAGCAAATGGAGCCTAATTTGAAGGCGATCCAATAAATTTTGACGATTAAATGTAAAAATGTTGTTTTAATTGAAAATTCCCGGTACTTTCTTGACAGAGTAGTACATACCAATTCTGTAATAAATTTGATGAACTGTTCTCGACGTATTCAATCAGTATCAATAATTTATAAATAAGAAACGATTTAAAAATGATGATTTTAGCTGCTTAAAAATATCAAACAACTGATTCGAAGGAAAGGCAAGCAAACGTGAAAAAAACAGAGACTCACCGAGTAGTTTTGATTTTTTTTTTGAAAATAACTAGTCAAATATGAGAATACCTCAAAATTCAGAAATAGAAAAAGCCTCATCCAAATATTGAAAATTATTAAAATTTGAAAATTAGTAGGGTATTTCTATTCTCAACATACACGTAATTTATGAACAATCAACGGAAATAAATTTAAAGGAGAATTACCTGGCAGTCGAGACGGAACTTCTTGGCAGGATGGCCTGTCACCTATAAATACAAAAAAAATATATCAATTTAAAAATCAATGAGCGTTTATATTTATATTTTTGGATATTATACAACAAAAGAAACAGTTGAAAAATATGTTGCTAATGGTTAACTAATCTGAAGTTATGAACAGTTGGAAAATATTTTTACTGGTAACATCATGAGAAAAAGAAACAAGGTGTCAAAATATATAAATGAAAGGCAGGAATCTGCAATTAAAAGTTATTTTTCAATAGAAATATGAATTCTCCTGTGGTAGAAGAACTAGATACACGGCTGATTTTTTTTATGAAGACTTGATTTGTATTTATAGTATCAAAAATGTACCAGTAAACATTTTCTTCGTCTTGCAGAAAGATGAAAAAAGAAATCATCAGAATAGTGGACATAATCCAAACAATGATGATGAATTTTTGATTTTCCATAAATTATGGCTACACAGGAAATTAATCTTATGGACCCGCACTTATTAATATTCGATTGAAAATGCACCATTATAATTCCGACAGAAGGAAAATTATTTCTTATGAATACAGGTTTTCCAATCCTATACAACTTATACAACAGTTAAAAGACCTGATCATTTTTCACACTCATTTGTGAGACACTTACCTGTTCCGGAGTGTCATCCCTCTTCCGCTTTCTGGAAGGCCCCGCACTCACCTGTAAAATGAAAATAAATAAATTTCAAGAATATCTGTGAAATACGATGAAGGTTTAAAATTTGAATTTATATACTTCATTCCTTTAATTTCATTATGCTTTTTAATAGTATAATGATAAATTCCAGAAATAGTTTCAAAACCAACTTTGTTACTTCTACCAGGAGACAAAATTTCTTTTTTACAGAAATATTGTGAAATAATTTCATTATACAAATGATTTATTTAAACGAGTTCTACTTCCATTAAAAAGAGATCCACCTCTAACAACGCTATATATAATTTTTTCTTTTATTCTTCATTTATTGTAAATTAAATTTACTCTATACAGATACGTTTCACAATATTTTGCCGAAAATTATTTGAAATTAATTTGAAATGTTGAAACTTTTTGCTCTTGTTTGAGAATAAAACACCTGAACATGAAACGATAAGTGCTAAAAGTGTAACTATATTTTTTCCATCACTTATATCTAAAGAAGAAATTCTTATTATAGAGTGATACTACCAGGTACAATTGATAAATTATTATTATTGAAAGGAAAAGTTTCAATTTTTTACTGTCATATGAATCCTCTTAACCTAATTTTATGAAACACTTACTTTCGTTACTGGCTTAGGGCTTTCCTCCAGACGGGGTTTTTTAGGCGCCACCTGTGAAATGAGAACAACCATGATTTTTATAAAATAAAATGGAAATAAATCAGGATCATATATTTACATATTATTTAAAAATTGAACAACTTCCTGAACAAAAATGTTTTTTTTTTTGTAATTTTGATTAATAGCATCTGATAAATTAGCGAAATTATAAAAAAAAAACAAAAATATATAGAAGATGGCGCTGTCTTACAGTCCCCAAACTGATAGCTAGCACCATTTAGGGACTCCTACACTGGTATATGGTCAGTTTTACATAATTATCTTGTAGTTTTTTTGTTAACCAAACATTGATATAATGAAAATTGATCACCACTGTAAATTTATCCAGATCTAAAACCAAAAGGCATTTCGTAAAATTTCTGTGGATCACACATAGACAAATTTTGTTGTTGGGGCTAAAAACTATTCATCGTTCGGAACACAACTATGACAATATTCAATAAATTCATTGTTTGAACGAAATTACCTATTTGAGAAACGAATAAAAAATACGATAGATATTGATTTGAAGTAAAACACTTTATTTCCGCTTATTTTTCAACGACAATTGTTTCGTCAATTACATATTGACTTCGTCAGGTGAGTATGGTAACTGATAACGATAGATATTGACACCGCATCTAATCAACATATTAGAGCCATAATGAAGTAAACTTCTATGATAGATTAAGCCGTATCGGTAATTAATGTTAAATGCAGGGAATAAATAATCCTTTTTTTTTAATATTTTTTCAAGAAGAAATCAAAATGATAAAAGACTCTCCTATTATTAATTTTTTCAATATGTTGACAGTTTTTTTCAAAAACCTTTTTCTGGGTCTTGCAGAAAGATGAATCAACTGAACATAAAGAAATAAGTCAGCAGAATACTGGACATACTCAAAACAATTAAAAATTTAATATTCATGAATTATTACAAGAAGTTTGTTTTATGAACTCACACTGTTCAATATTTGTTTGAAAATTCACCATTACTATTACAAGAGATGAAAAATTATTTCTTATGAATACAGTTTTTTAAGAGACACTTACTGTTTCAGAAGTATCCGTCGTTTTCCGTTTAGTTGTCGATCCAATCTGTAAAATGAAAACAATCATAAACTTCGAAAATATCTTGAAGACTTAAAATATTTTAATTTATATGTTATAAAAAAGAATCACTCTGTAGCAACACTATATTTCCTTCATTTATTGTGTTATGTTTACTAAGCCAAACAAAATCTGTAGTAACTTCTCTTTTCTATATGCTTTGTAGTGAACACGATTTATACCACGATGTACTGTAATAGTAATAAACTTTTTTTTATTTTAGGATATTATACGAGGAAACTAATTGGATAGCGCGATTACAAAAGTATTAAGTGAAAAAAATATACTAAGTGCATTATAAAGTATCCAGAATGTCTCAAAAGCAAGCAACCCAAGTAATTTATAAAGCAACAATTGGGTCTATCGCAGAATACAGTTTCTGATGATGATGATTGAAACCTACATCCCAATGATGAATTTCAGATTGATCGAATCTGTATTTTCGAAAATATTGAGAAAATATGAAAAATATTCAACGCAAATAACTGCGAAATTATTGAACCGATTCTGCTTATTAACGAATTTGTCCGCGACATTTAGACCTGTAAGTTTTAAGGCTCTAGCTCTTTCCATTCGAAATATATCGTGTTTACGGCCGGCCGGCATTTGGGCCAAGCGACATCACGCTGTTCCCTGAAACAAGCGCGCAAAATAGAAGATGTGAATAGATCATGCCGTAAATAAAGAAAATTCCTTATACTTCGTAGGCCTACCAATAGCAACTAATTGTAATAGTGATTCATTATTGCTATCAATGTGTGCTATCTTCTAAGTTTTATTCAAATAATCAATTGTGAAAACTCACCCTTTTCGTTGCCATCCACCATTTGGCTAAAATAAAAACCAAATTATTAATACAGAAAAATATTTTATTAAGAGGGATGCCATTTAAAATTTGCATTTTTGACCGGCTACAAATAAAAAACTAATGATTTTTTTTCAAACGCTTATCTCTAATGGATCCCCACAAAAAATAGTCGTCCGAGGTAAAAATGAGCTTCATCGCTAAAGATGATTTTTCTAGAAAAATGTTCACGGTCGGCTATGAGATCATTAGCCCATTGAGCGAAGTGGAAAGGCATCAGATTGTCACGAAGTTTCACATCTTGCAGTAGTTGAACTTTGTAAGCCTTCATACCAAGGTCTTCATGCAAAATTCTCCTCATAAAAGGTCGAGAAATGTTCAGTTCTTGAGCAGGATGACGAGCGGATATTGATGAATGTTCAGTCACGTTTTAGACTACAGCAGCAATGTTTTCAGATGTGTTCACTGAACGAGAACGCGAAAGGGTTGTTTCATAAAATAATGATCCAGTTTTCATGAACAAAAAGATCCACAAATATCCGTGAGAGCCTTTCATTTCAATTGAAGATTCCGCGTAAATTTCTGACAGCTTGGATAGAAGATTCACCACTTTGGATTTAAGTTTCCGATATTTCCCAGTTTTGTTCAAGAGTTAAATCAACCTACTTCGTTAATGCTAACTTAACTTATGTTGAGGACTTTGTCAGAATCATTGAGTTATTGTTCTTGGGAAAATTGAACATCTGGAAATAGGGAATCAGTGAGAGGGAAATACTATGAAAGCGAATAGTGAGCAAAACCTATTGAAGGGAAAAGGACTGGTACATTGGTCTACCCTAAATATTTTCAATCTGTTATGAGTCTTGAAAACATTTCATTAGATGTAGTGCCAGCAAAACTACATTGCAGTTTTAAAAAGATACTTGCGTCATAGCATCGTTGCCATATTCTTGCAAATTCTTTTTGTTCCTACCTGGGATCCCTACAGATGGAGGCTCTAGGACGTAGCCCCGGTTGCTCCCTAATAATTCCACCTTCTAATTCTGAATATGCCTTTAAATTAATTCAGATCCAGCAACAAAAAAATATATAATTATAAACACTTATAATATTTGAAATTTGCTGTTCATTTTTTTTCAGGGGCACATCAAATTTAAGATATAGAAAAAATAACTCACGTTTAAGAGTAGTCCAGTCTACAACATCTGCAAAATAGTCAGGTTTTCTCCTGATTCTTGTGGACCTTCGTAGACCTGAAAGTAACAATATTCAGATGTTGATGTTATCCTGATACTCCTAGATCTTCTGTGAAAATTCCTCGAAAGATTTGTATAGCTTGTACAAGTTAGGAGTTCAGCGTGATCTTCACAAAATAATTTTTTTGGTCTTCTTATTAAAAGATGTTGTGTAATTGTTAAATTTAAACTTGAACGTTGTTGTGGTTTTTTTAGCGTTGAACGCTACTCCTCCCACAAACTGTTTGTTTGTTTTGAATCTTCTAATCATACGACTCTAATGATTTCAGTAAAAAGTATGAAAGGTATAATATGAAGTTTTGTTCAATATATACTTGTTACACGGCGAAATGAAACGCAAAGAAACGCCAATATTACCAACCAAGCATTCAATCAAAACTGCCATTGAAAATGAATTTCTAAAATTTCAACCTAATTTATGTTTTGGCCATAGATCGAATGAATAATTGTAATATGTAATGTCATCTATGATTAGTGTTTCCCGGGCCTACAAAATTGTTGAGGTTTAAAAACCTGTTAGAAGAGCGGAAAGAAAGTTTTTTTTTGTAATTTGACAAATCTAAGAAAAGATGCATTTGACGTGAGTCCTACAATATACTATCTTGGATATTTAGTTTTTTTGTACGAATTTGTGTTTATAGCATAATTATATATCCCAGGTTACTGAAAACTCCAAAACATTTTGATTGATTTGAAGAATTCGTGTAATTTTATTTTAACTTCTGTGAATTGATAATTTGTGGAATTTTTCTTATTATTTTGATTTCATTTAATTTTACTTGATAGTTCGTTCTACCGAAATTTTGTTTGATTTGTTTGAATTAAATTACAGTGTAGATTAGCTCAGTGGGAGAGCATCGGACTCGTAACCGAAGATCTGTGTTCGAATCCTGTTCAGGTGGAAAAGGAATTTTCTAGTTATTGTCAAATAGTATTCATTAAAAACAGTTTGAACAGTTGATACTTTCATTTTTAAACATAAATGAGTAAAATTATGAGATCTGTTTTCTTTTCCCCCTATCACCTCAGAAGAATATATAGATAATTTAAGACCTGCCTTTGTGTGTAGGACAAACCGAGGATACTTTTGGATAAAATGATATAATTGGTGACAGTGAAAATTTAAATGAAAAGTAGAAACCAACATGGTAGTTTGTCACTATAAAATTGGTGACAGCGGAAAACAGAAAATTATAAAACAATAAGGTTGGTTATCACAGAATAATTAATAATTTCTCACCTTGTGTCCCAATCTCAATTTTTTTCACTTTAGGCATGATTCCTGCAAAAAAAATATTTGAATTATTCAATTATATATATATATTATGATACTATTTTAATATATGATTTTTAATATATATGTTCAAAGTTTCCAGAAATAATTCTGAATTTAATTTTGTAGAAAAATGTTTATAGGAATTTAAATATTATATTCCCTGGGCCCTGGACCAAGTTACAAAAGTCATATATTGTCTTCCCCTCTTGAACACAGACTTCACAGTTATGTACTTCAGTCATTCTGAAAATATGCCACAGCTCAAAAAGTTATTGACGATAAGGGCCTGAAAATGTGATTGAAGTTTGACTTTATCTTAATTGAAGTTTCATCAAGATATCTTGATTCTTAGTTCCCTGGCAACATTCATCAATTCTGATTCAGATACTGGTCTCTAATCAATTTTTGATTGTACTATTTTTGAACGTGTTTGTATTCATTAGTATACCCTGAATCCACCGTACTGATAGCAAGAATGATTTCGAATATACTTTCACATTCTTTTACGTGAGAGGCAAAAAATCTTTTTTCATTTAAGTTTTCAGAAGAGACATGATGGCTTTTGAAAGATTATTTTGTGGTCTGACACTAAAGAGTGAATGACTTCAGAAATGCACAGAGTAATGTTATGATATATTAGGATAATTTCTATGCAACTCTCACATGCAGGTAAAATGCAATTGAAGCTGTTAATTGTTAAAATTAGACCTAACGATTCAAGAGTTGACGAAAATTCTTTCCTTTCACTGCACCAAGAGTTCATGTCAATATTAAAATGTCCAGCCACAATCAAAGAGCAACCCTCAGAAACGAAATAAGAACTATCAATTTCTTACCACCCTCTAGTGTAGTGTTTCACAAGCAGCTCATAAAACTGCCATTGCTTAAAACTTGTTTTCGATAGTCAGTCCTAGTTGACTGACAAAGCTTTCCAGATTAATATATTTAAAGACATGATTCTAGAGAACAAAATATGAGACAAATTCCTGTCAACGTATGTCCTAAAAAGTGCCCCTGGAAAGTTGAAGTCCTTTTATCATGACCTCCACAAACCTGTATTTTTACGAGATAATCAGACTTCCATAAACCATAAAATTACTCCTAATAAATCAGTCGATGGTTAGATTGAATTTTCAATGAGAAAATATAATTCTCTAAACATTTTTAAGGAAAAGAGGTACACTAATTTGATTGAATCGGTCCTTATTTGATGAAAAGTCATTTTAATTAAATAAAATAATATATAGATTATTTCCACAATGTATTAATTTAACGGCAATTGGTTCACCAACACTGGCTTCGTCAAGTTTGCATTTTGAATATTTGATTGAAAACGTTCCTAAGCACCATTCTCGAGAATAGAAGTTTTTATGATGTGAGACGTTCTAAGAGACTCTAAATTTTGATCTCAAATAATTCAGTAGATGCCTGTCACTTCAGTTAGTGGCATAAAAACTTCTATTCTCGAGAATGGTGCTTAAGAACGTTTTCATTCAAATATTCAAAATGTAAACTTGACGAAGCCAGTGTTGGTGAACCAATTGCCGTTAAATTAATACATTGTGGAAATAATCTATATATTATTTTATTTAATTAAAATGAATTTTCATCAAATAAGGACCGATTCAATCAAATTAGTGTACCTCTTTTCCTTAAAAATGTTTAGAGAATTATATTTTCTCATTGAAAATTCAATCAAACCATCGACTGATTTATTAGGAGTAATTTTACGGTTTATGGAAGGCCGATTATTTCCGCAACTGGTTGAAATTACGTTTTTGTGTTATCACAAAACAATTTGGTTTAGCCAAAAACACCTGTATACTGAATTTCATTTGTATTTGCCAAAGTTCGACCAAATAACAGCAAAAATAGAGGCTCCAGAAGGTCATGAGGGGTTTGCATTTTAGGAGGTATATAACAGTTTACTCTAATTCAATTCGGTGAAGATTAAGGAATCATTATAATTACACTATGAAAGCACAAATCCTTCAATATATGTACTTACAAATATTAAAAAATTAGCACTATTCCTAAGCAATCACTTTTATCAGAATATCTATCTAAACCGCAAACATACACTAAATCACAGATTACTGAATAATGCCGCTCATTTACCTATGACTAAAATGTCCGCAATAAGATCCAGAGTTGCCATATTGCTTAATTGAAAATACCCCAAAATTACGATATTTTTAAAAAAATCCCCCAAATTTTTATTTGTTGATATTTAGCATAACTGAACCCCAATAATTATAAGAATAATTACTTGTTGATGATTATAAGAGAAAGATTTTGTAATTTCTTGAAAACCAATGTTGTATGTTCATACATTAAGTTCTTAATCTAAAAGAAATCCTTAAAATTTTTCTTTGTCTTTATAAATGAATACACAGAATATAATATAATGAATGTGTTATCATTCTTAATACAAAATACATCAATATATGTATATTAAAAATGATTCAGTTAGTATCTAAAAAATGTGTAGGGCAGAGTTATTTTCTGTATTAGTTTGATACATATTTACATTGAAATTATATATCATAGCTTCGGTAGGCTTAAAGGCGGCACATCCGATTTTCATTAAATGAAATCGAACTATCAAAATTGTTTCTGGGCTTGAAATTGACAATCTATTTCTTAACTTAATTTATAGACTCCAGAATTATTCAGCCGGTTGTTTTTGTCTAATTCTGGAGTCTATAAATTAAGTTGTCAACAGTGCAGTAGCGTGTATATATATATATATATAACTCTAATTTTGCGAAACTTTTTCGAAACCAATTATATCTTCCGAGAATTGGAATTGACATATTGCACTTGGAAGCGAAAGAAAAATAACTAGGCATCGTGGAATCCCTCAAAATATTTAAACACAGAAAGCACGTTCCAACAATAAAACTATTAATTGAGCAGTCGGACCTGTGGCACACTCCACTTTTCGAAGTTTTGCCGAAGGCTTCAACGAATGTATATAATAGTTGAGATAGAATTTGTTTTAGTCAGTTTGAAAATGTAGTACACACTACGAAATTCAAGTCACTGTATATTCAGTTGATAAAAAGTGATAGAAAACAAAGTATTTCCTTATTTCATTCCGACTAAATTCTAAATGTGAGCTGCCTTAGGAAAATGTATAAGATATTGAATTTGAATATTTTATCCCACAAAACTCCAGTGGAAAACTGAAACCCTCAAAAAATATTTCATGAAATGTTGTCCCTGAAATTTTCCCCAATGTCCTAAAATCCCCAAAGATAAATACGAATCTTGATGAGGTTTAGCTTTTTTTCCAGCAATTATTTTGAGAATATCGAATTGGAAACGGTTTTCACTTTCAATATTAGGAGTAAAAACGTTTGTGCTGTTTTGATAACAAATATTGCTAATAACAATCATTGCTTTATTTTCTGTATCTGTAATTTCGCTAAAGTGTAAATAACTGTTTTTGTGTGTTCTGAAAATGTCCACTTTTGCAACTAATGAGTTTTTGCAGGGAGTTTTGCTTCATTACTTCAATATGAAGAAAAAGGTTGCTGAAAGTCATCGTATTTAAGTGAATGTTTATGGTGACCATGCTCTAGCTGAACGAACGTGTCAGAAGTGTTTTGTCTGGTTTAAAAGTGGCAATTTTGATTTTGACAACGAAGAACAACCCGAAACGCCACCAAAGTTTGAAGATGAAGAATTAGAGGCATGGCTCAATGAAGATCCACCAAAAATGCAAGAGGAACTTCCAAAAACACTTGAAGTCACCCTACCAGCCATTTGCGATCGTTTAAAACCAATATGAATGAACTGAAAGGTAGGAAATTAGATGCGTATGAAGTGAACCCAAGAGACGTCTAACACTCTTTTTTCACGTGTGAACAACTGTGCCAACAGCAAAAAAGAAAGGGATTTTTGCATTGAATTGTGACTGGCGATAAAAAGTGGGTTCATTATGATAATGCAAAACGTTGGGCAACATATCATTAACTGTCAAGCCAAATAATCATGGTGTGTATTTGGTGGGACCAGCTGAGTGTGGTGAATTATGAGATGCTACAATCGAACGAAAGGATGACAAGGGTGGTGTATCGACGACAATTGATGCGTTTGAGTCCAACAATGCGAGAAAAACGGCCGCAATACGCTGACAGACACATGTTGCGTTAAAACATACAGCTATACAGCTTCTTCCGATCGAAGCAACATGGCCTAGCTGACTAGCACTTTTGCAATTACGATAAAGTTAAAAAATGGATCGATGCTTGGGTAGCGGCCAAAGAACCGGCCATTTTTCGTGATGGGATCCGTCAATTGCCAGAAAGATGGAAAAAAGTAGTGGATAGCGATGGACAATACTTTGAATGTATAAACAATAAAGCTTCAATTTTCAGAAAAAATTCCAAGAACTTATTTATACTCCTAACACCTTTTCAGATGTTGTAAGAAAGCGAAATTCCTAGAGTGTCAGGTAGCGAATTTGAAAAACATACTGCTATCTGGTTTCAACAGATAACTGTAGTTCAAAAGAGAAATTATCGATAAACCTCTGTATTATTAATTTTTTTTTAGTGTGGCCATCAATTCTATGGAAGTGAGCTAAGAATAAATATATTTAGTTTTTAGGTGTTTTTAATGATTATTCAGCATTACTTAAATCTTGCATTTATTTATGTGATGCAGTCATAAAACTGTATTCAACTTAAGGGCAATTTGCGGTCTTTTTTTTCTATCTATCAACATAACAACACACTCCATAAAGAGGGTAAATTGTACAAAATAGGTAAAATATCAATGTTAACATGTCATAATAAATATCTAAAAACACAAGATCTAGAAAATTTTCCAAGTCTTAACGATACCTATGAAATAAACAATTGTATTTTTCTTTTGTTGTGACTTATAGCATCGACTGCTGTGGTCATTAGCCATACTCCACCACCTGACGTACACAAATAATACACCCATGAGCGCAGCGGGCTCGAAACCGAATAAATTTAAACCTGAAACAAAAATATGTGAATCGTTAATCTTGAATGTTAAAATGAATCATTAAAACAGCCTTCGTTTCGTTTCTTCATGAGCATCTTCAAATTTGAAACATTCGGCAAGGGCCAATTTTTTGTCGGTTTGGCAGTACTTCAAGTCAAACCAACCCTAATTCATTTCGATGATCAGCGATGAAATGTTATCTCACTTCAATATGTTTGCTGTTTCTTGATAATTGACCCGATTTAATCATCTTAATTGCAGATTCATTAACAACATTCAGGGTTATTTCAATCTCAGATTTGTCAATTTTTCTATTAACAGTCTTTAAATACCTCATTTCTTTCACACACTGAGCAGCTGCAATAAATTCTAATTCTATCATCGATAGGGCAATTTTTTGGTAATCCTTGAAGAATCAGAAAATCTCTCAGTCTTTGATTCCATTTTGGAGGACCTTTTCAGAGACGATAAAGAGCTTTCATGAGTAAATATATCTTTCCAGGTTCATTATATCCTTCAGGTATTTCCATGAATATTTCTGCACCTAATTCACCATTGAGAAATGCTGTCTTGACATCAAATGTTATAACTTTGAAATTTTCTTGAGCTGCTACAGTTAGGAGTATTCTTAAAGTAGTTGTCTGTACCACTGAGTTATAAATTTCTGCAAAATCAAGTGAATTTTTCTCTTGCTGACATCCTTGAGCAACTAGACGTGCCTTGTGTATACCATCAACTTTCTTTTTAAATACCCATCTGCTTGTTATTATCCTCTTGCTTTCAGCCTTTTCTGCATTAACTAATATCCATATACATATTTCTAAAGTTCTTCGTTGATATGTATTTTGAACTGGCTGAAATTCTACATCTTCTGTTTTTGACGAACAAAATTTGTATCATATTCTTCGTCTTCTACATGTAAACCTTGCAGTACAATGGTATCCGATTCTTGAATTCAAATTTATTTGTGAATTCCACATCTCTCGATATGCAGACTCTACGATTAGTATGGTTCTAAATTATGTATCCATGTATAATGTAACCTATAAAATACCTTTTTACTCCTAGGATCAATTTTTTTAGATAACCTAGATTTTCTGTATAGACAGTCTGACCAAATTCTTCAATTCCTGAAAGAGCTGACCTTCTTTTGTTCCACATCTCGTAGGGAGTAACTGCGACAGTCCTTGTTGCACTTCTGTTCAAAAGACAAGCAGCAGTTAGTACAGCAAAATCCCAAAATTTATTATCAAGTTTGGATGAATACAGCATAGCACGTACCTTATTCATTAGTCATATTAACTCTCTCAGCTTTCCTCTCTTCTTGCACCATTGTTTGAATTCATTACCACTGAATTTGCCTCTTCTATCACAATGAAGTATTCCAGTTTTTAAATTGATATGTGCCTCAGCTTCTAGCACATATTCCTTACTATAATATTCAGCTTCATTTTTAGTATAAAGTAGATATACCTTCAAGAAATGTGTGTAGTCATCCATAATCATCAAGATCTATTCTTCATTGTCAAATGTAGCAGGTGAAATTTTTCCACATATGTCTGCATGAATTATCTCTACTGGTCGTGTCGCTCTGGTTTCCGGACAAAATGGTTTTCTTGTTTTTTTGCTAATAACACAGGATTCACAAGTTTCTTCAACTTGATATTTTTTTATATCACTATCCATACCATCGCACACGTCAGGAGTTTTCTGAAGATCACAGAAATTTATATGACCTAGCTTATTATGCGATCTAATGAGTTTTTCTTGTTGAGTTAATAAAGTGTGTCCAAAATTTTGATTCTTCATATCGGTTTCCCAAAATCCTTGATTTCTTTTTGTGCCTTTTGGTATTCTTACAATATTGACATGGAGAAAATGCCTCTCCACTCTTAGACTTGTGTTTCTTTTTGGAATCTTGATTATCTTAGTGTTATTTTCTTGGTTTAGACAAAGATTTTTATAATGTCCTTTTTTACAGTTATGACAAATAGTTCCTTTGAAGAACTTCACAGTGTTTCCCTTCTTCTTACATCAATAACCTTCTAATATTGTATCAAAAATAACTCAATTTTCATCTGTACTCTTCTTTTTCTTTCTTCCTCTACACTGAGCCTTGACTTGAGATTTTCCAAAGTTTTTTGATCAGTTGCAGAGGAGTCCCATGCACTACTGAAGTATCCATATTCGTCTGATGAAGCTGATATAATTCTCTGTAACATAATCTCGTCAGATAATTTTTCATCCAGTCTGTTTAGTCAGAAAGTTACATTTTGTAGGTTTGAGAGAATGCCTTGATTTTTATTGACCTTAAAATTGTAAAACTCGTTCCATAGTCTGTTTTTCTGTTGAGGTCTTCTTGAAGACAAAGTTTAGTTGATCATACATTTCTTTGGCTGATCACACTTCAAAACAGGGTTTTTCACACAGGCAGTATATACTTTTTGGCTTGGGCATCCTTTATTATCCAGTTTTTCAGTTTCTTTGGATCTATTTCAGTACTCGCCTTTGTAATGGTTCCATCAACAATTTCCCAAATGTCTTTAGCCTCAAAGAAAGTTCTTATTTCCAATTCCCACAATGGAAACATGGAGTCATACGTTCGAAATCTTCTTTCAACATCTTGGTTTTTAATGTTTTCTTCATTTTAATCCAAGCACAGATTGGAATTTTAATGATCGTTCAGCAATACTCAAATCTTGCAGTTATTCATCAAATCTGTTCATGTGTCAATCTAATTTGACAGACATAGTCATAAAATTGTATTCATCATAATGACAATTCGCACTCATTCTTTTTTATCTACCAACATTATAACAACAGTTTTCTAAGAGAAACAGCAATTACAAAATGAATTCTATAAAATTAAATGTTTGATTTTTGTATAAATGATTTTAACAACTAATACTGGTGAGCTATCCCGTGTTATACGGAGTACTCTGAAAGATCCAAGACTTTACGGAGCACTCCAAGATACGGAGTTCTCTACAGACGCTAACCTTTTTATCCTGATCGTCTAGTGGCGGGAGATTAGGACGTTACGTTGTGTAGACAACCCAAATTACACCTAACGAGAACAAGGAAACAGTGACAGGAGGTTCAAATATTCAAAACACAGTAACACCAGAAGAATATATTTATATTAGTAATATTGAAAGGCAACAACCCTCAATGAATGGAAACAAACTTTTATTAAGCTACTGTTAAATCAAAAAAAAATGTATATAAGACAGTAATTTATTTCCACAAAAATGTTTGTACTAATACAACAATTGTTTCACCACGATGTGGCTTCTTCAGGTATTACATTGTACTGTCTGATGGTATTGAGTGTAACCGAGTTTGTATACATTTTTAGGTACGTAACCAAATAATAGAAGCACAAGTCATAAAAACTCTAAGTGTTTATTGGAGTTTGCCGCTAAAAATGCCATTAAGGAAAAATATTCAGTAATGGAGAATGATCGACATCTGCTTGTTCGTTCAAAAGGATTTTACAGGCATTTACCTGTTGATTTCAAGAAATTCTAAAAGTGTTAATCTAGAACTTTTGCTTTCAACGTAGATAATTTCATAATTATTGTTGAAATTATGCCCGAATTCCTTAAGATGATTAGCATATGTCGAATGTACAGAATTGTATATATAACCCCTTTGGTGTTCTTGGATACGTTTCTTGAATGATTTACCAGTCTGGCCAATGTATACTAAAGGGCAATCTTTGCAAGTTAACTTGTAGACTCCGGATTTATTTTCTTTATTTGTACGATCTTTATTGTTTTTTATGTAGGTACTAAGGTTATTAATTGTCTTAAAAGCCGCGTTATAATTGAAACAACTTTTTAAATATTTAGCAATATTTTCAGATAATCCATTGACATAAGACAACGAAAAATATTTCTGTGTATTGTCCTGTTTTATGATTGGGTACACGAGATTTAATGCCATTTTCTTTTGTTTATTGGATACCATTTTGTCTATAAGAAAGGGATTGTAACCGTTGTTTGACGCTATTTGTTTAATAATATTTAATTCTTTCATAAAGTTTTCTGAATTTAAAGGGACATTCAATAATCTATGAATAAAACTATTATATGCTGACATCTTTTGGTTAGTGGGGTGGTTTGAAGTTTTATGTATTGTGATGTCTGTATGTGTTGGTTTGTGAAAAATACTAAAATCATGTAAATTATTTAATCTTGTTATAGTGAGGTCAAGTATATTAATACTTTGATTCTTTTCTTCTTCGATTGTGAATTTGATTTTTGGGTGGAGTTTATTTATGAAATTCGTGAAGATATGTAGTTGTCGGTCGGTGCCTTTGAAACAACAAGAAATGTCATCTACATATCTGTACCAATAAAGAAAATATTTGCTTATATGATTCAGGTGTATTTTTTATTCCAGATCATCCATAAATATTTCAGCTAAAATTGAACTGAGTGGATTTCCCATTATTAAACCATTGTCAGAAATATAGACGGTTCCGTTAAATTGAAAGTAGTTTTGTTCGAGACATATTTCCAGGCAATTAAGTATATCATTCATTTTGATGGGATTGGTATTATTTTTAATTAATAGTTTTTTTTTATTTGTAAAAAAACTAAATAAAGAAAATAAATCCGGAGTCTACAAGTTAACTTGCAAAGATTGCCCTTTAGTATACATTGGCCAGACTGGTAGATCATTCAAGAAACGTATCCAAGAACACCAAAGGGGTTATATATACAATTCTGTACATTCGACATATGCTAATCATCTTAAGGAATTCAGGCATAATTTCAACAATAATTATGAAATTATCCACGTTGAAAGCAAAAGTTCTAGATTAACACTTTTAGAATATCTTGAAATCAACAGATATAATGCCCGTAAAATCCTTTTGAACGAACAAGCAGATGTTGATCATTCTCCATTACTGAATATTTTTCCTTAATGGCATTTTTAGCGGCAAACTCCAATAAACACCTAGAGTTTTTATGACTTGTGGTTCTATTATTTGGTCACGTACCTAAAAATGTATATAAACTCGGTTACACTCAATACCATCAGACAGTACAATGTAATACCTGAAGAAGCCACTTCGCGGTGAAACAATTGTTGTATTAGTACAAACATTTTTGTGGAAATAAATTACTGTCTTATATACATTTTTTTAATTAAAATGAGTTTCCACCAAGTAAAGACTGAATCTATCAAATATTTACTGTTAAATCTACTCTACCCATTGGTTCGTAAAGTAAAGCGATGTAATGGTGTTATTTATATAATCTATGAGGACTTCTGTCACTCGTATGATCCTAAAGGCAAGACGGATCTCTTCAAGCTGTTTTATCGTATAGTGTCAAAGACTAAGAACATCAGCAAGATCGAGTCTTAAAATCACATAACATCAATCTTCAGGCTTGTAACTCGTATGTCTTATTCACTCAGAAGGCTCAAATATTTCCCAATCGGTAGTGTTTACTACTCACGAACGTTTTCTCCATTCCCTTATTTTTCTGTGGAGTCATCTTCAGGGCCTCCTTTTTATTATCTCTACCTCCTTCCAATATGTTCCTTCTTGGAACTAGGTTATTATTCCAGAAAACTTCCTCAGCATACAACATCTCGTCATCTAAAAGTTCAGTTTCTATTCGGGAAACCAGGACAAAAATATGTCCTCACTTTGTGGAATCAGCACGAAGAATAAATTTCTTCTTCTCGTCTTGTTGCATCATCATCATTTCATGAGGGAATTGGTATAAACTGACTGATTTATATGGTTAACTCTATCGCATGTCCTTCATAAAGTTGTATGAATTCAGACTTAGGTTGTAGGTTCGCCTTACTTTTCTTCAGCTCCATTCTTTGGACTCTAATAGAAGGAATAATACTAATATTCTCCAAATTGTTCTATTTGGTCGGCAGGCAACACTGGTACATCTATAGTCGTTCTCATCTTTAACTCAATAGCTTCTGTGGTTTCATACTATCTTCTCTGTACTTATTTCAGGGACTGAAATGGAATTCTCATGCACTTAATTAGTCAAAATTCGAACTAAGACTAAGCCTAACCAACAAATAAGCTCCAACTCTACGAGCTCACCAATTTCGGACCTGGAAAACTTCAAATGCAGATTTGAAAGTAGGGCCAGAAGCAATTATAGCGGTATCATCAGCAAATTTAAGTACCTTAACTGTTGAAGAGGACACCTCTTGACCTATATCTTTAACATATACCTCTCTAATTTGGACACATTTAAATCCGTACATCCAGTACTCCGGATGCCTGATTTCAAACCCCATGGTCGGGACGCATCTTTACAATCCAGACGCACAAAGCCACTTGTGAAATTTACGGGTTGAGATACGATTCAGAAGTTTGTTGGGGTGCGCTAGTGTAGATAACATTCCTTTGATAGATCTTGCGAAGAAAATGAAGGAATTAAAGGAACTCCTGAAAGAAAAGAATGAGGTAAAAATTCTAAGCAAGCAATATTATAATAAAGAAATTTCAACTCCAGAATTGGAGGAATGGATTTCAGGAAATATTCATGAGACCGACAAATATTTTAAACTTTGAATATCAATTATTTTTGAGGATGTGCTGCATGATTTTGAGAGTTCTTGAAGTAACTTATTTGAATATTTAAACATATTAAATATTTCAAATAAATTAGTTTTGGAGAAGTTCTTAAAATTATGTTGTGTATATTTGAAAAAGATTTAGTTTTCATAAATATAAGACCAGAAACTGAACATTTTCATAAATGTTTGTCAAGGGCAAAACATACGTACCACGTGCCTTTCTGACGAGTTCAGGTGCGTATGTTTGGAACGAAACATTCGAAATTACTTATTTTTAATTTTAATTAAGAATTTATTTTTTGGGTTTTTTTATTCCATTTGATATTGTATAATAAATTTTGATTTTTATACGTCTATTAAATACAAGAAGTGTTTATTTAAGCCATTAATTTAATTCTAAAAGTTTTTTAAACAAAACTTTTTTTTGAAATTAAAATTGTAGAAGACTAACAGATTAAATCTGTTTTGATATACAAAGTTTGTAATTATTCTTCTATTAAGTAGAAAACCGCATCTTATTAGTTTATTTTATATATAATACTAGCTTTTTACCCGCGGCTTCGCCCGCAGTGGAGTCATTAAATAAGTATGAAAGATAAAGGGTAAGGGTATAATAATAGTAAAACTTCATTACTGAAGTAGCTAAATTTGACGATTTTTTGACAAACAATTGTTTTATCTTTCGTAAAAAATTTTTTTTTTTTTAAATATAAAGTACCCTATGTTACTTCTAATACCTTCAAGAGTATATGTACAAAGTTTCATGATGATCGGTTCAGTAGTTTTTGCGTGAAAGCGTAACAAACAAACTTACATTCGCATTTATAATATTAAGTAGGGATATAATTATATTAGGTTTTTGAATAATAAAACAAATAAAATATCAATAAATTTGTGAAAATCAGAATAACCTTATTTAAATATTATTGTCGAGTTTGTTTGCATATAGAATTGTTATACAAATGTATGTTACACTGTCTAGATTTCTAGAATATTCTATTACCATAGCTCATACTCCTTATTAATATACATATTCCTTTCAGTAATGAGGCATTTTAGGAGCTCAGTGACTGATTGGGGTATTCCTTCTATGTGGAGGGATTTCTCAATAAGATGAAAACTTACCGAATCATGAGCCTGTTTTATATCCATAAATACTACTACAGTAACTTTCAGTCTAGAAAATGATTGATAGATATTAGAAACTGAATTGTTTCAGCCGTTACTATTTGGTAGTTAATCATAATTGAAACAAATTGTAGAAATTACTATGTTTTACTACCAATAAAAAGATATATTACACATTTTCTTGTGACTCGAGTTTCGGGAAGTGAACTATCCCATCATCAGACAACTGAAGACCTAACAATGGTACAGAGGTATTTATACAAAAGTGGTAAATATTTTGAATATTTCAATAGATTCTAGCTAACACCTAATAGTGGTACAGAGGTTTACAAGCGAAACGTGATAAAAAACCGGGTTAAAAAAGAGGGGCCTTCTAACAGACATCGGAATGTCGGCAATCGACAAGAAGGTTGTTAAACAGATGACCTTCTTTGTCGATTGCCGACATTCCGATATCTGTTAGAAGGCCCCTCTTTTTTAACGATATTCGGATATCTGTTAGAAGGCTCCTCTTTTTAACCCAGTTTTTTATTCCGTTCCGCTTGTAAACCTCTGTACCACTATTAGGTGTTAGCTAGAATCTATTGAAATATTCAAAATATTTACCACTTTTGTTTAAATACCTCCGTACCACTGTTAGGTCTTAGGTTGTCTGATGATGGGATAGTTCACATCCCGAAACTCGAGTCACAAGAAAATGTGTAATATATATTTTTATTGGTAGTAAAACATAGTAATTTCTACAATTTGTTTTAATTAGATATTAGAAATTAGAAAATCTATAGCATCACTAACTGATCTTCCTTTTCTGAAACCGAACTAAATTTCATGGCATGGACATTGAGTTTATATATACGATCTAGTCTAGCTGCCAGTAACGACTCAAATGTCTTGATCAGGCAAGATGTCAGTACAATAGGACGATAACTTGGTGGATCAATCGGTTTGCAGATTGGAATGTAGACAGTTTCTTTAACCAAAAATGCGATATCTGCAATTTGTAACTTGGAATTAAAGATCTTAGTAGCCGTATCTTATAAGTAAATTTCATAAAAATCATACTATATAGGAGAAACCATCGTTACCGGGAAAAGTATCTTATTTTAAGAAGATATTGAGAATGAGTTCGTCAAGGGTTGGGTCAGAAAAGGGGTGGCATAGAGAGGGTTGGACATCGACAATTAAAGTAGGGATGGAAGGAAGGCAGAATCCTGACAAAATCATCTAGACCTCTAGATATTCATAAGGTTACAGAGGTCATAACCCATTTGTAGAAGAATATTTCCAATGTGAGCGGCCTGAAAGTAACGCGACTTGGTAAGCATAATAGAGCTACAAATAAGCCTAGACCTGTAAAAATAACTCTTCCAAGTGCTACTGATGTACGATCTGTTCTCAAAAATTCCAAGAATCTTAAAAACAGTCCTTAATATTGGTATCTCTGAATTTCATCGGATAAAACACCTCGGCAGCAACTTTTTTATCAAAAAGTCAATCCAACAATTGTGCCCGATTGCAGTCAATTTGAAATCAACTGCTTTTACCAAAATGTGCGTGGACTTTATTCAAAGACAAATTACTTGTTCTGTTCGGTATCTGCCAGTGACTTGGATGTGATTTGTTTGAGTGAGACGTGGTTAAGGAGTGGTGTTTTCAATTCGGAGGTTTTTTCGAGTGTTTCCGCTTATGTACCAGACGATATTGGATACTACTTGGGATGATGTCTTTGAGTCGACCCGTGATATCGATGTGGCATATTACAGGTTTTATGCAATATTGAATAATATATTTCTGCAAACTCTGCCTTTTAAGGTTGAAAGAAAAAGACGTTTTTCTTCTTATTTTAGTTCGACTATAATTGACAACATCTTTAAGCAGGAAAAATCTCTAAGTACTTTCAGGAGGCATGGTGATGAGTTCTATCTAACGAGATATAAAGAATTGAGAAGAACCATCAAGTATGACTTGGCTTATAAGCACTTCATTTAAAGCTCAGAATATAAAATTATACAAGATCCGTCCTCTTTCTGGTCTTTCATTAATGGGAAAAAGTGTGAAGCTCTCGAATGAAAGCGGATGTTGCGAGGGAGCTTCCACCTCTTAGTTCGGGAGACGGCGTTTCGTTTCCGAGCATGCGCATCTGAAACTCATCAGACAGGCTTGATGCACAGGCTCTGCCTGTTACGCCGGTGACCATGCGTCCGCTTGGAACGCTGATTTTCAAACGCATTGCCTTACTCTATTTGAACCTAGCGGGGACGGTTAGTCACGAATCTGATGACTGGTCGGGTCCTCTATCGGTACGCCGGTCAAACTACAATAGAGCAAGGCAGGTTTCTGGACGGGGAGCGAAGAAGTCGTTCGCTACACACTCCCCCTCCAGTGAGCGTCGATAAATAGGGCTTTGGATTCAGGCAAGGATACAGTCCGCCGCTGGGCTGGTCGCGGTGCCATCTCCAGCGGGGATCTGTGGAACGGAGGAAAAGGCCATCTGGGAATGCTGGTTAGGGGGCAATTAGGGCCACCTAATGAATAGGTTGGTTCGCTCTTAAAGCAAACCTTCCCAATCACGTCGGGGTCATCAATGAAGCTCTCGGGTGAATGCGGATGTTGCGAGGGAGCTTCCACCTCTTAGTTAGGGAGACGGCGTTTCGTTTCCGAGCATGCGCATCTGAAACTCATCAGACAGGCTTGATGCGCAGGCTCTGCCTGTTACGCCGGTGACCATGCGTCCGCTTGAAATGCTGACTTTCAAACGCATTGCCTTGCTCTATTTGAACCTAGCGGGGACGGTTAGTCACGATTCTTATGACTGGTCGGGTCCTCTATCGGTCCGCCGGTCAAACTACGATAGAGCAAGGCAGGTTTCTGAACGGGGAGCGAAGAAGTTGTTCGCTACAAGGGTAACTCCAAAATTCCTGGTCAAATGAGACATAGCGGAGAAAATTATTGTGGACCCACGTCTATCGCTAATGCGTTTGCTGAATATTTTCGTTCGGTATATGTTTCTGTTGTGGACCGTGATGCATATGATATATACGATACTGGTGATCAGGATGCGATACGCATTAGCTTAATAACACAAGATACCACATTTCATTGTGAAAGATTGTATTCGTGCACTGTCGCATCCATTAAACCATATATTCAATCTCATCTTGAGCGAGGCCACTTTTCATGGAACATGGAAATTGGCCAAGATCGTACCAGTCTTGAAGAGGGGGGACCGTTCGATTGTTGGTAACTACAGACCAATTTCTATTTTGTCCAACTTCTCCAAATTATTTGAAATTATTGTCTACCATAACGTTTATCCAGGTGTAATGAGCCGTATTAAGATTTATCAGCATGGATTCATGGCTAGAAGATCTTGCGCAAGCAATTTGACGGTATTTTCGGTTATATTTGTGAGGTGCTGGATTCCAGTAGTCAGGTTGATACGATATACGCAGAATTTCAGAAGGCCTTTGACAAGGTTGCACATGATCTTCTCATACCGAAATTGCGCAACAAGTTTAGCTTTTCTGAGAGCCTTGTCAAACTGTTTCGTTCATACCTGGTTGATCGTCTTCAGTTCGTCCAGCTAGAGGGTGTACGGTCATCTGAGTTTATACCTAACTGTGGGATACATCAGGGGTGTAATCTTGGGCCACTGCAGTTTATTTTGTTTGTGAATGATCTGATGGATGATCTTAAATTGCCGCATCTGATGTTCGCGGATGATTTGAAATTATATTATGAAATTCGGTCACTGAAAGAATGTGTTTAACTTCAGCTCGAGCTGGATAGTGTTGCCAGTTGGTGTGAGGATAATCGTTTGAGTTTAAATGTTTCAAAATGTAGTGTTGTTACCTTCACAAGGAAGATAAATGTGCTGAGATGTGAATATTTCGTCGAGGATATGGCATTTTCTCGTGTTGATGGGGGAAAGACCTTGATGTAATCTTTGATCGGAAGTTTTTTTCATTCCCCATATCTCCTAACTCATTTCACTTGCCTCGAGAACATATGGATTCATTGCTCGCCATGGCAAGTATTTCAGTAATACTTCAACATTTTTGAGCCTCTTTCATTCCCTTATCCGAAGCAAGTTGGAGTATGGGAGCGTGATATGGCATCCTATTTATTTTTGCCATCAATACCACCTGGACGCCGTTCAGAGGGGGTTCTTGAAATTCTTGATTTGGAGGAAGGATAAGGTTTATCCACCGAGAGGATTCGACCATGGTGCTTTGTTGAGTCGATTCAATGTGGTTTCGCTGCGGGATAGGAGAGGAATTTTATGTCTCAGATTCCTATAATATCATATAATAATTACAGGCAATGGACCAAAGAAAAACAAACAATTTGCTTATATACTACTCTGTCAAGAAAGTACCGGGAATTTTCAATTAAAACAACATTTTTACATTTAATCGTCAAAATTTATTGGGTCGCCTTCAAAATAGGCTCCATTTGCTCCAATACATCTATGCCAATGGCACTTCCAATTATCGAAACATTTTTTATAGGCGCTTTCCGGGATGGACTTTAGCTCTCGCGCCGAATTTTGTTTTATGGCTTCAATCGACTCAAAACGGGTGCCACGAAGGGGCAATTTTAGTTTTGGGAAGAGGAAAAAGTCGCAGGGAGCCAAATCCGGCGAATACGGTGGTTGGTGAAGCACGTTTGTTGAGTTTTTGGCGAGAAAGTCAGTCACAATCGTAGCTCCGTGAGAAGGCGCGTTATCGTCATGCAAAATCCATGAGTTGTTCGCCCACAAATTTGGCCGCTTCTTACGGATACGCTCACGCAAACGTTTCATAACGCCTAGGTAATACTCCTTGTTTACCGTCTGACCCTCTGGAACGAATTCGTAGTGCACCACGCCACGGATATCGAAGAAAACAATGAGCATCACCTTCATTTTCGAGCGGCTTTGGCGTGGTTTTTTTGGTTTCGGCTCATTTTTTGCCACCCATTCCGATGATTGCTGGCTTGTTTGCATATCGTACTCGTAGACCCAGGTCTCATCACCAGTTATAATGCGTTCCATGAATTTAAAATCGGAATTACAGCGTTCCAGCATGTCTGAAGCAACCTGTTCGCGATGACGTTTTTGAAGAAAATTCAGGTCTTTCGGTACGAGTCGTGCGGCCACCTTTCTCATGCCCAAAATATCAATCAAAACCGTACGTGCGGACTCGTGGGATATCTTAAGATCATGTGCTATCTCTCTCAAGCTGGTACGACGGTTTTTCAGCACCCTTTCCTTAATTTTATCGACGTTATCTTCGATCGAAGCCGTCGATGGGCGACCACTTCACGACCGTCCTTGAAGGCTCTGTACCACTGATATGCACGAGTTTTCGATAGAGCATTATCACCAAAGGCCTTTTGCAACATTTTCAATGCATCGGCACGCACTCTGACATCGACTGACTTAATCAGCTGTTGCAAACACATTAGTTGACAGATCCCGCTCAAGCTTGGCATAGTAATTAAGGACAGTGGTACCAACCTAGGAAAAAAAATTTTTACCTGCCCCATTGCCCCGCCAGATTTAAATCGATAATTCCCGGTACTTTCTTGACAGAATGTATAAAGAAGAAGAAAATTCCTATACAAACTACTGCACAACAATTGACTGCCCGCCTATCTTGGCTGATTTGGGATTCCGCGATCCAAGACCGGGGTCCCGTGTGGTGGAGTTATTTCACTTGGAGACACCGAGGACTAATTCTTTACTACAATCCCCCTGGTTCATGCAGTCTTCTTTTAACTCAGTTGCGAGTGAGTGTGACATTCACTTTGATTCATTGGCTTATATTATCCATAAATATTAGGTCTAAGTTAAGTTTTGTTGACTTATGTTGAATATATACGATTATATTGTAACACATTGACCGTGATAATATCGGCCACAAAGACTGCTACATCTCATTCAAAATTTGCAAGATTTATCAGCCATTGTATGACAAATCTGAAGAGAACTGAGTAAATCGAGTATAAGCACTCACGCAGAAACAAAATTCATAATTCCAAAGTCAGCAATATGCGAACAAATCGAAAACACAAGAGAGCCTGTAACAATAGCTGTTCACTCAACTAACGACATAAAGAATATATGAATAATGAAGGAAAGATATTCAAATAGTGAAGTTGACAGTATTATCTATCGCCTCCACTGGAAAGGTTCCTTTATCCATTAGAGGTTTGATTGGATATTTTATTTTGTTTTGCTCTTGGTTCGGATCTTGTACAACAACAGACTGAAGGATTTGGAATTTGTGTGATCTGCTCACAAATTTCTTCCTAAGATTTGAAGTCTACTTAGAATCCGGGTCTATCTTCATAGAGAAAAATCAGTTGGTGGGTTATGGAGTGGATTTCCTGGAAGGCTTATTTTTCCCAAAGATCTCAAGCTAGTGCGTTCTGCTGTTTCGATATTATTAAGGGTGGGTCTTCTACAGTTATTATGTATTAGGTGTTGTGTGGATCGAAAGTGCTTTAATACAATTATTTATCATTTTTAATTGTTGGTCTTATTATCCACTATGATTTCTGGGTATTTAGCATGTTGGATTGGTCTTATATTATTGTAGCGAACAACTTCTGCGCTCCTCATCCAGAAATCTGCCTTGCTCTGTTGCAGCTTGACCGGCGTATCTATAGAGGACCCGACCAGTCTAAAGATTCATGACTAACCGTCACTGGCGTCACAGGCAGAGCTGCGTATCACGCCTGCCTGATGAGTTTCAGATGCGCAGACTCCAAACAAAAAGCCGTCCCCCGAATTAAGAGGTGGAAGCTTCCTCACAACACCGCATGTCATTCGAGAGCTTCAATATTTTTTGTTTTTTGTATACGGTTATTTCCTTGCTGTTGAAATATTATATAGATTAGCAGCATTGATTAATGTGTGTCACTTATTGAAGTTAATTTAAATTTTTGGGACTCGACATTATCAATTTATTTCTGTACTCTTTTTTTCCATTTTGCTTCTGGCGCTATGGTTTGGTTTTCGTATTAAGCTAGGTTTAATTATTTTCTGTCATTGGATGTTTACCTGCTGAAAATAAAGAACTTATTATTATTATTATCTTCAGTTGCTTTCAGGTATTTTGACGAGGTACGAACATAATATATACCAAGTACTCTCGCCTATTCCTGGCTCAAGAATCTTCTGACGATCCGTGTTGTTTTCAGGATCACGCATTTCTGCAGGAACTGAAAAAGGTTGTTGTGTAGCCCAAGGATCTCTGTAGGTGACAATACAATTGGCACAATTCGCACTTTTTCAATTCCCCACATTTTCTTAAATTCATCTGACAGGTCTGTGTATTTCCTTTTCTTCTCTGCAATGGTGTTAAGTAGGTTATGGGTATTCGATATTGTCACGTCTATGATCAATGCCTCCTTCTTTCGTTTATCTCGTACTATGATGTCCGGTTTATTGTAGGGAATACTTCTGTCAGTTATAATTGATCGGTCGTAATAGATGGTGTACTGGGGCGTTTCAGTGACAGCTGGCGGGTCGTACTTGTAGTAGGGTGTTCTGGCAGCTTGATGTAATAGCTTTAGCCTGAAGCACAGTTCTTGATGTATTATAGCAGCTACTTGGTAGTGGCGGTGTAGATAGTCGGTTTGGCTCAGTAGGCTGCGTGCTGCTTTTATATGTTGAATGGTTTCTGGCTTCTCCCTGCACTTTCTACACCTGTCATCTGGTATATGAGGGTCCTTAACTATGTGCTTCACGTAGTTCTTAGTATTGACTACCTGATCCTGGATGGTTTTCATAAAACCCTCCGTTTCTGAAAAGAGTTCTCCCGTACTCAATAATGCGTTCGACGCTGACTTATCGACAGGGGGTTGGTCTAGGTCATGGGGATACCTTCCATGCAGGGCCTTGCTTCGCCATTCTCGGAGTTTCTCCTTTCTGCTGTAGATCAACTCGTTAGTTTGTTCCACTTCTAGCTTGAGGGGCGTGTATGCACGATCGACTAGGCAGGCACTTTTGTGTAGGGGCTAGGTTTCTTTTCTTTTATAGAAATATGCGTTCAAGAGTCTGATTTGCCCATTTAGGAGGTTTTTGATGTCAATGAAAAAATTATTATTATTAGTATTATTTTTTCACTCCTTTTTAAGGGTGAGTCACGGATCTAACAGTGGATCAAGTTAATTCAACTGGTACTTCAACCTATCACGGACCGCACAATGCTTGTTGTCTGCAAAATGGCAGCCTTTTGTATCTGCACGTAAGTATTTTCGGGTATTTTTATTCTCGATAAACTACATTTCAATCTTTTAGGGATAATACCGACGCTGGAAATGAACACCAGTACGATATTCACTTCGTCCATGTCCCAAATCTGCCGACCTTCTTGGGTCAGTATTTCGTACTTGAGAATTTTCTCCTCATACTTCTGTTGGAGGTTATGGTTATTAGGAATCGCCACATCCAGGAGGTAAGTTTTTCTTTGTGATTTATCCATTATTTTTATGTCAGATCTGTTGTATTGTACGGTTCTCTTGGATAATATACTCTTATCCCAGTAAATCTTAAACCTTGCATTTTCTTCAACAGGATTGGGTTTGTACTGATAATAAGGCATCCTATTGTGTTTTATGTTACATGTCTTTGAAAGTTCTAAATAGACGATTTCCGCAACCATATCATGCCTTTCGATATATTTGGTTTTTGCCAATTTGCTGCATCCTAATGTTATATGTTCGATGTTCTCCGTTTTTTCCCCACACAATCTGCATTGGTCATTCTGTATATTGAGCTATCCCGTTACATTACAGGGTACTCTAAAAGATCTAGGGTGTTACGGAGTACTCTTAAAGATCTGGAATTTACGAAGTAATCTAAAGAGCGCTAACCTTTTTAACGTAATCGTCTAGTGGCAGGCGAATAGGACGTTACGTTGTGTAGGCAACCCAAATTACACCTAACGAGAGCAAGGAAACAGTGACGGGAGGTTCAAATATTCGATACACAATAATACCAGAATAATATATTTTTATTAATAATGTTCAAAAGCAACAACCCCTCAATAAATGAAAACACATTCATCAGCCTGTGGTTAAATCTACTCTACGCAGTGGTTCGCAAAGCGCCCCAGTGAAACCAATAGCGCCCCGGGTCTAAATGACTTATTACTACATATTGTTAGGTCGGTATTCGCTCAAATCAGATATCATTCTTACGCAGCGGAAAGGGTAAAGTTATGCAGGAAATGGGGGATACAGCCAGCATGCGCACCTTCAACTGTACTTCCGGTAATCAGTGCTGAACCTCAATTACAAGGGGTAAGTTTAAATGGACAGTAAGGTAAGGGTAATTGTGGCATTCCCAGGAGATCTCCTTGAAGAGGGGATCTAACCTAATTCGAGTCGACCGGAGAAGTTACTATCAAAGGAACTGTATCTGACCTCCTCGGGGTGACAAGGCCCAGGGAGGCTCAGATAATACTGAAGAACGAACCGAACACTACCTGAAGGGTCACGTAAACTAATCCCTGGGGATATCACAATACCTCGGAACAATTATCTAGCAATCAGGATATCCTGATTGTCCTCTACCAGGACTCCCCAGCAATTTACCCTAAAGAACGCCACTGGTTCACATGGAATACAATCTCTCAAAGTAAGCGGGCACATGCATATGACAAATAGGTAACACAAACTGACCAGGACATTATAAAATTGATACAGTACCCCATTACCCAGGCGTGTTAATGGACGTTACAGTAAGAACAAAGAAATGGGTATCCGGGGGATCACAGAAGAGTACATACAAATCAGTTAAATATCAAGCACCGCAATTAGTAAGAAAAGATAATACAAATCCCTATTGGCAAGTATTACGCAGATAAAGAACCACTTTTTACAAATACAGCAAAAAGCAATCAGGCACCGAGGGAAAGTATACAATACGAACAAAAAAACTTGTGAGGGTTGCTTAAGTTATGTACAAAGGCAATGCAATTTAGTTAAAACATTCCGGTGGGATTAAATAACGGCAAAGCAAAAATACAAGAATGGAAAGCGAAGTACAATGAACGAGCGTGCAGTCATTAATTTCACATTAACACAAAGGTGGTATTCAAAAATGTAAGGCATGCAATTAATAAGAAGCATTTAAAAGAAGTTACTGTTATAAATACTATTATCTCGAGTAGACTACTAAGTTGCTCAGGAGGTTTATTTTCAAGAACCTTCCTCTCGAATGAATTCAAATACAATGGGGACGCTATAAGGACCTTGTTCTCCTTTGTTATTATCACTAATCATTTACTTGTCAAGTCACCGCAACACAGAGTATTTTGACACAGAAATTAAAGCGGGTAAATACAATGAAACCATACAAATTCCACCATTATGTCATTGTATTTTCCCGCTTTAATTTCTGTGTAAAAATACTCTGTGTTGCGGTGACTTGACAAGTAAATGATTTTTTAGTGAGAATAACAAAGGAGAACAAGGTCCTTATAGCGTCCCCATTGTATTTGAATTCATTCGAGAGGAAGGTTCTTGGAAATAAACCTCCTGAGCAACTTAGTAGTCTACTCGAGATAATAGTATTTATAACAGTGTCCCTTGGTAACTCTTAGTAAGTAAACTTCTTTTAAATGCTTCTGATTAATTGCATGCTTTGCATTTTTAAATACCACCTTTGTGTTAATGTGAAATTAATGACTGCACGCTCGTTCATTGTACTTCGCTTTCCATCCTTGTATTTTTGCTTTGCCGTTATTTAATCCCACCGGAATGTTTTAACTAAATTGCATTGCCTTTGTACATAACTTAAGCAACCCTCACAAGTTTTCTATTTGTATTGTATACTTTCTCTCGGTGCCTGATTGCTTTTTGTTGTATTTGTAAATAGTGGTTCTTTATCTTGAGGTTGCTTAAGTTATGTACAAAGGCAATGCAATTTAGTTAAAACATTCCGGTTGGATTAAATAACGGCAAAGCAAAAATACAAGAATGGAAGCGAAGTACAATGAACGAGCGTGCAGTCATTAATTTCACATTAACACAAAGGTGGTATTTAAAAATGCAAAGCATGCAATTAATCAGAAGCATTTAAAAGAAGTTTACTCACTAAGAGTTACCAAGGGACACTGTTATAAATACTATTATCTCGAGTAGACTACTAAGTTTGTCAGGAGGTTTATTTCCAAGAACCTCCCTCTCGAATGAATTCAAATACAATGGGGACGCTATAAGGACCTTGATCTCCTTTGTTATTCTCACTAATCACTTACGTGTCAAGTTACAGCGCCACAGAGTATTTTGACACCGAAAATAACGCGGGTAAATACAATGACATAATGATGGAATTTATATAATCTATGAGGGACTCTGTGACTCGTATGATCCTTAGAGGATCCGAATCTCTTCACTATGGAAACTATTATCACGTTTTCTAACTGCTATAATTTTTTCATTTCCTCTGCGAGGTTAAGGTATTTTGCCTTCTTCTCTGCTATTGTACTTTGTACGTTGTGGGTGTTAGGAATAGCTATATCTATCAAGTAGGCAGCTTTAAGCTGTTTATCGTATACAACAATGTCTGGTCTATTATAAGGGATTGTTTTATCTGTGAGGATAGATCTGTCGAAATATACTCTATATCTTTCCTATTCTAACACAGCATGAGGTTCATACTTATAGTACGGTATTTTTTTGTCCAAGAAAAAATTGCTACATAAATTTTGATGAATGATCGCAGCAACTTGGTTATGGCGGTAAAGGTATTCAATTTGGTTCAAGGCACTGCAAGCAGATGTTATATGCTGGATCGTTTCAGATCTAATCGCACATCTTCGACGACATTTGTCATCCTGTATATTTGGGTCTTTCATGATGTATTTCAGGTAGTTTTTTGTTTCAACTACCTGATCCTGGATGGCTACCATGAATCTCTCTGTTTCGGGAAACAATTCTCCTTGCGTTAACCATGCGTTCGACGCTGCACTATCGTCATATATCTGGTCACGAGTGTGAGGATGTCGTCCGTGGAGAGCCTTGCTCCGCCATTCAGTATGCTTCATGATATTATTCCTCACGGTATCATCAGACTGCCTATCAATTTAAGCCAGGTTCAAGGGACTAAAGTTTTGATCTGCATCGCACACAACTGAGTGTAAAGTAGACAGTTCTTTTCGAGAAAAAATATCTTTATAGACTTTGAATTTGTCCATCGTGGAGGTTCTTGATATCGATGAGCCCCCTTCCCCCTTCCTTTCTGGGTAATGGTACACGCAGCATTTTGAATAGATTTTGTTGTTTTAACCTGTCAAGCTTGCTTTCCTCACACGGTTCACGAATTTTAGTATGAGATTCCCTTTGATCTTTGTATGGTTTAGTTTTTGGGCTTGCTCATATCCAACGTATTTGTAATAATCGGTTTCTACCATCGCTTCTATTGATCTTGTTTTTTTTTTCAAGCCTTACTCCTTTTAAGTCGTATTTTACTTTATTTGGGTTTATCACTTTACACTTGTCCATCCCAAATTTAATTTCGATATCATTCGGAAATTACTCCACCAATGTTATTAATTGACAGAGTTTCATAGGATTTTGCATACAGTTTGAGATCATCGATGAACAACTGTTGAGATATTTGATTGATTCGGTCTTTACTTGGTGGAAACTCCTTTTAATTAGAAAAATGTATATGAGACAGTAATTTATTTCCACAAAAACCTCACAATAACAATACTAAATAATTTACATGATATTAGTATTTTAGTAGTAGCTATCCCGTACATTACGGCGTACTCCAAAGGATCCGGGATTTTACAGAGTACTCTAAGATCTAGGGGTTTACGGAGTACTCTAAAAGACCTAGGGGTTTATGGAGTACTCTTAAAGGTCTGGAATTATACGAAGTAATCTAAAGAGCGCTAACCTTTTTGTCGTGATCGTCTAGTGGCGGCGGAAAAGGACGTTACGTTGTGTAGGCAACCCAAATTACACCTAAAGAGAGCAAGGAAACAGTGACGGGAGGTTCAAATATTCGAAACACAATATAATACCAGAATAATATATTTCTATTAGCGATATTTGAAAGCAACAACCCTCAATAAATGGAAACACATTTATCAGCCTGTGGTTAAATCTACTCTACGCAGTGGTTCGCAAAGCGCCCCAATGAACCCAATAGCGCCCTGCGTCTAAAATGTTTTATTACTACATATTGTAGGTCGGTTACTCGCTCAAATCAAATATCATTCTTATGCAGCGGAAAGGGTTAAAGTTATGCAGGAAAAGGGGATACAGTCAGCGTGCACCTTCAACTGCACTTCCGGTAACCAGTGCTGAACCTTCCGTTACAAGGGGTAAGTTTAAACGGACAGTAAGTTAAGGGTAACTGTGGTATACCCAGGATATCTCCTTGAAGAGGAGCTCTAACATAATACGAGTCGACCGGAAAAGTTACTATCAAAATGGACTGTATTTAGCCACCTCGGGGTGACAAAGACCCAGAAAGGTTTAGCTATTACTGAAGAACGAACCGAACAGTACCTGAAGGGTCACGTAAACTACTCCCTGGAGATATCACAGTACCCGGAACAAATATCTAGCAATCACTCACACATTCTCACAATAACGTTTTATATCCGGAGCTATTTACTGTCTCTATACGATATGTCGTCCTCTACCAGGACTACTCTGCGGTTTACCCTAAAGAACGCCACTGGTTCACAAGGAATACAATCTTTCAAAGTAAGCGGGCACATTCATATGACAAATATGTAACATTAACTGACTAGGACATTATCAAATAGATACAGTACCCCATCACCTAGGTGTGTTAATGAACGTTACAATAAGAACAAATAAAGAAATAGGTAACTGTGGGATCACACAAGAGTACATACAAATCAGTTACATATCAAGCACCGCAATAATATAAAATCCCTATTAGCAAGTATTACGCAGATAAAGAACCACTATTTACAAATACAGCAAAAAGTTATCAGACACCGAGAGAAAGTATACAATACAAACAGATAACTTGTGAGGTTGATGCAGCTGTAGTTATATACAAAGGCAATGCAATTTAGTTAAAACATTCCGGTCGGATTAAATAACAGTGAAGCAAATATACAAGAAGGAAAAGCAATGAATGGAAGTACAAAGAACGAGCGTGCAATCACTAAATTCACATTAACAATAAGGTGGTATTCAAAAATGTAAAGCATGCAAATAATCAGAAGCATCTAAAAGAAGTTTACTTACTAAGAGTTACCAAGGGGTACCATTATCTCGAGTATGTTACTAAGTTGCTCAGGAGATTTATTTCCAAGAACCTTCCTCTTGCATGCTTTAAAATACAATGAGCATGCTATAAGTACATTGTTCTCCTTTGTTATTGTTACTAATCACATACGTGTCAAGTCACAGCGCCACAGAGTATTTTGACACAGAAATAACGCGGTTAAATACAATGACATAATGGTGGAATTTATATAATCTATGAGGGACTCTGTGACTCGTATGATCCTTAGAGGATACGGATCTCTTCAGTATTTTTCACAAACCAACACATACAGACATCACAATACATAAAACTTCAAATCACCCCACCAACCAAAAAATGTCATCGTTTAATAGTTTTATTCATAGATTATTGAATGTCCCTTTGAATTCAGATAATTTTTGAAAGAATTAAATATTATTAAACACATGGCGTCAAACAACGGTTACAATCACTTTCTTATAGACAAAATGGTATCCAATAAACACAAGAAAATGGCATTAAATCTCGTGTACCCAATCATAAAAGAGGACAATACACAGAAATATTTTTCGTTATCTTATGTCAATGGATTATCTGAAAATATTGCTAAATATTTCAAAAGTTGTTTCAATTATAACGCGGCTATTAAGACAATTAATAACCTTAGTATCTACATAAAATACAATAAAGATCGAACAAATAAAGAAAATAAATCCGGAGTCTACAAGTTAACTTGCAAAGATTGCCCTTTAGTATACATTGGCCAGACTGGTTGATCATTCAATAAATGTGTCCAAGAACACCAAAGGGGTTATATATCCAATTCTGTACATTCGACATATGCTAATCATCTTAAGGAATTCAGGCATAATTTCAACAATAATTATGAAATTATCCACGTTGAAATCAAAAGTTCTAGATTAACTCTTTTAGAATTTCTTGAAATCAACAGGGTATAATGCCCGTAAAATCCTCTTGAACGAACAAACAGATGTTGATAAGTCTTCATTACTGAATAACTTTCCTTAATGGCATTTTTAGCGGCAAACTCCAATAAACACCTAGAGTTTTTATGACTTGTCCTTCCATTATTTGGTCACGTACCTAATGATGTATTTAAACTCGGTTACACTGAATACCATCAGACAGTACAATGTAATACCTTAAGAAGCCACATCGTGGTGAAACAATTGTTGTAGTAGTACAAACATTTTTGTGGAAATAGTTTACTGTCTCATATACATTTTTCTAACTGATGAGATTTGAAGAATACCCAACCTTAGCTTTTCGGAGTAGTTTGGATAAAGGGTTCAAGGCTAGGCAAAACCATAAAGGGCTCAAAGAATCTCCCTGGAATATCCCTCGTTTAATCTGGATTTTGAGGTTGGTACATCGCAGTCCTCCATTTTCATTTCTCACATTGTTATCTCCTTTTAGATGAAGAGTTGCTCGCCAGTTCTGCATTAAGTTCTGCAGTAATTGATCGTGGGGTGAATTTTATAAAGTTTGAGAACATGGACCAGCCACGAGTGAGGTAGGAATCAAATGCCTTCTGGTAATCAATGAAACAGCTGGATAATTTCCTTCTATTTTTTCGTGCGTGATTCATGATCACTGAGTCTATTATTATTATTAATATAATAATTATTATTATCTTTTTTTTTTCTCAACTTTTGCTGGTTTTCACAGATTTATGGGAAAACAGTTCAGTTCCTCCCATTTGGTGTGTTCAATCAACTTAGGAACTTTCACACTATATGGCAAGTTTGGAGTACCACTGCCTTTTGAGCCTGCGTAGTAAGTAGCGCTAACCTTTTTATCGTGATCGTCTAGTGGCGGGCGAATAGGACTTTACGTTGTGTAGGCAACCCAAATTACACCTAACGAGAGCAAGGAAGCAGTGACGGGAGGTTCAAATATTCGAAACACAGTATTACCAGAATAATATATTTTTATTAATAATGTTCAAAAGCAACAAACCTCAACAAATGGATACATTAATCAGCCTGTGGTTAAATCTACTCTACGCAGTGGTTCGCAAAGCGCCCCGGGTCTAAATGACTTATTACTACATATTGTTAGGTCGGTATTCGCTCAAATCAGATACCATTCTTACGCAGCGGAAAGGGTAAAGTTATGCAGGAAAAGGGGGGATACAGCCAGCATGTGCACCTTCAACTGCACTTCCGGTAATCAGTGCTGAACCTCAATTACAAGGGGTAAGTTTAACGGACAGTAAGGTAAATGTAACTGTGGTATGCCCAGGAGATTTCCTTGAAGAGGGGATCTAACATAATTCGAGTCGACCGGAGAAGTTACTATCAAACGACTATATCTAGCCACCTCGGGGTGACAAAGGCCCGGGAAGGCTTAACTCTTACTGAGGAACGGACCGAACACTACCAGAAGGGGCACGCAAACTAATCCCTGGAGATATCACAGTACCCGGAACAAATATCTAGCAATCACTCACACATTCTCACAATAACGTTGGATATCTGGAGTTATTTACTTTCTCCATACGATATGTTCTCCTCTACCAGGACTACCCAGCAATTTACCCTAAAGAACGCCACTGGTTCACATGGAATACAATCTCTCAAAGTAAGCGGGCACATGCATATGACAAATAGATAACACAAACTGACTAGGATATTATAAAATAGATACAGTACCCCATCACCTAGGTGCGTTAATGAACATTAAAATAAGAACAAAGAAATAGGCAGCCGGGGGATCACATAAGAGTACATGCAAAGCAGTTACATACGAAGCACCTCAATTATTAAGAACAGATAATATAAAATCCCTATTAGCAAGTATTACGCAGATAAAGAACCACTATTTACAAATACAGCAAAAAGCGATCAGGCACCGAGAGAAAGTATACAATACAAACAGAAAACTTGTGAGGGTCGCTTTAGTTATGTACAAAGGCAATGCAATTTAGTTAAAACATTCCGGTTGGATTAAATAACAGCGAAGCAAAAATACAAGAATGGGAAGCGAAGTACAATGAACGAGCGTGCAGTCATTAATTTCACGTTAACACAAGGGTGGTATTTAAAAATGTAAAGCATGCAATTAATCGGAAGCATTTAAAAGAAGTTTACTTACTAAGAGTTACCAAGGGACACTGTTATAAATACTATTATCTCGAGTAGACTACTAAGTTGCTCAGGAGGTTTATTTCCAAGAACTATCCACTCGAATGAATCCAAATACAATGGGGACGCTATAAGGACCTTGTTCTCCTTTGTTATTCTCACGAATCACTTACTTGTAAAGTTACAGCGCCACAGAGCATTTTGACACAGAAATAACGCTGGTAAATACAATGATATAATGGTGGAATTTATATAATCTATGACTCTGTGACTAGTATGATCCTTAGAGGATCCGGATCTCTTTATTAGATAAAACTAATAAAATGGTGTAAAAAACTAGATAAGAGATATGTGGACTGTAAAAAATAGATTGAAAGAACACTTGAACAAGTATAGAATATATAGATATATTTAATGAGCTATCCCGTGCTATACGGGTACTCTAAGAGATCCGGGATTTTACGGAGTAATCTAAGATATCTGGGATTATAACGAAATACTCTAAAGAACGCTAACCTTTTTTATCGTGATCGTCTAGTGGCGGGAGAATAGGATGTTACGTTGTGTAGCCAACCCAAATTACATCTAACGAGAGCAAGGAAACAGTTACGAGAGGTTCAAATATTCAAAACACAGTAATGCTAGAATAATTTATTTCTATTAAATAAAATAGAAGAAGGCTTTTTATTTGTTAGAAGAAATATAACAAAATTTGAATATTAAAACAGATTTTATCTGTCAGTCTTCTACAATTTCAATTGAAAAAAATTTGTATTCAAAAAACTTTTAGAATTAAATTAATGTCTAAATAAGCACCGCTTATATTTAATAGACGTATACAATCAAAACTCAATATACAATATCAATTAGAAAAATAAACCAACAAATTGAGCTATCCCGTACATTACAGAGTACTCTAAAAGATCTAGGGGTTTACGGAGTACTCTTAAAGATCTGGAATTATGCGAAGTAATCTAAAGAGCGCTAACCTTTTTATCGTGATGGTCTAGTGGCGGGCGAATAGGACTTTACGTTGTGTAGGCAACCCAAATTACACCTAACGAGAGCAAGGAAACAGTGACGGGAGGTTCAAATATTCGAAACACAATAATACCAGAATAATATATTTTTATTTATAATGTTCAAAAGCAACAACCCTCAATAAATGGAAACACATTCATCAGCCTGTGGTTAAATCTACTCTACGCAGTTGTTCGCAAAGCGCCTCAGTGAAACCAATAGCGCCCCGGGTCTAAATGACTTATTACTACATATTGTTAGGTCGGTATTCGCTCAAATCAGATACCATTCTCACGCAGCGGAAAGGGTAAAGTTATGCAGGAAAAGGGGGGATACAGCCAGCATGTGCACCTTCGACTGTACTTCCGGTAATCAGTGCTGAACCAAAATTACAAGGGGTAAGTTTAAATGGACAGTACGGTAAGGGTAATTGTGGCATTCCCAGGAGATCTCCTTGAAGAGGGGATCTAACCTAATTCGAGTCGACCGGAGAAGTTACTATCAAAGGAATTGTATCTGACCTCCTCGGGCCCAGGAAGGCTCAGATATTACTGAAGAACGAACCGAACACTACCTGAAGGGTCACGTAAAGTAATCCCTGGGGACATCACAATACCTCGGATATCACAGTACTTTTGGATATCCGGAGCTTTTTACTGTCTCTATACGATATGTCGTCCTCTACCAGGACTACTCTGCGGTTTACCCTAAAGAACGCCACTGGTTCACAAGGAATACAATCTTTCAAAGTAAGCGGGCACATTCATATGACAAATATGTAACACAACCTGACTAGGACATAATACATAGATACAGTACCCCATCACCCAGGCGTGTTAATGGACGTTACAATAAGAACCAAGAAATGGGTATCCGGGGGATCACGCAAGAGCATGCAAATCAGTTACATATCAAGCACCGCAAGTAGTAAGAACAGACAATACAAGATCCCTATTCGCAAGTATTAAGCAGATAAAGAACCACTATTTACAAATATAGCAAAAGCAATCAGACACCGAGAGAAAGTATACAATACAAACAGAAACTTGTGAGGGTCGCTTTAGTCATTAATTTCACATTAACACAAAGGTGGTATCTAAAAATTTAAAGCATGCAATTAATCAGAAGCATTTAGAAGAAGTTTACTTACTAAGAGTTACCAAGGGATATTGTTATAATTACTATTATCTCGAATATGCTACTAAGTTGCTCAGGAGGTTTATTTCCAAGAACCTTCCTCTCGAATGCATCCAAATACAATAGGGACGCTATAAGGACCTTGTTCTCCTTTGTTATTCTCACTAATCCTTTACTTGTCAAGTCACCGCAACAGAGTATTTTGACACAGAAAATAACGCGGGTAAATACAATGACATAATGGTGGGATTTATATAATCTATCAGGGACTCTGTGACTCGTATGATCCTTAGAGGATCCGGATCTCTTCATATTAGGAGTACAAATAAGTTTCCGCCGTTTTATTGTAGATGGCGCGGCATGGAGTTTCGGTTAGTTTTCGTAGATGATAACCGGCTTAAAAAATAGTTTGGACATTCAAGAACAACATAACCTATTAATATCATTGAATTTATATTGGTAAAATATAATTTTCATAAGTTGAAAATTTCAAAATTTGAGCCAAGTAAGCGTCATTTACGGGAAATATTAGTTTACTTCTTTAATTTAAAGAAATCTGCTGCTGAGGCGCATCAATTGCTCGTAGAAGCATATGGTGAGGGTGCTTTGAGTGAGAGAACGTGATTTCGACGTAGAAGACAAGGATAGCAGTGGAAGGGCAAAAATTTACGAGGATGCAGAATTGGAGGAATTATTGGAGGAAGATTCATCTCAAACACAAAAAGAACTTGTTCTAACATTAGAAGTCACCCAGCAAGCAGTCTCACATCGTTTAAAATCATTAGGAATGATTCATAAACAAGGAAATTGGGTTCCGTACGAATTAAAGCCGAGAGATATTGAACGCCGATTATGCTTAAGTGAAATGCTGCTAGCTAGACATAAAAAAAGGGTTTTTTACATCGTATCGTAACTGGTGATGAGAAGTGGATACATTATGACAATCCAAAAAGAAGAAAATCATGGGGATTACCTGGCCACGCGTCAACATCAACAGCAAAACCGAATATTCACGGAAAAAAACTTATGCTGTGTATTTGGTGGGATCAGCTAGGTGTAGTGTATTATGAGTTGCTTAATCCGAGCGAAACAATTACTGGAGCCCTCTATCGAACACAATTGATGAGATTGAGCCGAGCTCTGAAGGAAAAACGCTCTCAATACTACTAGACACGAAAGAATTGTTCTTCTGCATGACAATGCTCGTCCACATGTTGCGGCTTCCGTGAAAAAGTACTTGGTAACACTTGATTGGGAAGTGTTACCCCATCCCCCGTATTCACCAGACATTGCACCGTCCGATTATCACCTGTTTCGGTCCATGGCACATGCTCTGACGGCGCAGCGGTTCACATCTTATGAGGATACCAAAAATTGGGTTGATTCGTGGATAGCCTCAAAAGACAAGGAGTTCTTCAGACGTGGGATTCGAATGCTGCCTGAGAGATGGGAAAAAGTGGTTTACAAGTGATGGGCAATATTTTAAATAAATTTATATTACCGTTCTTCTATAATAAATATTTAATTTGTGTTAAAAAACGGAGGAAACTTATTTGTACTCCTAATAATCTGGGCGCATAATATCGTTGTTCAGGGATGTATTGTTGCGACATTCTGAAGACACAGGGGTTGTGGTGTCTTTTATTTAACTACCTATTCATTATAATATTTACATCTAATAATAGTTGTTCAAGAAGGCATTGTTGCGGCTCTTTCTGAAGACACATGGTTGTGGTGTCAGTATCTAATTGCGGGTCCACATTTCATTCACTCCAAACACTCTGAATTCTCAAACAAAGTACCATTGTTAACCACCTCTTAGATGCCAATAAATGAAATGAATCTAAAGACATTTACATGTATGAAATATGTTAAATGGTCAATTCAGATTAAAGCAAACAGGTCGCCCCCTAGCTGGAGCATCAGTACAGTAAAATCCACCAACGGGTAAAGAATACATGATACAAATAACAATCACGTTGACCTCAGTCAACTTCCCTTTCTGTTTAACCTTCACTTTTAAGGAACAATGGGCAATGCCGTTCTATTTCTAACAAAGGAAAACTGGACCCTCTGAAACCGGCGTTCAGTCCACAATGAATGCCACCAATCTTCTGCTGAACAAAAGGAAAATCTCCCGGGGTTATGTTTACATTTTCAGACGCGCGCGCAAGTCTCTGAAGCGACCATAGACTCTTAGTCCTGGCATCGACAGTGACAAGTAGGCATAAAATTCCCTAGGTCGTTCTTCCCGCCTAATCTCCCTTTTTAAAAATATGTGGATCTCTTCAATTCATTATCTAGCAATCAGGATATCTGGAGTTATTACTTTCTCTATACGATATGTCGTCCTCTACCAGGACTCCCCCGCAATTTACCCTAAAGAACGCCACTGGTTCACATGGAATACAATCTCTCAAAGTAAGCGGGCACATACATATGACAAAAAGTAACACAAACTGACCAGGACATTATAAAATAGATATAGTACCCCATTATCCAGGCGTGTTAATGGACGTTACAATAAGAACAAAGAAATGGGTATCCGGGGGATCACACAAGAGTACATACAAATCAGTTACATATCAAGCACCGCAATTAGTAAGAAAGGATAATACAAATCCCTATTGGCAAGTATTACGCAGATAAAGAACCACTATTTACAAATACAGCAAAAAGCAATCAGGCACCGAGAGAAAGTATACAATACAAACAGAGAACTTGTGAGGGTTGCTTAAGTTATGTACAAAGGCAATGCAATTTAGTTAAAACATTCCGGTGGGATTAAATAACGGCAAAGCAAAAATACAAGAATGGAAAGAGAAGTACAATGAACGAGCGTACAGTCATTAATTTCACATTAACACAAAGGTGGTATTTAAAATATAAAGCATGCAATTACAGAAGCATTTAAAAGAAGTTTACTTACTAAGAGTTACCAAGGGACACTGTTATAAATACTATTATCTCGAGTAGACTACTAAGTTGCTCAGGAGGTTTATTTCCAAGAACCTTCCTCTCGAATGAATTCAAATACAATAGGGACGCTATAAGGAAATTGTTCTCCTTTGTCATTTTCACTAATCACGTACGTGTCAAGTTACAGCGCCACAGAGTATTTTGACACAGAAAATAATGCGGGTAAATACAATGACATAATGGTGGAATTTATGTAATCTATCAGGGACTCTGTGATTCGTATGATCCTTAGAGGATCCGGATCTTTTCAGTACTCTGTATAACACGATATAGCTTAATAGTTTGTCTATGATTGATGATATCTATAACAATTCGACAGGTGCATAGACAAACTACAAAGTAGTAGTTTGTCTGTGGACAGGTTACAATGAATTTTTATTGTTACTTTATTTCATGTCAAAGACTTACACATTACAAATACACTTGACTAATCTATCGTAGTCCACCGGTTAATCATCGAATACTGTTCGGATTCTGGTAGTTCATATTTAGAGCTTATGACGGTTGATTGTTCATTTTATCGTGGCTTATGACGGATGATAGTTCATTATACCGTCTACCATATGGGCTGATGCATGAGACGGCAGAGGAGGAACTTTACTTCCCCAACAAATACAAATATGAATGCATTGTTTAGGAAAGCTGTAAACAAAATGCAGATATATCACTGATGGTAACCAACGTTCTGGGAGGAAATAGTACATGAAGAAGATAGATTTACAACACAGATTACCGAAAAATATTTCCATGTTCTGTGGTCTGTACGTATTGTAATTGGAGGTTAGTTGTAATTTGATATTCATTCAATAATTTGTTTATTCCGATCTTAACTAATCAGGATGGAAGAAATGGATATTTTTCAACATTTTTTGTGTAATGAAGTACAGACATCTCCGAGACATTGGTAGGTTTCGTTATGTTTCCTCGTTTTCTAATTAATTATGTTCTACTGTTCATCACAGTGCAATGAAACGACACATTTCAGAGTACTAATCTACCGAGAAGTTAATATTCATTATGTCATTATGAGTACCCACTGGTCATCTTAATGACCATTTTGGATAACAGGCACATAGTATACGTTCGTTAACTTAGTCTTAATTTTTCTCTTATTTTAATGCACAATTATCTCATTTTGAATTAATACTTTATTAGGCAACACAAAACTGTCTACATTCATTTTATTTAAAATATATGAGGTGAATTGTTGTGCCTGATTGTGGAAGTTAGTAGTAATTCTAGTTGGCCGTTCAATTTAGTTTAGGTTTTAAGAAGGAATTTCAACACAACTGATAGAATTTTATCCATTACCTAGTCTTAATATGTAATATGTTAATGCCTAGTTTCTTTGGTTAATTGATCTATTGGACAGATCTAGCAAAAAGTAATGAAGGTTATGAAATTTGTAATCCAATATGAGTGCTACATATTGAAAATAAAATGCTATAGATAGATGAAAAAAAATCTTGATTGAAATTGTATTCAACAAAGACAAAGAAATATTCTAAGGACTAAAATATTCTCAATATACCAACTATATAACATATATTTTATAGACACCTCTGACGTTGTTTTGTTTAAATGTTGCTTACAGATCCATGTATGTAACTTTTCTTCCAAATAAATACTGAATTGTTTCAGCCGTTACTATTTTGTCATTGATCATAATTAAAACAAATTGTAGAAATTACTATGTTTTACTACCAATAAAAAGATATATTACACATTTTCTTGTGACTCGAGTTTCGGGAAATGAACTATCCCATCATCAGACAACTGAACTGTTCAGTTCAGTAACATTTTGAAGATTCTTTCTGTGCGCTTGTTCTAAGGAACACTGTACTATCGTTTTGCCCAAATGTCTGTAATTTTCGAGTTTTTAGCAGAAAGTGGTCTCAAACGATTAGGTTGGACTTGATGATGAAGAATCAGAGATCAAAAGTAGGTCTGTCCTGCCATAAACTCTTGTATATTTCGAACAGAAATAGTTAGGGAGTTGAAAGTATCAGAGAAGGGTTTGGACCTAAATATCTCAGTTAAGTTCATGAATGGGCAAAATCCAATAGTTCCACGGTTATTCAGATTTCAATTTTTTTCTTATTTTCCCCCAAAAGTTCTGAAACTACTGCTTCAATCGGAATCCAATTTACTGGACTCTAGATAAAAATGCTAATTTTTTAACGAAAAGATTTAGGGACTTTAAATTTTTAGGATAGGTTTAGAGTCGAAATATATCGATCGAGTTAAAATTTAGTATTTATATGTGAAATAATGACACTAAGTATAATTTCCTCACGAAAATTTTTAAAAATGTTTTTTATCTGATTTCAGCAAAAAGGTATGAAAAATATATGAAGTTTTGTTCAATTTTTTCTCCACTCTTACATGCTAATATGTAACGATACAGATTAAAGGGAAAAGGATGGAGTCTTTTCACCATATAATTTTTCTGTTTCTTCAGGGAGATAATTCTATGAAGCTTCGGACTTCATGTCAGTGCTTTGCTAGATTTTTGTACTAGCACTTTTAAACTATTATATTTAACAAAACTCTATTGGTGCAAAATAACAATAATATCATTCGTAATCTTGAACAATTCATTGACTTCTTGATTGTTTCGGTCTCTACTTTACGGAAATTCATCATATATGATTTGAAGTAAAACACTTTATTTCCGCTTATATTTATTGTTCACGTCAATTGTTTCGTCAATTACATATTGACGTAGTTGGGTGAGTATGGTTACTAACTATTTCTACAAAATCTTTCTCCTTAAATACAAGTTTGACTAATAAAATACGTGATAAAATGGAGTTTTAGGGAATTTTCAGAAGTTATTAACTAAGGTTCCATAACGGAAATTGGTTCACATCTTTTTGGTCGTTCAGCAAAATATTCTTTTTATGGTGCCGGTTTATTTTCAGTGCTTCTAAAAGGTCCAGTCTATTGCATTTGTTCTCAATATGGAGAACTTCAAAATTATTGTCAAAATCGTGTCCCGATTCTTGGAGATGCCTAGCATAAGTAGAATTTGATTTATTCTTAACAAATGAATGCTGATTTTCATGAATCCTACTCTCAAAAGATCTACCAGTTTGGCCAATGTATACATATAGGCATGTACCACAAATTAACCTATATACTCCTGATTTCTTGTTCTTATTGACGATATCTTTATTATTTTTTATTGATTTACTTAAAGAACTTATTTTTTAAATGAGATATTAAGATTTTGATTTTTCTTAAAAAACCAGGCTATCTGTTCAGATTTTTGTCCTATGTACGGTAAGCAAATAAACTTTTCAGTTTCTATTCTGATTTGTGGGTAAACTAATGACATAGATTGCGTTAGTTTGATTTTATTCAATAGTTTGTCAGTGATTGATGGGTTATACCCATTATTTACTGTTATTTATTTTATTATATTTAATTCTATTTCAAAATTCTCTTGTGACATAGGTACATTAACTAGTCTATAAATTATGTCTATTGTTAATTTTAGTTATTTTCAAGTCTTAAAATTTTATTTTGTTCTTCATGAGTACATTTTATTGTAGAGTATACCTGGTTGATAAATTCTAAGAATAACGAAAGTCGTCTAGTCATACCGACAGATAGGCAAATAATATCGACAACGAAACGCTACCAATAAATGAAATACTTGAAAAAGGAGTGTTCTTGAGTTATGTTTTCTAGGAAATCCATAAATATGTCAGCTAATATAGGACTTAGTGGATTTCCCATCACAAGGCTCATCATAATAACAAGAAATAATTTTGTGTAATGCATACATTGAGAATATCCATTATTTCTTGTTTAATTACCGGGTTTGTATGATTTTTCAATAGTAGTATTTCTACTAATTTTATTGTTTGTTTTACAGGTACGTTAGGAAACAGCATTTTTTACGTCAAAAGATTAATTTAGAATTGTTTGGAATCTGTATATTTAATTTTTATTTTTTTCAAATCATACCTTGTTCCATGAATTAGCAGCATACAATAGTATGTTGTATAGACTAGTTAATGTACTTTTGTCACAGGAGAATTTTGAAATAGGATTAATTATAATAAAACAAATTACAGTAATTAATGGGTATAAGCCATCAATTATTGACAAACTATTGAATAAAATCAAACTAAAGCAATCTATGTCATTAGTTTACCCACAAATCAGAATAGAAAATGAAAAGTTTATTTGCTTACCGTACATAGGACAAAAATCTGAACAGATAGCCAGATATCGTCAATAAGAAAAAGAAATCAGGAGTATATGGGTTAACTTGTGGTACATGCCCATATGAATACATTGGCTGAACATTTGTTAAGCATAAATCAAATTCTACTTATGCCAGGCATGTTCAAGAATCGGGACATAATTTTGAAGTTCTCCATATTGAGAACAAATGCAATCAGTTGGATTTTTTAGAAGCAGTGGAAATAAACCGGAACCATAAAAAGAATATTTTGATGAACCACCGAACAGATGTGAACCGATCTCCGTTATTGAACCCCTTTTAATAACTTCTGAAAATTCCCTAAAAACTCCATTTTATCACGTATTTTATTAGTCAAACTTGTATTTAAGGAGAAAGATTTTGTAGAAATAGTTACCATACTCACCCGATGAAGTCAATATGTAATTGACGAAACAATTGTTGTGAACAATAAATATAAGCAGAAATAAAGTGTTTTACTTCAAATCATACATATTTAAAAAAATGTATATAAGACAGTAATTTATTTCCACAAAAATTTTTGTACCAATACAACAATTGTTTCACCACGATGTGGCTTCTTCAGGTATTACATTGTACTGTCTGATGGTATTGAGTGTAACCGAGTTTATATACATTTTTAGGTACGTGACCAAATAATAGAAGCACAAGTCATAAAAACTCTAGGTGTTTATTGGAGTTTGCCGCTAAAAATGCCATTAAGGAAAAATATTCAGTAATGGAGAATGATCGACATCTGCTTGTTCGTTCAAAAGGATTTTACGGGCATTATACCTGTTGATTTCAAGAAATTCTAAAAGTGTTAATCTAGAACTTTTGCTTTCAACGTGGATAATTTCATAATTATTGTTGAAATTATGCCCGAATTCCTTAAGATGATTAGCATATGTCGAATGTACAGAATTGTATATATAACCCCTTTGGTGTTCTTGGATACGTTTCTTGAATGATCTACCAATCTGGCCAATGTATACTAAAGGGCAATCTTTGCAAGTTAACTTGTAGACTCCGGATTTATTTTCTTTATTTGTACGATCTTTATTGTTTTTTATGTAGGTACTAAGGTTATTAATTGTCTTAAAAGCCGCCTTATAATTGAAACAACTTTTGAAATATTTAGCAATATTTTCAGATAATCCATTGACATAAGACAACGAAAAATATTTCTGTGTATTGTCCTCTTTTATGATTGGGTACACGAGATTTAATGCCATTTTCTTTTGTTTATTGGATACCATTTTGTCTATAAGAAAGGGATTGTAACCGTTGTTTGACGCTATTTGTTTAATAATATTTAATTCTTTCATAAAGTTTTCTGAATTTAAAGGGACATTCAATAATCTATGAATAAAACTATTATATGCTGACATCTTTTGGTTAGTGGGGTGGTTTGAAGTTTTATGTATTGTGATGTCTGTATGTGTTGGTTTGTGAAAAATACTAAAATCATGTAAATTATTTAATCTTGTTATAGTGAGGTCAAGAAAATTAATACTTTGATTCTTTTCTTCTTCGATTGTGAATTTGATTTTTGGGTGGAGTTTATTAATGAAATTCGTGAAGATATGTAGTTGTCGGTCGGTGCCTTTGAAACAACAAAAAATGTCATCTACATATCTGTACCAATAAAGAAAATATTTGCTTATAGGATTCAGGTGTTTTTTTGATTCCAGATCATCCATGAATATTTCAGCTAAAATTGAACTGAGTGGATTTCCCATTATTAAACCATTGTCAGAAATATAGACGGTTCCGTTAAATTGAAAGTAGTTTTGTTCGAGACATATTTCCAGGCAATTAAGTATATCATTCATTTTTATGGGATTGGTATTATTTTTAATTAATAGTTTTTTTACAATTTGTACTGTTTCAATTGGAGGTATACAATACATAAAACTTCAAACCACCCCACTAACCAAAAGATGTCAGCATATAATAGTTTTATTCATAGATTATTGAATGTCCCTTTAAATTCAGAAAACTTTATGAAAGAATTAAATATTATTAAACAAATAGCGTCAAACAACGGTTACAATCCCTTTCTTATAGACAAAATGGTATCCAATAAACAAAAGAAAATGGCATTAAATCTCGTGTACCCAATCATAAAAGAGGACAATACACAGAAATATTTTTCGTTGTCTTATGTCAATGGATTATCTGAAAATATTGCTAAATATTTCAAAAGTTGTTTCAATTATAACGCGGCTTTTAAGACAATTAATAACCTTAGTACCTACATAAAAAACAATAAAGATCGTACAAATAAAGAAAATAAATCCGGAGTCTACAAGTTAACTTGCAAAGATTGCCCTTTAGTATACATTGGCCAGATTGGTAGATCATTCAAGAAACGTATCCAAGAACACCAAAGGGGTTATATATACAATTCTGTACATTCGACATATGCTAATCATCTTAAGGAATTCGGGCATAATTTCAACAATAATTATGAAATTATCCACGTTGAAAGCAAAAGTTCTAGATTAACACTTTTAGAATTTCCTGAAATCAACAGGTATAATGCCCGTAAAATCCTTTTGAACGAACAAGCAGATGTCGATCATTCTCCATTACTGAATATTTTTCCTTAATGGCATTTTTAGCGGCAAACTCCAATAAACACCTAGAGTTTTTATGACTTGTGCTTCTATTATTTGGTCACATACCTAAAAATGTATATAAACTCGGTTACACTCAATACCATCAGACAGTACAATGTAATACCTGAAGAAGCCACATCGTGGTGAAACAATTGTTGTATTAGTACAAACATTTTTGTGGAAATAAATTACTGTCTTATATACATTTTTTTAATTAAAATAAGTTTCCACTTAGTAAAGACCGAATCTATCAAATATCATACATAATTCATTGACTGTAATTCTTGCTTCTATCAACAAACAAGAAACCTTCATATATTTTTGAACATCGACAGAATCTAATGTGGCAAATCAAATGGGAAACATTTCTGGAGTCAGTTGTTTTTATCATTTCTGTAGCAAACAATTTTCCACTAAGCTCAGATTCAAAATGCTGCTGAATATCACGTGATATATTGTTAATTAGTTGACAGATTGTATCATTTAAGAGAGATAGATTGTTAATTTATAAAGAGCAATTTTCACCAAACATTGTTTCTGAAATGTCTTTGCAAGCAGGTAAAATGGTTGCTCTGCAACAGTGTGGAATTTTTTCCATTTACCAGATGTAGAAGTATGAAATCTAAATCTTTTTGTAAAAACTAAAATAATCTTCATTGCTGTTTATACATTTTTCCTACCTCTCGGGCAGTTTATGCCACGCCAAAAGAACAGCTCTTCTTTTGAAGCGAATCAGTTATCGAGACATTATTTACGTACATTTTCATACGAATTGCAGCGTAGTTCAGTGGGAGCGTCTCCCAGTGATGGGAATAGATGATAATCGGACAGAGCCAAGTTTGGAGAATAAGCCGCATGCGCTAGTATTTCCCAACTGAACGACTCGATCGTTTCCCTGAACTGTTCTGCTGTCTGTGATAGGGCATTATCATGAAGCGAAATGACTTGCTTTTTTCCATATTCCTGTCGTTTTTCACGTAATGCTTGATTTACTTCAATTATTTGCTGTTAGTAGCGATCAATGTTAACATGTTTTAGCAGCTGATAAGAAATTATACCCTTCTAATTCACCAAATACAGAGTATTTATTCTTTCCAAAGGGATTTGGTCTTGCAGTTGATGTTGATGGTTCGCTTAGATGATTTGTAACGCTTAGAATTGTTAAAATATATTCATTTTTCATCACTTGTCACGATTCGATGGATAAACTACTTTATTTTGTATCTATCAAACGGAATTTATAAGTGGTTTTTCGATTTTTTGCTGCCTTTCATTCAGTTCATGTGGAACCCTACTTTCTAAATCTTTATCATTGATTCGAGGTTATTATCTTCATCCAATGGAAATTTGTTGTCTGCGAACTTTGTCGGTGGTTTTTTACACTCTTCGTTTTTTACGTCAAAATCACCACTTTTGAGGTTTTTGAACCTCTCGAAGCACCGTGTTTTACCAAAAGCATGTTTACCGTAAGCTTTCACAAACATTGAAAGCGATTCTGCAATAGTTTTCTTGAAATGAAATGAAAACTTATGCTTTCCGCAAATCGTAGTTCGTAGGCAAAAAATTCGACATGTTTAGTTCAAACAAAAATATACCAGTGTACGAAGTTTGGGTTGTTGTGTGCTGAAAATCTTCGTCAGCTATTAAAGGGTGATGATGACGCTGCAGAAGCGGTCTTATGATCCCTAAACTGATGGCTAGCACGATCTATAGGAAAATTCCGGTTTCATACTTCTACACCTGGTAACTACTTTGTAAGCCACTTTATATGATTGCAAAAGAACTTTCTTATTTACTGCCGGCGCTTTAAAGGATATTTCTCTTCTGTTTTTTGAACAATCCCAGTTTTCCTCAGCAAAATCACTCGGTTTAGCAGTGTTTCTAGATGCCCCGTCAATTATTTTCTGCAGCCAATACTTTTAATCAGATAACACGTTTTCTTTGGCACTTACTTCAAGGTTAATAAAGCCGAAAATTTAGATATGATTGGTTATATTTCCTTGATTTAGGTTTATGACGATCTCTACTTGGACCTGTGAGTGTATAAACGCTACTTCACACTCAAATTTGCGTTTTGAAAATTTATCTACTTCTACTTATAATTGAAAATAATGCTTAGTGTTGGAACGCTAGACTTGAGAATATCTTGTCATGGTGGCCACAAAACTGGAAAACCTGGAAATGTCAGGGAATTTTCAATCTACTGGAAAAATCAGGGAGAAGTCAGGGCATCTCTCTGAAAATCTGGAAAAAACGGAATTCATACGTTATAATATGCGGAATAGCACTTTTTATCTGAATTGTTACAGACCACACAAAAATGTAATTACTTTGCTGTTGGATTTGACGAATCTCTAAACAAAGTTTCTAAAAAGCGGACAAATGGATATTAATATTCGTTTTTGGGACTCAACCAAAAATGAAATAATTACGAATTACTACAATTCTGTGTTCATGGGACATTCTACTGCGGATGATATTTTGACAGCTTTCCCGACTGGTATCGATGGATTAGATGTTACAAAAATTTTACAGATATCCATGGATGGTCCTAACGTTAATAAAAAGTTTTTTAACAACTCGAAGTCATATTTGAAAGATAATGGGGATGCTAATTCTCCTGTGATATTAGATCTCGGTAGTTGTGGACTTCACACAATACATAATGCTTTTAGAGCGGGAATAAAAGCAACGAAATGGAATGTTGTTCCTTTTCTCAGATCATTACATAATTTGTTTAAACATGTACCTGCACGTCGAGCTGATTACACCCGCTACTCAAATTCAAAAGTATTTCCGAAAAAATTTTGTGATATTCGATGGGTTGAGAATATAGCGGTGAGTGCTAGAGCGATTGAAATTTTACTTTTTGTCATAAAATATGTTCAAGGAGTAAAGAAGGATAAAAAAGAGCCCAAATGTGATAGTTTTATAACAGTTGCTAGAACAATAGAAGATAAGTTTTTGAAAGCCAAGCTAACTTTTTTTCAATTTTTTGCTTTGTTTGTTGAACCATCCTTGGTTCAATTTCAATCAGATGACTGCTTAACACCTTTATTTTATGAGAGTATTGCGTCTTTATTACAAGATGTCATGCAAAATTTTGTATCAGCGAATGCTCTTGAATCTACGAATATAAAATCTGTAGATTTAAAAAAAATCCGAAAATCTGATTTTTTTATAATGACAAAAACATTGGTTGTGCGACCAAGAGAGCTATTGTAGAATGCAAAAGTACTAAAGAGCGTGATGTTCTAGAATTTAAAAAAGATTGTCGTCAAGCATATACTGCTTTAACTGAAAAATTACTTGAACGGTCTCCATTAAACTACAAGTTAGTGAAAGGAATTTCTTGTTTAGGTCCAAATGTCGCACAAAATTTAGATATTGGAGCAAAACGATTGTCAATTTCGCTTGATATTTTAATCGAAAACAATTGGGTTAGCAGGGTTGAGGCTGATAAAATACTTAATCAATACAAGAAGTTATGCAGAAGATCGTCCTTTCAAGACGAAATCCTAAATTATTTTAAGTCAGATGGTAAAAAACTCAATTGTTTGTGGTCAAATAATATTATGGCTACGCCAGATGATTTTAAAGAATTGACCAAATACATAAAAATTATTTTTACATTTTTTCATGGCAACTCATCTCTCGAACGTTGATTTTCCATTAATAAGGACTGCTTAATTGAAAATCTTCAAGAAGATTCGCCAATCGCCCAAAGATTGATTTATGATAAATTAAGAAAAGTCGGCATTGAAAATATTGAAATATCGAACAGTCTGATTCAGTCGGTTAAGTATTCAAGAAGCCGTTATGAAGAAAAATTTATAAAATAAAGGATTAGATGATCTTGATACTAAGAATAAATATATAAAGGAACAGCAATTGAAAAATCTTTTAGATACGAAGAAAACTCTAGTCGAAACTAGTCGTCGAGATATTTCATCCATAGATGATGAAATTGAAAAATTAAAGAATAAGTGAATAATTATAAGATAAAGAAAAGAGTATATACTACTCTGTCAAGAAAGTACCGGGAATTTTCAATTAAAACAACATTTTTACATTTAATCGTCAAAATTTATTGGGTCGCCTTCAAAATAGGCTCCATTTGCTCCAATACATCTATGCCAACGGCACCAATTATCGAAACATTTTTTATAGGCGCTTTCCGGGATGGACTTTAGCTCTCGCGCCGAATTTTGTTTTATGGCTTGAATCGACTCAAAACGGGTGCCACGAAGGGGCAATTTTAGTTTTGGGAAGAGGAAAAAGTCGCAGGGAGCCAAATCCGGCGAATATGGTGGTTGCTGAAGCATGTTTGTTGAGTTTTTGGCGAGAAAGTCAGTCACAATCGTAGCTCGGTGAGAAGGCGCGTTATCGTTCCATAGTAAAAATCGGCACGCACTCTGACATCGACTGACTTAATCAGCTGTTGCAAACACACTAGTTGACAGATCCCGCTCAAGCTTGGCATAGTAATTAAGGACAGTGGTACCAACCTAGGAAAAAAAAATTTAACTGCCTCATTGCCCCCCCAGATTTAAAGCGATAATTCCCGGTACTTTCTTGACAGAATGTATGTATTACGTATGATGTCTTGTTTTTTTGCACTAAAAGTGTTAATTTTTCACATTTATTTAATAAATATAAATAAAACAAAAGTGTTATGGTAATTTCTTATTTACTACACTTTTCCTAAGGAATATTCTTTAAATACAGTTGTCTATTAACCATACAGATATAATCGAATATTTTTAAACTTAGTCAGGGAATTTTAAAATTAGATCTCTGGAAAACATGGAAAAGTCAGGGGATTTTATTTTGAAAAGTCTGTGGTCTCCATGCTTGTGTAACACAATTACCCAAATAGAAATGGCTAATCAACAATCATTAATGTGCTTTTTGTTATAGTTGTGTTCCTTCAATTCAGAAAGGTTAAAGTGATAACTGGCGTGAACTTTCTGACAGATCTTCGGCCGTCTAGATTAGATAGTGTTGGCGAGTATACTACTCTGTCAAGAAAGTACCGGGAATTTTCAATTAAAACAACATTTTTACATTTAATCGTCAAAATTTATTGGGTCGCCTTCAAAATAGGCTCCATTTGCTCCAATACATCTATCCCAACGGCACTTCCAATTATCGAAACATTTTTTATAGGCGCTTTCCGGGATGGACTTTAGCTCTCGCGCCGAATTTTGTTTTGTGGCTTCAATCGACTCAAAACGGGTGCCACGAAGGGGCAATTTTAGTTTTGGGAAGACGAAAAAGTCGCAGGGCGCCAAATCCGGCGAATACGGTGGTTGCTGAAGCACGTTTGTTGAGTTTCTGGCGAGAAAGTCAGTCACAATCGTAGCTCGGTGAGAAGGCGCGTTATCGTCATGCAAAATCCATGAGTTATTCGTCCACAAATTTGGCCGCTTCTTATGGATACGCTCACGCAAACGTTTCATAACGCCTAGGTAATACTCCTTGTTTGCCGTCTGACCGTCTGACGCCACGGATATCGAAGAAAACAATAAGCATCACCTTCATTTTCGAGCGGCTTTGGCGTGGTTTTTTCGGTTTCAGCTCATTTTTTGCCACCCATTCCAATGATTGCTGGCTTGTTTGCATATCGTACTCGTAGACCCAGGTCTCATCACCAGTTATAATGCGTTCCATGAATGTAGAATCGGAATAACAGCGATCCAGCATGTCTGAAGCAACCTGTTCGCGATGACGTTTTTGATGAAAATTCAGGTCTTTCGGTACGAGTCGTGCGGCCACCTTTCTCATGCCCAAAATATCAATCAAAATCGTACGTGCGGACTCGTGGGATATCTTAAGATCATGTGCTATCTCTCTCAAGCTGGTACGACGGTTTTCCAGCACCCTTTCCTTAATTTTATCGACGTTATCTTCGATCGAAGCCGTCGATGGGCGACCACTTCACGACCGTCCTTGAAGGCTCTGTACCACTGATATGCACGAGTTTTTGATAGAGCATTATCACCAAAGGCCTTTTGCAACATTTTCAATGCATCGCCACACGAAAATTCATTTGCAACACAAAACTTTAAACAAATTCTTTGCTCAACGTAATCACCCATAGTAAAAATCGGCACGCACTCTGACATCGACTGACTTAATCAGCTGTTGCAAACACACTAGTTGACAGATCCCGCTCAAGCTTGGCATAGTAATTAAGGACAGTGGTACCAACCTAGGAAAAAAATTTTTTACCTGCCTCATTGCCCCGCCAGATTTAAATCGATAATTCCCGGTACTTTCTTGACAGAATGTAATATGAATTACTATTCCTTGGGAGCTCAAAATTTTTCGAGTTATAACAGGAAGGTGTAAAGAAAAGTTTGAGATCTGTCGATCTGAGATATGTTCACTTGATGTTTCATATCACGTTTTCTCTAACTATTCCACTTTTTTTTTAGTTTCCAATCTCCAGAAGATGCTACCATGAAGATAAAGCTGGAAGATCTGGACAATCACAAAAATTTCATAGATACGAGGGAAACTCCAACATACATAAAAATTGAAAAAGACAATTCTTTCAAAGAAAACGAAGAAAAACCCATCTCGATAAAAGTTGAAGAAACTGATCCACTAGAAATAAACGTTTCGAACATGTACGAATACAGATCGAATGAAGTTGTGCCATCTAGTTCGAGTAATAATGAGTTTATCACACGTTACGAATTAAAACCCGAAGATGAAAATGAGGACTGCAGTGAAGTTCAAAAGAAACATAAGTGTCATTTATGCGACCATAAGGCGAATAGAAAGGCTGACTTAAAACGTCATATACTTCTGGTCCATTTGAAGACGAAACAGTTTAAGTGCCATTTGTGTGATTTTACTACGAGTTATAAGAAGAATGTAGAGAGACATGTAGATTCAGTTCATTTAAAATTGAAGCAATATAAATGTATGAGCCATTTATGCGATTATGCGGCACATCAGAAAAATACTCTTGAAATGCACGTGAATTCGGTCCATTTGAAGCTGAAGCAGTATAAGTGTCACTTGTGTGATTATGCCGCTAGTCACAAAACTAACGTTAAATATCACATAGATTCCATTCATTCGAATCTGAAACAGAACAGGTGTCACTTGTGCGATTTTGCATCGAATTGGAAAACTCATCTGAAGAAACATATAGATTCAGTTCATGTGAACAAGAACAAACATAAATGTCACTTGTGCAATTATGCTGCGAATCGTAAGGTTCTTGTTACGAGGCATGTGGATTCCGTACATTTAGAAAGAGAAAAAATATAAATATTATTTATGTGAGTATGTACCAAATTGGAACTATAATCTTAAAAACCATATAGACAATGTTCATTCGAAAAAGAAAAAAATATTATAATATATTCATTAACTCTTGACCACTTGAATTCAAATAAAATATGAATTATATTGAATGCAAACCTTTTTTATTTCCAAAGGCCGTGGGACGATAAGTATACCGAATCGGCCGTAGGTAGGGATCGGGCTCATTTTTTCAGGGAATGTTTGTACCCATGAGATACTTCGATGCTGCGAGTTTCAGGTCTTTATATACATTCTGTCAAGAAAGTACCGGGAATTATCGATTTAAATCTGGCGGGACAATGAGGCAGGTAAAAATTTTTTTTCCTAGGTTGGTACCACTGTCCTTAATTACTATGCCAAGCTTGAGCGGGATCTGTCAACTAGTGTGTTTGCAACAGCTGATTAAGTCAGTCGATGTCAGAGTGCGTGCCGATTTTTACTATGGGTGATTACGTTGAGCAAAGAATTTGTTTAAAGTTTTGTGTTGCAAATGAATTTTCGTGTGCCGATGCATTGAAAATGTTGCAAAAGGCCTTTGGTGATAATGCTCTATCGAAAACTCGTGCATATCAGTGGTACAGAGCCTTCAAGGACGGTCGTGAAGTAGTCGCCCATCGACGGCTTCGATCGAAGATAACGTCGATAAAATTAAGGAAAGGGTGCTGGAAAACCGTCGTACCAGCTTGAGAGAGATAGCACATGATCTTAAGATATCCCACGAGTCCGCACGTACGATTTTGATTGATATTTTGGGCATGAGAAAGGTGGCCGCACGACTCGTACCGAAAGACCTGAATTTTCATCAAAAACGTCATCGCGAACAGGTTGCTTCAGACATGCTGGATCGCTGTAATTCCGATTCTACATTCATGGAACGCATTATAACTGGTGATGAGACCTGGGTCTACGAGTACGATATGCAAACAAGCCAGCAATCATCGGAATGGGTGGCAAAAAATGAGCCGAAACCGAAAAAACCACGCCAAAGCCGCTCGAAAATGAAGGTGATGCTCATTGTTTTCTTCGATATCCGTGGCGTGGTGCACTACGAATTCGTTCCAGAGGGTCAGACGGTAAACAAGGAGTATTACCTAGGCGTTATGAAACGTTTTGCGTGAGCGTATCCATAAGGAGCGGCCAAATTTGTGGACGAATAACTCATGGATTTTGCATGACGATAACGCGCCTTCTCACCGAGCTACGATTGTGACTGACTTTCTCGCCAGAAACTCAACAAACGTGCTTCAGCAACCACCGTATTCGCCTGATTTGGCGCCCTGCGACTTTTTCCTCTTCCCAAAACTAAAATTGCCCCTTCGTGGCACCCGTTTTGAGTCGATTGAAGCCATAAAACAAAATTCGGCGCGAGAGCTAAAGTCCATCCCGGAAAGCGTCTATAAAAAATGTTTCGATAATTGGAAGTGCCGTTGGCATAGATGTATTGGAGCAAATGGAGCCTATTTTGAAGGCGACCCAATAAATTTTGACGATTAAATGTAAAAATGTTGTTTTAATTGAAAATTCCCGGTACTTTCTTGACAGAGTAGTATACTCGCCAACACTATCTAATCTAGACGGCCGAAGATCTGTCAGAAAGTTCACGCCAGTTATCACTTTAACCTTTCTGAATTGAAGGAACACAACTATAACAAAAAGCACATTAATGATTGTTGATTAGCCATTTCTATTTGGGTAATTGTGTTACACAAGCATGGAGACCACAGACTTTTCAAAATAAAATTCCCTGACTTTTCCAGGTTTTCCAGAGATCTAATTTTAAAATTCCCTGACTAAGTTTAAAAATATTCGATTATATCTGTATGGTTAATAGACAACTGTATTTAAAGAATATTCCTTAGGAAAAGTGTAGTAAATAAGAAATTACCATAACACTTTTGTTTTATTTATATTTATTAAATAAATGTGAAAAATTAACACTTTTAGTGCAAAAAAACAAGACATCATACGTAATACATACATTCTGTCAAGAAAGTACCGGGAATTATCGCTTTAAATCTGGCGGGGCAATGAGGCAGTTAAATTTTTTTTTCCTAGGTTGGTACCACTGTCCTTAATTACTATGCCAAGCTTGAGCGGGATCTGTCAACTAGTGTGTTTGCAACAGCTGCTTAGGTCAGTCGATGTCAGAGTGCGTGCCGATTTTTACTATGGGACGATAACGCGCCTTCTCACCGAGCTACCATTGTGACTGACTTTCTCGCCAAAAACTCAACAAACGTGCTTCAGCAACCACCGTATTCGCCGGATTTGGCTCCCTACGACTTTTTCCTCTTCCCAAAACTAAAATTGCCCCTTCGTGGCACCCGTTTTGAGTCGATTCAAGCCATAAAACAAAATTCGGCGCGAGAGCTAAAGTCCATCCCGGAAAGCGCCTATAAAAAATGTTTCGATAATTGGAAGTGCCGTTGGCATAGATGTATTGGAGCAAATGGAGCCTATTTTGAAGGCGACCCAATAAATTTTGACGATTAAATGTAAAAATGTTGTTTTAATTGAAAATTCCCGGTACTTTCTTGACAGAGTAGTATATACTCTTTTCTTTATCTTATAATTATTCACTTATTCTTTAATTTTTCAATTTCATCATCTATGGATGAAATATCTCGACGACTAGTTTCGACTAGAGTTTTCTTCGTATCTAAAAGATTTTTCAATTGTTCTTCCTTTATATATTTATTCTTAGTATCAAGATCATCTAATCCTTTATTTTATAAATTTTTCTTCATAACGGCTTCTTGAATACTTAACCGACTGAATCAGACTGTTCGATATTTCAATATTTTCAATGCCGACTTTTCTTAATTTATCATAAATCAATCTTTGGGTGATTGGCGAATCTTCTTGAAGATTTTCAATTAAGCAGTCCTTATTAATGGAAAATCAACGTTCGAGAGATGAGTTGCCATGAAAAAATGTCAGAATAATTTTTATGTATTTGGTCAATTCTTTAAAATCATCTGGCGTAGCCATAATATTATTTGACCACAAACAATTGAGTTTTTTACCATCTGACTTAAAATAATTTAGGATTTCGTCTTGAAAGGACGATCTTCTGCATAACTTCTTGTATTGATTAAGTATTTTATCAGCCTCAACCCTGCTAACCCAATTGTTTTCGATTAAAATATCAAGCGAAATTGACAATCGTTTTGCTCCAATATCTAAATTTTGTGCGACATTTGGACCTAAACAAGAAATTCCTTTCACTAACTTGTAGTTTAATGGAGACCGTTCAAGTAATTTTTCAGTTAAAGCAGTATATGCTTGACGACAATCTTTTTTAAATTCTAGAACATCACGCTCTTTAGTACTTTTGTATTCTTTGATAGCTCTCTTGGTCGCACAACCAATGTTTTTGTCATTATAAAAAAATCAGATTTTCGGATTTTTTTTAAATCTACAGATTTTATATTCGTAGTGCCGTTGGCATAGATGTGTTGGAGCAAATGGAGCCTATTTTGAAGGCGACCCAATAAATTTTGACGATTAAATGTAAAAATGTTGTTTTAATTGAAAATTCCCGGTACTTTCTTGACAGAGTAGTATAACCACTTCGGAGTAAATCGAAAAATACTGAAAATTAGAAAAAATTGATGTTCTCAGAGCGTACTTATTCGATTGATCTGAAAATTGGATATGTTTTGGGGGTTGATGGTAGCTATCTGGAAAAAAAATAAGAGCTATTTCGGCTCACAAAAACCTACCAAAAAACGAGTTTATATTTTTAATTTCAATTTTTAAGCATCTTACCATTACGACACAGTTATGAAAATATTTTTTTTGAATTCCCCATCCAATTTTCCATGAATCTATGGCCTTTCGAAATTTTTAAAAATGGTACTACATATTGAAAAAAAATTTAAAAAAATTTTTTGCTCAGAAATCGGGTTTTTCTAATAATTTTACTCTTGAACTGATAAAATACAAAACTTACTCGTTTACTAAGGTAGAGAAAACCATAAAAGAAGTAAAATATCCTTACATTATTAAAATAATTTTTTTATTTATTAATTTCAACGCTGATATTTCATCCATAAACAATTAAAATAAAATTCCCTGACTTTTCCAGGTTTTCCAGAGATCTAATTTTAAAATTCCCTGACTAAGTTTAAAAATATTCGATTATATCTGTATGGTTAATAGACAACTGTATTTAAAGAATATTCCTTAGGAAAAGTGTAGTAAATAAGAAATTACCATAACACTTTTGTTTTATTTATATTTATTAAATAAATGTGAAAAATTAACACTTTTAGTGCAAAAAAACAAGACATCATACGTAATACATACATTCTGTCAAGAAAGTACCGGGAATTATCGCTTTAAATCTGGCGGGGCAATGAGGCAGTTAAATTTTTTTTTCCTAGGTTGGTACCACTGTCCTTAATTACTATGCCAAGCTTGAGCGGGATCTGTCAACTAGTGTGTTTGCAACAGCTGCTTAGGTCAGTCGATGTCAGAGTGCGTGCCGATTTTTACTATGGGACGATAACGCGCCTTCTCACCGAGCTACCATTGTGACTGACTTTCTCGCCAAAAACTCAACAAACGTGCTTCAGCAACCACCGTATTCGCCGGATTTGGCTCCCTACGACTTTTTCCTCTTCCCAAAACTAAAATTGCCCCTTCGTGGCACCCGTTTTGAGTCGATTCAAGCCATAAAACAAAATTCGGCGCGAGAGCTAAAGTCCATCCCGGAAAGCGCCTATAAAAAATGTTTCGATAATTGGAAGTGCCGTTGGCATAGATGTATTGGAGCAAATGGAGCCTATTTTGAAGGCGACCCAATAAATTTTGACGATTAAATGTAAAAATGTTGTTTTAATTGAAAATTCCCGGTACTTTCTTGACAGAGTAGTATATACTCTTTTCTTTATCTTATAATTATTCACTTATTCTTTAATTTTTCAATTTCATCATCTATGGATGAAATATCTCGACGACTAGTTTCGACTAGAGTTTTCTTCGTATCTAAAAGATTTTTCAATTGTTCTTCCTTTATATATTTATTCTTAGTATCAAGATCATCTAATCCTTTATTTTATAAATTTTTCTTCATAACGGCTTCTTGAATACTTAACCGACTGAATCAGACTGTTCGATATTTCAATATTTTCAATGCCGACTTTTCTTAATTTATCATAAATCAATCTTTGGGTGATTGGCGAATCTTCTTGAAGATTTTCAATTAAGCAGTCCTTATTAATGGAAAATCAACGTTCGAGAGATGAGTTGCCATGAAAAAATGTCAGAATAATTTTTATGTATTTGGTCAATTCTTTAAAATCATCTGGCGTAGCCATAATATTATTTGACCACAAACAATTGAGTTTTTTACCATCTGACTTAAAATAATTTAGGATTTCGTCTTGAAAGGACGATCTTCTGCATAACTTCTTGTATTGATTAAGTATTTTATCAGCCTCAACCCTGCTAACCCAATTGTTTTCGATTAAAATATCAAGCGAAATTGACAATCGTTTTGCTCCAATATCTAAATTTTGTGCGACATTTGGACCTAAACAAGAAATTCCTTTCACTAACTTGTAGTTTAATGGAGACCGTTCAAGTAATTTTTCAGTTAAAGCAGTATATGCTTGACGACAATCTTTTTTAAATTCTAGAACATCACGCTCTTTAGTACTTTTGTATTCTTTGATAGCTCTCTTGGTCGCACAACCAATGTTTTTGTCATTATAAAAAAATCAGATTTTCGGATTTTTTTTAAATCTACAGATTTTATATTCGTAGTGCCGTTGGCATAGATGTGTTGGAGCAAATGGAGCCTATTTTGAAGGCGACCCAATAAATTTTGACGATTAAATGTAAAAATGTTGTTTTAATTGAAAATTCCCGGTACTTTCTTGACAGAGTAGTATAACCACTTCGGAGTAAATCGAAAAATACTGAAAATTAGAAAAAATTGATGTTCTCAGAGCGTACTTATTCGATTGATCTGAAAATTGGATATGTTTTGGGGGTTGATGGTAGCTATCTGGAAAAAAAATAAGAGCTATTTCGGCTCACAAAAACCTACCAAAAAACGAGTTTATATTTTTAATTTCAATTTTTAAGCATCTTACCATTACGACACAGTTATGAAAATATTTTTTTTGAATTCCCCATCCAATTTTCCATGAATCTATGGCCTTTCGAAATTTTTAAAAATGGTACTACATATTGAAAAAAAATTTAAAAAAATTTTTTGCTCAGAAATCGGGTTTTTCTAATAATTTTACTCTTGAACTGATAAAATACAAAACTTACTCGTTTACTAAGGTAGAGAAAACCATAAAAGAAGTAAAATATCCTTACATTATTAAAATAATTTTTTTATTTATTAATTTCAACGCTGATATTTCATCCATAAACAATTAAAACTGCAATTAAATATATTAATCTACTACAAATGATAAATAAAATTGTTCTCCTAATTTGTGACTAGTCTTCGTCGCTATCTTCATCAATCACAGGAGTAATATTATCTTTATTAAATAAAGTGTTGAGTATTGCTGCTGGTCTGAGGATTTTAGCCAAATATCGCCCGTATGCTAAATAGAAAATAATTGCAGCAACGTGCGAACAACAACCAATTGTCCTCAATCCATTAGCGCATTCACAGCAATATCTTGATATTCCACTCCATCCAATAGTATCAGGTTTATATTCAATGAAACATCTGTACACTTTTCTATTAATATGACGAGATTGCACTTGAGCCTTTAAAATATTGGTTTTATCTCTGACAAACTGGATAGTCATATTATCAGATTCGTCAATCGTCTCTGCTAGATATGATACTGCTTGTTTATATTGATAAGAACCGGTAAAGAAAAGTTTCAGGTCTTTCTCTGTCATTTCTGGAAAGTCGATCAAATCAGAGGACAAAATCGTTTCGAAAGGAAGTTTTTTTCGCTGCCAACCATTTTTATCGACTTCATCAGCAAGTGTATTATTAGTGTAATTTCGAGATTTAATCATTTCAACAATTTCGTCCGAGTACTCTTCATCAGAAATAAGACGTTTGTTGTACTGATTGTGAAGAAATGATGCGATTCTGACTCTGGGTAACATTTTATTATCGAATTTTAGGTCTAGTAGACGATATTTTTGTTTAAGCATTCCGTGTACTGCTTCAACTACCCAACGAATCTTTGTGACGTATCTTGATGAATTAGATTCAGAAGTTGTTAACCGATTTCTTTTGCCTTTCAATGCTGGCATTAACACTTCATAATCTTTTTCTTCTAAGTGCGCCTGAACATCTCGAAACCCTCTATCAAGAACAAAAACATCACCACGTTCCAACAAATTGCTAATACCATCAGCAGTATCGATAATTTCTTTCATTATACTAGCATCATTTACATTGGGATGGTAGGGCCCTAACATATCTACTATATAATAAAATAAGAAGGAACGATTTTTTACTTGATAGAAGGATTATTACAAAATTTTGTCTGAAGAGTTTATTACGCATGCCTGGAACGAAACAAAAAATGTTTGCTTATTTATATTTTAATTTTAATTGACAGTTTATATTCGTTGGTTTTTCTTAATTCCGTTTGATATTGTATGATGAATTTTGACGTCTATTAAATATGAGCAGTGCTTATAAAGACATTAATTTAATTCTTAAAGTTTCTTCAAAGAATTTTTTGAAATTAAAATTGTAGAAGACAACAGATTAAATCTGTTTTGATTTTCAAATTTTGTAATAATCCTTCTATCAAGACATCTGAATCTGCATCTGCCGCGATCGGACCTTATCACTGCGCTTATCGGAGACTAATTGTTTAAATTCGTACTTCAAACAAATAAAATAGAAAAACCACTATGAATCCATCTAGTGATGGGGATTATTCTGAGATGGAAATTGAAGACAATGGACAATGGAGGAAAGTGCGTCACAAGAGGAAAAGACATAAAGACCCGAACTCGCCAACACAACAACAACCAAAAAAACTCGCCTTTCCATCTGCTGGAAACATTAAAAGTTATCAAACAGAAAGGAATTCCACTGATAACATACATGTTTACTCACAATCAAGTCAAAACATAAACAAAGGCTGTAATAAAGAAGATGAAGGATTTAAAGGATTCACAACGAACGAAATAATGAAAGCAACAACACAACTAGCAAATAGAGAAAAATCAAACATAGTCAACTACTCCCCTACAAGACAAAATAATTCCACAAATCACACAAACAAAATAACCAATTTTTCCATGAGAATGAGGGAAATTCAAAATAGTGAATATGCTAATTTATACTACATAACTGTGAACAATCAGGATATAACTGACAGGATTAAAATGTCAGATGTGTGGAACTCGAAGATCCCCAATAACAAGGATGTTATTCTGAAAACTAAATTAGGATACCTACTTAAATCAAATAACCACAAAGAAGAAATACAGAAAGCACTAGAAGAGTTACAAAAACAAGCAAAAATATTATCATTCAGCGAAACTAAAACAAGAAATACACGAACCAAAAAATCGGAACCACAACAAACGTACTCCATAGTTATTTCAGCAATGGAAAAGAACATAAGTGATGAAGAACTGAGCGAATTTTTGAACAAAAGTAACCTGGAACACAGATACCTTAAACGAATCATTTCAAGAAATTATAACACACCAACAGGGTACATCAGAGTAATTACAGGTCACAGCAAAACATTCGAAGAACTTCTTAACAATGGATTATTCTATAAAAACCGACACTATGCAGTATACCCGAGCAACCCGCCAACTCCAACACCGGTGCCTTGTAATAAGTGCTTAAAATTTGACCACACAACAGATAAATGTAATAACACACCCCAATGCATGAAATGTCAAGGAATGCACAAAACTACCATGTGCAAATCAAAAGAAACACCAAAGTGTGCATCATGTGGTGCAGAGGAACACCAAGCCTGGTCACTAAAATGCCCTAAGCATCCAAAAAAACCAATAGAAGGAATTCCCAACGTGAACATTAAACTACTCAATAAAAAATCCAAAGATATTGAAGATCTACACAAAAAACAAACAAGAATTCACTCTAACATAACAGTTCATGATGACATTATCAACACCTATGTGAGAAAAATTAACAAGCCGAAGAATATAAACAGAGAAGAACTCTTACAAAAGCTGAAGAAGAGGTTTATTAACCAATACAGTATAGACACCACTGCAGTATTTTCAGGAAACAGAGTATACATACTGATGTTCGATGTAGAGGACCCAGAGGCCAGTTCACCCACAGAACCGATCAACAGCAATAGTAATAAGGAATATGTGCAATAAAATCAAAATATTATATAATAACATAAACAGCTACATCCCGAAGAGACACTTAATTAACAACTTTATAGAAACTAACATAATAGACTGTGCCATGTTCGTGGAAACCAAAATACAAGAAAATCAAGAAATAACCTACAGAAACTGGAATATACTTAAACATGATGGAGATAAAGATGTCAGAGTGAGAGGAGGAAGCTTGGTTAAATGCCACCCACGTCTTAAAATGGGTAAAGCAAACCCACCAACTGTAAATAACAGAAAAAATGAAGTTATACATTTTACGATACCATTTAGAAACGAAAAACTACACATTTTTCTGGTATATATCCACCCTTGGGCCAAAATAGAAGAAACCATATTTACAAAAGCGTCCCAGTGTAAGTACGCAATAATAATAGGTGACTTTAATGTCAACAAAGCCAAAAGAAAACAAATAACTAACTTCACACTTAACAATCGATTTAAACAAATGACAACACCACCTACTTTCCTGATGGATAATAATCCAGACAGCACTCCAGATATTATACTGCATTCGTCTAATTTAGGAAAAAACATCACCAAAGTGGAACTCCTCCCAGACTTGGGATCTGACCACCTGGCAATTCTGGTTGAACTAGATATGGAACATCAACCACAAGAAGAACCCGAAGATACTACCTTTAATTACAGCCAATGCAATATCAAGAAAGTTAACAAAGAAATAACTGAATATATAAAGCAGAATGAAGACCAAGATATCAACCAAGAATACATTAAATTATTTAACGAAGCCTTATCAAACACAATAAAAAAGAACACGCCAGTAAAAAAGCATCAATTTTTCGTCCATGAATTACCACCATACATAATCAGACTAATTAAAAACAAGCGAAAGATGTACAGAGACTACTGCAGAAACAAAGATACCAACTTCAAACGAAAACTAAATGAAGACAATAAAAATCTACAAAAAATGATCCATCAATACAGAGAACATACATGGATAAAAGCCTGTAATAAAGTTAACGAATCCAAAGGGAGACTCTTTTACCAAGAGATCAAAAAACTATCTAAATATAAACAACAAAATAAAATACAAACCCTGGAAGAAAATAACAAATTGTACAACGAGGATCAAGAGAAAGCAGATCTATTTGCAAAGCACTTTGAAAAGGTCTTCAGATATGATGAGGACAATAGTTTCAATAAAAGTCAGAAAACAAAAGTAGACCAATGGTATCAAACATTTTTTAACAGGACTGGAATTATAGAGCAAAACAAAGAAAAGATCGACAAAGAAACATATTTTGAAATAGTAAATACAGCTAAAAACAGCGCGCCGGGCTCTGACTCGATACCATGGAAGATAATTAAACAACTAAAGGATGAAGCACACGAACACCTGATAAAAATCTTTGAGTACTGCCTCAACCAAGAAATATTCCCAGAAGTATGGAAAGAAGGCACCATAATAACAATCCCTAAAACAAACTCAGACCACTCTAAAGCAAAAAACTATAGACCTATTACACTTTTACCAGTTTTAGGAAAAATATATGAAAAAATAATCAAGTCCAAGTTGAATAAACACGCGAAAGATATGATACCACATCATCAATTTGGTTTCCAAGAAAAGAAATCCACAGTGCACCCATTATCTATCATGATATCAAATACACAAAACGCCATAAAGAAAAAATTTAAAACTGCTGCTATCAGTTTGGACATAAACAAAGCCTTCGACAGTATATGGCATAAGGGCCTACTGTATAAATTATTCCTGATGAAAACACCAAGATTCCTAATTAAAACAATCAAAGAGTTTTTAGAAAACAGAAGACTATTAGTTAGGATTAATAAATCATCATCGAAAACATTTTCACCAGAACAGGGCACACCTCAAGGGTCACCACTATCTCCTTTACTCTACAATATTTACTGCAGTGATATAGCTACAGAACAGGACTCAGAAAAATATTTGTTACAATATGCGGATGATACACTCCTAATAGCTCACGAGAAGAACCTCAAGAAATGCATCGAGTCTTTACAAGAATTGATGGATAGAACTGAAAGCTGGTTCAGCAACTGGCGCTTAAAACCTAATCCAGACAAATCAAAATATATTATTTTCCACCACAGAATATCGGCGACTTCTCCAACTATCTCAATAAACAATCAACTCAAACGACCTGTGGATACCATAAAGTACTTAGGAGTAAATATAGACAATAAACTAAATTTCAATAAACATACCAAGGCAATGAAAAAAGCGGCAATATCTAGAGCAAAACACTTCTCCAAGCTAATAATTCGCAATAAAGGATTGTCCATCAATAATGCATCAAAAGTATACAAAACAATATGCCGACCAATATTAGAATACGCCCACCCCATTTACGCCAGCTGCAGGAATCCAGCAAAAAACAATCTGGAGGTCGCGGAAAGAACAGCGTTAAGAATTGTTACTAAAATCAGACACCCAAACAACCGGCTATTCAACCCCCCTAATGAACTTCTCCACGCAAAAACAAACATAGAACCGATAGGAATAAGGATCAAAAAACTGAACAACGGCTTTTACAAAAAACTGCAAGAAATGCAAGAAATACTACAACTCTTTCAACAGGACACACCAGTAGAAAACACGAGAATATTCCCCGAGGCGACGATTATTAAACAACTAGAAGAAGACCACAGAAAAACAAGCATAAATACATAAATAATTGAAATTAATAATAATGATAATACATATAATGTAACTTTTTTTTTTTTTTTTTTGTTATTGGAGATTATTAAGCAATGTACACGAGCTGAAGGACCACAGGTCAATGGCTCATTGTCTGAGACAATAAAGTACTCTCTCTCTCTCTCTCTCCTTCTATCAAGTAAAAAACCGTTCCTTCTTATTTTATTTTATATATGATATATAATTATATTAGGTTTTTTAAATAAAGAAATTCATTATACAGTGTTGAACGGTTTTAACTGAGGCCAAGTGCCTTATAAGCTTTGTATGATTTTCTGTGAACTTGGAACATAAGTACCTTGGATTTATAAAGGTGTGTACTTTTATTTCTGTTGAGGACCGTGTATTCCTAAGATTCACTGAGTAAGTCTATACATTGTTTAATTGATTTTATTATTTTTTATATGTAATGTTGAACTGATCTTATCGTAACTTTAATTATTTCTTGAGAATGTGCTACATGTTTTGAGATTTTTTGAAGTAATTTATATAAATATATTGAATATTTCAAATAAATTAGTTTTTGAGAAGTTCTTGAAATTATGTTTTATATTTTTGAGAAAGAGTTATTTTTCATTAATATAGGATCAGAAAACAATACATTTTGTAACAAACAGGGCTTCGTAAGTTTGTCTGAAGAGTTCATTACGCATGCCTGGAACGAAACAAAAAACGTTTGCTTATTTATATTTTAATTTCAATTGACAGTTTATATTCGTTGGTTTTTCTTAATTCGGTTTGATATTGTATGATGAATTTTGACGTCTATTAAATATGAGCAGTGCTTATAAAGACATTAATTTAATTCTTAAAGTTTCTTCAAAGAATTTTTTGAAATTAAAATTGTAGAAGACAACAGATTAAATCTGTTTTGATTTTCAAATTTTATCTACTATATATCCATTGGTAGTATGAATAGTAAATGGCTTAACGGTACTTTCTTCTGTGCAGAAAAATACTTTCTCTGATAAGTGTTATTAGAGCTCTTTTGATGCCGAGCATACGTTCCATCGCAAATCAAGAAAAGCTTATCACTACGATCAGCAAACAAACTTTTCAAAAGTGGTGATGAATGATTTTCAATGAGGTTTTTTCGAGACATAGATCCAAAACCAAAGTACTGAGGTAATATATCTTTCTCAAATGATTGAATCACTTGGTCACAATATTTTGAAACCAGCATCTCATTTTCCAATTGTAAGGTCGCTGATATCAACCTGTTAGAGTTACCGGTACGTAACTTAAATAAGAATACAACGAGAGCTTGATTAACTGAACGGGAATCTGTATTCCTCATAGTTGTCAATAAGTCTCGCAATTCGAGTATGTTTTCACGTTGTAATCCAGTAAATATAAAAAGTTGCTCATCAGTTATTCGAAAATCATCCATTTTATCGATTCATTCTACAGCCAAACTTTCCATCATTTTAGACAATTCTGAAGATCTTAAGTTACTCCAATTAGAATAAACTTTCAAGTGGTTCAAATTCTCCGTATAAAAGCGTTTTTTTTATGAGATGATCGCTGCAGCATCGATTCCCATTCGGAATAAAAATTCTTTTCTTTATAAAGCATTGCATACGGGCATCTTGAGGAACAACGACTAGATTTTGATTTGAGACAGAACATACACAACAATATCTATGAGTCGCAACAGTTCTCTTCATTTGAACTTCTATACATTCTTCTATTTCATCATCACAGGCAACATCTAAATGAATAGATGGATCATCAGTACTTGATTGAGATAAAGTCATCGTTGGATTCTGTTCTTTCTAAAAGATCACTCCTATCTGAAGGTAGTTCATCTTCCAACGATAATTCCTGATTCTCATCTTCAAGTTTGGTTTTTTTATATTTTTTTACGCGACAATTTGAACAAGGAATACCACCAACTACAATCGGACACTCAAAAACAGTTGAAAACTCTTCAGCTTCTTCGTCAGATTTTATATGTCTTGGAGTACCCGGCATTTTTTTCAGGTACTTCGAACAAATACAACACTTTGGATTATTAGCTTCAGGGGTCGACATATTTTCACTTAAATAGTTATTTAAACAATTAAAAATAATAACTAAATATAGATAATAGTACAACCAATTCTTTGGAATGTCAACACTCAGTAATTTTTAGGTTATCTACAGATCTAGTGACTTTTCACAAAAAAAAAACAGTGTTACCAATTTCGAATTACAGTGCCATCTTGTGGTTGTTAAATTCATTGAATATTGGGCGGGAACGTTTAAGTTGTCTGAAACAACGTTGATTTACATAAACAATAGTAATAAATACTGATTTACTCATTACAGTTACTGATAGAGTTTTTAATAAAAGTTAAGTACATTGAATGAAATTATTTTAATAATGTAAAGATATTTTATTTCTTTTATGGTTTTCTCTACCTTAGTAAACGAGTAAGTTTTGTATTTTATCAGTTCAAGAGTAAAATTATTATAAAAACCCGATTTTTGAGCAAAAAATGGTTTTTATTTTTTTTCAATATGTAGTACCATTTTTAAAAATTTCGAAAGGCCATAGATTCATAAAAAATTGGATGAGGAATTCAAAAAAAATATTTTCATAACTGTGTCGTAATGGTAAGATGCTTAAAAATTGAAATTAAAAATATAAACCCGTTTTTTGGTAGGTTTTTGTGAGCCGAACTAGCTCTTATTTTTTTTTCCAGATAGCTACCATCAACCCCCAAAACATATCCAATTTTCAGATCAATCGAATAAGTACGCTCTGAGAACATCAATTTTTTATAATTTTCAGTATTTTTCGATTTACTCCGAAGTGGTTATATATAAAGACCTGCATCGAAGTATTCCATGGGTACAAACATTCCCTGAAAAAATGAGCCCGATCCCTATCTGGGGCCGATTCGGTATACTTATCGTCCCACGGCCTTTATCCTGTAACTCTATGAGAGATAGAAGACAGAAAAGGTATTTATTGCCCTGCAAATAACTAACACCTTGCGTTGATCTTACTGCCAGTATGAAATAGATCTTTTGGTTTTTTATTTTAAATGAAGTATACATAATTATTTATTTATTCAAAAATAGGGATACGAACGGAAGATTCCAATCAAAGATCCACTTATACATTATTGAATTTTGAATTGAATCAGTCCTTACTTGGTGAAAATCCATATTAAATAATATTTAAATAATGTCATTCCGATTTTCACAAATTTTTATTGTTATGTTTACAACAATCGTTTCGCTATCACAGTAGCATCATCAGGCGAGATTACATTTTGAATAACTAAGCTTGTTTCCGAAATCTGTTGCTATTTATACTACTCTGTCAAGAAAGTACCGGGAATTTTCAATTAAAACAACATTTTTACATTTAATCGTCGAAATTTATTGGATCGCCTTTAAAATAGGCTCCATTTGCTCCAATACATCTATGCCAACGGCACTTCCAATTATCGAAACATTTTTTATAGGCGCTTTCCGGGATGGACTTTAGCTCTCGCGCCGAATTTTGTTTTATGGCTTCAATCGACTCAAAACGGGTGCCACGAAGGGGCAATTTTAGTTTTGGGAAGAGGAAAAAGTCGCATGGAGCCAAATCCGGCAAATACGGTGGTTGCTGAAGCACGTTTGTTGAGTTTTTGGCGAGAAAGTCAGTCGCAATCGTAGCTCGGTGAGAAGGCGCGTTATCGTCATGCAAAATCCATGAGTTGTTCGCCCACAAATTTGGCCGCTTCTTACGGATACGCTCACGCAAACGTTTCATAACGCCTAGGTAATACTCCTTGTTTACCGTCTGACCCTCTGGAACGAATTCGTAGTGCACCACGCCACGGATATCGAAGAAAACAATGAGCATCACCTTCATTTTCGAGCGGCTTTGGGTGGTTTTTTCGGTTTCGGCTCATTTTTTGCCACCCATTCCGATGATTGCTGGCTTGTTTGCATATCGTACTCGTAGACCCAGGTCTCATCACCAGTTATAATGCGTTCCATGAATGTAGAATCGGAATTACAGCGATCCAGCATGTCTGAAGCAACCTGTTCGCGATAACGTTTTTGAAGAAAATTCAGGTCTTTCGGTACGAGTCGTGCGGCCACCTTTCTCATGCCCAAAATATCAATCAAAATCGTACGTGCGGACTCGTGGGATATCTTAAGATCATGTGCTATCTCTCAAGCTGGTACGACGGTTTTCCAGCACCCTTTCCTTAATTTTATCGACGTTATCTTCGATCGAAGCCGTCGATGGGCCGTCCACTTCACGACCGTCCTTGAAGGCTCTGTACCACTGATATGCACGAGTTTTCGATAGAGCATTATCACCAAAGGCCTCTTGCAACATTTTCTTCAATGCATCGGCACACGAAAATTCATTTGCAAAACAAAACTTTAAACAAATTCTTTGCTCAACGTAATCACCCATAGTAAAAATCGGCACGCACTCTGACATCGACTGACTTAATCAGCTGTTGCAAACACACTAGTTGACAGATCCCGCTCAAGCTTGGCATAGTAATTAAGGACAGTGGTACCAACCTAGGAAAAAAATTTTCACCTGCCTCATTGCCCCGCCAGATTTAAATCGATAATTCCCGGTACTTTCTTGACAGAATGTATTACAGTAAGTACAATAAATTTTTATTGAGCACTAAAACCCAAAAAAGGGTCTCTGCAAATTCCAGTTTATCTGAATATATTTAACAGAGGTGAGTTATTTAAATCTATTTGTTCGTTAAGTAATATTCCAATTTTATTATGTTTACTTATCTCTAGGGATTCTAACCGATTTAAGGCATAACTTTTGCTTTCTATATTTAGAATTTCAAAATTATGGTTGAAAGTATGTCCTGTTTCTACCAAATGGTTGGAATATGTAGAATTACTTTTATTATTGAGGAAACTCTTCAAATGTTCACAAATTATATGACGGAAAGTTCTTCCAGTCTGTCCTATGTAAACTTTAGGGCAATCACCGCAGGTTAACTTATAAACCCCCGATTTATCATCTTTATGTGTACAGTCTTTATTATTTTTAATAACTTTACTCAAGTTTGAATTGGTTTTAAATGAAGTTCTCAAATTATATTTATTTTTGAGGTATGTAGCAATTTTCTCAGAAATACCTTCAGTGTATTTTAAGGAAATTTTCTTTTATATTAGAAAACACCATATTTAAAGCTATTTTATTATTTTTATTCATCAACAATTTGTCTATCAACTTAGGATCATAGTCATTATTAATAGCTATTTGTTTAATTATGTTAAGTTCTGAAATATAATTTTCTCGATTCATGGGAATATTAACTAATCTATGGATCATACAATTAAATGCTGATAATTTTTGATTTAAAGGATGATTTGATTTATTGTGTATGATAGAATCCGTTTAGGTTGGTTTGTGAAATAATGAAAAATCATGTGAATTATTTATTCGAGTAACAGTTAAATCAAAAAAATTAATAGAATTATTATGTTCGGTTTCCATAGTGAATTTAATTGAAGGATGTATTTCATTGATGAATAAAAAGAATTTTTTTAAAAGTCTGTCTGTACCTGTGAAGCAACAGAAAATATCGTCTACATATCTATACCAATATAAAAAGTATTTCTTAAGGGGATTTTGGTGAATTTTAGTTTCAATATTGTCCATGAATATTTCTGCTAATAAAGGACTTAAGGGATTTCCCATAATCAAACCGTTTTCAGATTTATAAATTTTATTTTTGAATTGAAAACAATTTAGTTTAGTGCAAATATCTAGACATTCTAAAATATCTTCTCTGATAATTGTATTACATCTGTTGTTGATTAATAGATTATCTACTAGTTTAATTGTTTCGTTTGGTGGTATACTTGGAAATAAATTTTGTACGTCAAATGAAATGAATTTAGCATTATGTGGTAAGTGGATATTCTTTATCTTATTTATTAGCTGTAGTTAATTTTTTATCGAGTATTTAGCTTGGAATTTAGTTTCTTTTGAAATAATCTGAGTAAGTTCTTTCGAAAATTTAAATTAAGGTGCAGTAAAGAACGAAACAACCGGTCTAATATTATAGGATAATTTTCTTTGTGTAATTTAATCAAAGAATACATTTTTGGAGGTTGTGGATTCATTAAAATGAATTAATTTTTTGGGGTGTTCCGAAAGAGGCTGGATTCCGGGGTTATTAGGGATTTAATTTGATTTTGGAAAATTGTCGTTGGATTGTGTTTGATTAATTGAAAATTATTTAATTCTAGGAAAGTAACTGATTTGTTGTCTACATATAGAAGGCAAAAGTTATGCCTTAAATCTGTTAGAATCCCTAGAGATAAATAAACATAATAAAATTGGAATATTACTTAACGATCAAATAGATTTAAATAACTCACCTCTGTTAAATATATTCAGATAAGCTGGAATTTGCAGAGACCCTTTTTGGGGTTTTAGTGCTCAATAAAAATTTATTGTACTTACTGTAATATAAATAGCAACGGATTTCGGAAACAAGCTTAGTTATTCAAAATGTAATCTTGCCTGATGATGCTACTGTGATAGCAAAACGATTGTTGTAAACATAACAATAAAAATTTGTGAAAATTAGAATAACCTTATTTAAATATTACCACTAATACATTCATATTACTTAAATTAAAGAATAGATATGGTGTTCGAATACTCCACATTAATTGAAAATCTAATTCTAGTGTACAATTACAAAACATAAATAAAATTTTTTTCTCTTTTCACCAATTCAACAAAACTAAAAAATATGTCTAATTGTTCTCTTGAAGACAAATAGGTTGACGATAAAGATGTCAACTCCCCCACAGTATTTATCAAACGATCCACACATTCTGTGAACCGGTGAGTTCCTTCCAAAATTGGTACTACATGTACTCTCCGATAGCAAAGCCCAACTACGAGTCGTCCTCGAAGGAACGTGGAATGGAATCATTTAAGCCAATTCCGGTGAATCAAAGTAACCCCTCATTATCTTGATACAAAAAATTAAATCATTTCTTATTCTCCGATGTTCGAGAAGCTCGGTCACATGCTGGGATTCTATTAATCTTGAAAGTTACGTAAACGTTTGATGTTTTAAAATGCAGAAATTTTACAAATTTATTCTAAAGTCTCTCAAGTCTCAACTTGTGTACACTATACATCGGCTTCCAAATAGTGCTGGCAAAGTTGAGCTTACTATGAACGAAAGAATAATACAACGACTCGATGGCCTCCTCGAAGTTCTTACACATTCAACACAAGAAACCCAAAGATCTACTGCATGACAAATGAAGGCCAAATCCCTGATTCTATCGACCTTACAGATGTTAATATTATTCAGGTGACTGAAACTTTGTCCTTGAGTTATTCTGTGTGAACGATATGAACACAGACTTCTCTAAATTCAGTTCTAATTTGTTACAGAAACAATACTCAGAAAATGCCACCAGATCAATCTGTATCCTCACACAATGCCTGTCATCCACTATTTGTCTGAAAATCTTCAGATCGTCTGCATACAAAAGTATGCGTCAATATTTGACAATGTATTTTAAGTCATTTAGAAATATGAGAAAAAGCAGAGACCTAAGATGTGATCCCTGTGGCACCCCTGATGTTACAACGAATGGGGAGGACTTGTAACCACTCACAGTGACAAGTTGGGCTCTATTATATAAATATGACACAAACTACCTCAAGAGATCAGATTGTGGTCGACACTGTTAAATGCTTTACTGAAATCTGTGTAGACACAGTCAACCTGATATCGGTTGTCCAAAGCCCTCGTGATAAATTCTGTGTAAATGACTAAGTTGGTTTCTACGGATCGTGTCGGAAAAAGACATGTTGTTCTTCCATAATTATTGTTTTAAGTGATGTATTGATATATCAAGAATGATCTTCTCGAAAAGCTTGGCAAAAATTGACAATTTACAGACTCCGCGTTTTTAACCAAATTTCTATGTTTAGTGCCTTTACAAATTGGGACTAGAAGGGATGACTTCCATGAGTCTGAAAAAGTACCAGACTGAATAGATTCATTGAAAAGAACTGAAAGGGAATAGTTCAGACTAAGGCAACAGTTCTTGACAAAGTACGATGGATATCAATCAGTACCCGCTCCCACATTTACTTTGAGGGATTTTATCTTATCCAGAACGATCTCAGGGGCAACAGCAATCGAACTGAAGGTCTGAAAACACCTGGAAAAAATTTGTCAAATAAATTACTTATATCTTCACCGTTCTCTGCTAAAACATCATCGTAGAACATTTTATCTGGTATGTTAGCTTCTTTATTACAGTTTCTTACAAATTTCCAGAAGTTTTTTGGGCAAGACTTGACTTGAACACAATCAACATTACCATTGATGAGTACTTTACATTGTCTTATTACAATTCTAAATCTTTCATAATAAAAAACCAATTTGAATGTGAGTCAGTACTTGATAGAAGTAAAATTTAAATGACTTTAAATTCAGAATTATATATTCTAACTTCTACAATGCTTGAAACTATATACAAAAATTATCAAATTAATATCCTTATATATAATCAATATAAAATATTTTTCAATGTCTCGGATAAAACCTTTTTACATCCCGACTTGAAATGTAAAAGTATGTATATTAACATACAAATACAAGAACATCCACTATTCCAAAATTATCTAAAATGGTCAAAATAAAGGATCAAATAAAAATAATTGAAAGAGAACTCGAACATTTGATAGCTATTTCGGCCTATCTGACCTCATCAGAAATGTATTGAATTCAAATTCAAATATATAACAAGATCAAAGTTCAACTTACCAAAATAACATAAAAGAGACATTGAAAAATATTTTATATTGATTATACATTCTGTCAAGAAAGTACCGGGAATTATCGATTTAAATCTGGCGGGGCAATGAGGCAGGTAAACATTTTTTTTCCTAGGTTGGTACCACAGTCCTTAATTACTATGCCAAGCTTGAGCGGGATCTGTCAACTAGTGTGTTTGCAACAGCTGATTAAGTCAGTCGATGTCAGAGTGCGTGCCGATTTTTACTATGGGTGATTACGTTGAGCAAAGAATTTGTTTAAAGTTTTGTGTTGCAAATGAATTTTCGTGTGCCGATGCATTGAAAATGTTGCAAAAGGCCTTTGGTGATAATGCTCTATCGAAAACTCGTGCATATCAGTGGTACAGAGCCTTCAAGGACGGTCGTGAAGTGGTCGCCCATCGACGGCTTCGATCGAAGATAACGTCGATAAAATTAAGGAAAGGGTGCTGGAAAACCGTCGTACCAGCTTGAGAGAGATAGCACATGATCTTAAGATATCCCACGAGTCCGCACGTACGATTTTGATTGATATTTTGGGCATGAGAAAGGTGGCCGCACGACTCGTACCGAAAGACCTGAATTTTCTTCAAAAACGTCATCGCGAACAGGTTGCTTCAGACATGCTGGATCGCTGTAATTCCGATTCTACATTAATGGAACGCATTATAACTGGTGATGAGACCTAGGTCTACGAGTACGATATGCAAACAAGCCAGCAATCATCGGAATGGGTGGCAAAAAATGAGCCGAAACCGAAAAAACCACGCCAAAGCCGCTCGAAAATGAAGGTGATGCTCATTGTTTTCTTCGATATCCGTGGCGTGGTGCCCTACGAATTCGTTCCAGAGGGTCAGACGGTAAACACGGAGTATTACCTAGGCGTTATGAAACGTTTGCGTGAGCGTATCCGTAAGAAGCGGCCAAATTTGTGGGCGAACAACTCATGGATTTTGCATGACGATAACGCGCCTTCTCACCGAGCTACGATTGTGACTGACTTTCTCGCCAAAAACTCAACAAACGTGCTTCAGCAACCACCGTATTCGCCGGATTTGGTTCCCTGCGACTTTTTCCTCTTCCCAAAACTAAAATTGCCCCTTCGTGGCACCCGTTTTGAGTCGATTGAAGCCATAAAACAAAATTCGGCGCGAGAGCTAAAGTCCATCCCGGAAAGCGCCTATAAAAAATGTTTCGATAATTGGAAGTGCCGTTGGCATAGATGTATTGGAGCAAATGGAGCCTATTTTGAAGGCGACCCAATAAATTTTGACGATTAAATGTAAAAATGTTGTTTTAATTGAAAATTCCCGGTACTTTCTTGACAGAGTAGTATATAAGGATATCAATTTGATAGTTTTTGTATATAGTTTCAATATATATTGTAGAAGTTAGAATATATAATTCTGAATTTAAAGTCATTTAAATTTTACTTCTATCAAGTACTGACTCACATTCAAATTGGTTATTTAAATTATGAAATAATTTCATATAGAGTCTTTATATCCACAATATATTCCTCAATTATTTATAATTTTATTATTATTATTATTTTTCATTTTTTGGGATCTAAGAGGTGCTTTGTTTGAGAATTCAGTGTTTAGAGTGAATGAAATGTTGGTCCACAATTAGATACTGACACAACAATCCTGTGTCTTTTCAGAGAGCCGCAACAAGGCCTTCCTGAACAACTATTGTTAGATATAAATATTATAATGAATAGGTAGTTAAATAAAAGACACCAAAACCTCTGTGTCGTCAGAATGTCGCAACAAGATATTCCTGAACAACGATATTATGCGCCCAGATTATAATCTAATTAGATACTAAGTGTGTGAATGAGGAATTCCTGACCAAAGAGTTATTGTTAAACTACCTCGAAGTTCTTCGTTACATGTTCCTATTGCCAGGTTATCTGTGTGTTCACTCAATTGATTGCTGTATTTACCTTTGCATGCACACTCATTATGTTTTAGGATATTAGAAAGATCGTCTATCTCTAGAACCTTGATTTTATGAATAAAGGGCAGGGCAGGGTTGAAGAATGTATGGGAGCTGAAGAGAGGTCAAGGTTTTTTATCCCTGGCTCTTTTATTTTGTCCTAAAGTATAACCTTGCTCCCATACACAAAGTCAGATGCGGGGCCCTGCCTTCCGCAAACAAATATTGTATTTTTACTTATCCTTGCATTCTGAATTCCTCCTTCTCGTTTAACTTGGGTTGTCTACACAACGTAACGTCCTATTCTCCCGCCACTAGATGATCACGATAAAAAGGTTAGCGTTCCTTAAGAGTACTCCGTAAAATCTCAGATATCTTAGAGTACTCTTTAAAGGTTGGATAGCTCACTAGCAACCCGAAAACCAGGGTTCAGGTCCCGCTTGGGTAGAAGAGAAATTTTCTAGTCAGATGGTTTCGGCCAGCATTGCATTTTTGGTTCAAAAATTAAGAGTGCTGTGAGTAAGGTAGCACAATAACGACATAGTAACAAAGCTTAACCCGCATACAACTGAACTCCAAACTTGCACAAGTTATAAAGCTTCCGAGGGTCACAGAAAATCAAGAGTATTTGAGAAATATTCCGCCTATCGAAACAATATACTTTATAAAAAATTTTTGATCAAAAGCAACAATGATCCAATAAGAAGGAATGATTTTAAATTGTCTTGAAATTTCTCTAGACCAAAACTATTTTCAATTTAACGTACTGTATATTCTTAAGATAAAATAATATAATATTTTAAAAAATTTTTTTAAAATTTTAAAAAATTAGCCTTCTACATATTTAATTCCAAAAGATTATATTCAATGATTATAACTTCTGTAAATAAAGTAAGATAGTTTTGTGATGAAATTCTTAAGATTATGTTGGATATTCTTGAAAGATATTGGTTTTCATTAAGATTGATAAGCAGAAACAAAATTTTGTCTATTCAAAATGTTTAATTTATAGGATTTTGGTTAATAATTTTTATTTATTGGATTTTGTTATACCATTCGGATGTCTTATAATGAATGTTTATTTTATGTCATGATATAAGTGGTACTTATACGACATTATTTTAATTTATTTACAGAAGTTATAATCATTGAATATAATCTTTTGGAATTAAATATGTAGAAGGCTAATTTTAACAAATTTTTTAAAATATTTATATTATTTTATATACCTTCTATCAAGAATTGACCTCTATTTATGTTATTTTATTCATAATATATAATTATTTGGTTTCCTCAACATTCTTTATACAGATAGTCCTTGTGCTATAGCAGAGGCCGTTAAATTTGTCTTTCAATCTTCTAGATCAGGTTAAACCACAGAGATATTTCTGTGTGTAGTGAATACCTATTTAAAGGTCTCATTTAAGTAGAACTTTTTCTGGAGAGTGAAAGGTGAGTTGAATATATATTATTAATTGATGTTATATTTATTGAATATGAATATTTCAATACTGATGAGCAAAGTCGATTTTAAAACTTGTTTTTCGATAATGTTTTACATATCTTGAGTTTTTATATAAAGTACCTTGGTTAGATATCCAATAATATTGAATAGTCTAAGTAAGATAGTTTTGTGATGAAATTCTTAAGATTATGTTGGATATTCTTGAAAGATATTGGTTTTCATAAGATTGATAAGCAGAAACAAAATTTTGTCTATTTAAAATGTTTAATTTATAGGATTTTGGTTAATAATTTTTATTTATTGGATTTTGTTATACCATTCGGATGTCTTATAATGAATGTTTATTTTATGTCATGATATAAGTGGTACTTATACGACATTATTTTAATTTATTTACAGAAGTTATAATCATTGAATATCTTTTGGAATTAAATATGTAGAAGGCTAATTTTTTAAAATTTTTAAAAATTTTTTTAAAATATTTATATTATTTTATATACCTTCTATCAAGAATTGACCTCTATTTATGTTATTTTATTCATAATATATAATTATTTGGCTTCCTCAACATTCTTTATACAGATAGTCCTTGTGCTATAGCAGAGGCCGTTAAATTTGTCTTTCAATCTTCTAGATCAGGTTAAACCACAGAGATATTTCTGTGTGTAGTGAATACCTATTTAAAGGTCTCATTTAAGTAGAACTTTTTCTGGAGAGTGAAAGGTGAGTTGAATATATATTATTAATTGATGTTATATTTATTGAATATGAATATTTGAATACTGATGAGCAAAGTCGATTTTAAAACTTGTTTTTCGATAATGTTTTACATATCTTGAGTTTTTATATAAAGTACCTTGGTTAGATATCCAATAATATTGAATAGTCTAAGTAAGATAGTTTTGTGATGAAATTCTTAAGATTATGTTGGATATTCTTGAAAGATATTGGTTTTCATAAGATTGATAAGCAGAAACAAAATTTTGTCTATTCAAAATGTTTAATTTATAGGATTTTGGTTAATAATTTTTATTTATTGGATTTTGTTATACCATTCGGATGTCTTATAATGAATGTTTATTTTATGTCATGATATAAGTGGTACTTATACGACATTATTTTAATTTATTTACAGAAGTTATAATCATTGAATATAATCTTTTGGAATTAAATATGTAGAAGGCTAATTTTTTAAAATTTTTTAAAAATTTTTCAAAATATTTATATTATTTTATATACCTTCTATCAAGAATTGACCTCTATTTATGTTATTTTATTCATAATATATAATTATTTGGTTTCCTCAACATTCTTTATACAGATAGTCCTTGTGCTATAGCAGAGGCCGTTAAATTTGTCTTTCAATCTTCTAGATCAGGTTAAACCACAGAGATATTTCTGTGTGTAGTGAATACCTATTTAAAGGTCTCATTTAAGTAGAACTTTTTCTGGAGAGTGAAAGGTGAGTTGAATATATATTATTAATTGATGTTATATTTATTGAATATGAATATTTGAATACTGATGAGCAAAGTCGATTTTAAAACTTGTTTTTCGATAATGTTTTACATATCTTGAGTTTTTATATAAAGTACCTTGGTTAGATATCCAATAATATTGAATAGTCTAAGTAAGATAGTTTTGTGATGAAATTCTTAAGATTATGTTGGATATTCTTGAAAGATATTGGTTTTCATAAGATTGATAAGCAGAAACAAAATTTTGTCTATTCAGAATGTTTAATTTATAGGATTTTGGTTAATAATTTTTATTTATTGGATTTTGTTATACCATTCGGATGTCTTATAATGAATGTTTATTTTATGTCATGATATAAGTGGTACTTATACGACATTATTTTAATTTATTTACAGAAGTTATAATCATTGAATATAATCTTTTGGAATTAAATATGTAGAAGGCTAATTTTTTAAAATTTTTAAAAAATTTTTTAAAATATTTATATTATTTTATATACCTTCTATCAAGAATTGACCTCTATTTATGTTATCTTAAGATAAAGGTTTAATTATGGGAAATCCAATTATTTCGATTTTAGCCAAAATAAGGAATAATTTAGAGGAAAAAATTCACTTAAACCCCTCGAGCAAATGCTTCTTTTATTGGTATAATAATGTAGATCATTTTGTTTGCTTTAAGGAAACAGATAGACAACTATGCAATTTTATTGAGTTTTTGAATAAAATCCAGCCGAATATTATACTCATTTTACAGAAAAAAAAAGATCCTTAGTATAACCCACATATACCTACTGATATCATCATTCATCAAACCATCCTATCAATTAGTGTACCTATGAATCGCTATAATTATTTTACAACATTGAATATTATTAAACAGTTCATATCCAGTAACAAAATTTGAATATCAAAACAAATTGAAATATGTTTATCTTCTACAATTTTAATTTCCAAAAGAATTTTTTTATTCAAAAACTTTTAGAATTAAATTAATGTCTAAAACAAGCACCGCTCACATTTAATAGACGTTTATAATCAAAACTCAATATACAATTTCAAATGAAATAAATAACCCAACAGATATACGAAAGTAATTAAAATTAATAAATAAATATTCAAAGGAGACAAAATTTTGTTTCTGGTTTTATCTTTAAAAAATACTACTTGTCTTATAAAAACATGAACACACTTAAAGGACTTCCCAAAGAATATAATTTATTTGAAATATTTAATATATTTAAATATTCGAACAAATTATTTCAAAAATCTCTAAAAAATGTGCACTATATCTTCAAAAAACAAATATAATTCTAGATAATCCCGTCTTCAGCCCTTTTTCAATATTCCAAATATCAAATCAAATATTCATGTTTTTATAAGGCAAGTAGTATTTTTTAAAGATAAAACCAGAAACAAAATTTTGTCTCCTTTGAATATTTATTTATTAATTTTAATTACTTTCGTATATCTGTTGGGTTATTTATTTCATTTGACATTGTATATTGAGTTTTGATTATAAACGTCTATTAAATGTGAGCGGTGCTTGTTTTAGACATTAATTTAATTCTAAAAGTTTTTTGAATAAAAAATTCTTTTGGAAATTAAAATTGTAGAAGATAAACATATTTCAATTTGTTTTGATATTCAAATTTTGTTATATTTCTTCTATCAAGTAAAAAGCCTTTCTATTTTATTCTATATATAATATATAATTATATTTTGGCTTCAATAAATCTCATTATAGAATGTCAATGAATTTAAGTAAACCTTAAAATAACTCACTTTGTTCTATGATTTTGTTAGAACATAGATCAATCTTGAATATATAGTTGATCTGTAGTTCGAAGCTTAAGTCTTTTAACACGTGAGTGATGTAGGTTATGTTTTTGATTTTGATATTTGGAATGTTGAAAAAGGGCTGAAGACGGGATTATCTAGAATTATATTTGTTTTTTGAAGATATAGTGCACATTTTTTTAGAGATTTTTGAAATAATTTGTTCGAATATTTTAATATATTAAATATTTCAAATAAATTATATTCTTTGGGAAGTCCTTTAAGTGTGTTCATGTTTTTATAAGGCAAGTAGTATTTTTTAAAGATAAAACCAGAAACAAAATTTTGTCTCCTTTGAATATTTATTTATTAATTTTAATTACTTTCGTATATCTGTTGGGTTATTTATTTCATTTGACATTGTATATTGGGTTTTGATTATAAACGTCTATTAAATGTGAGCGGTGCTTGTTTTAGACATTAATTTAATTCTAAAAGTTTTTTGAATAAAAAATTCTTTTGGAAATTAAAATTGTAGAAGATAAACATATTTCAATTTGTTTTGATATTCAAAATTTGTTATATTTCTTCTATCAAGTAAAAAGCCTTTCTATTTTATTTTATATATAATATATAATTATATTTTGGCTTCAATAAATCTCATTATAGAATGTCAATGAATTTAAGTAAACCTTAAAATAACTCATTTTGTTCTTTGATTTTGTTAGAACATAGATCAATCTTGAATATATAGTTGATCTGTAGTTCGAAGCTTAAGTCTTTTAACACGTGAGTGATGTAGGTTATGTTTTTGATTTTGATATTTGGAATATTGAAAAAGGGCTGAAGACGGGATTATCTAGAATTATATTTGTTTTTTGAAGATATAGTGCACATTTTTTAGAGATTTTTGAAATAATTTGTTCGAATATTTAAATATATTAAATATTTCGAATAAATTATATTCTTTGGGAAGTCCTTTAAGTGTGTTCATGTTTTTATAAGGCAAGTAGTATTTTTTAAAGATAAAACCAGAAACAAAATTTTGTCTCCTTTGAATATTTATTTATTAATTTTAATTACTTTCGTATATCTGTTGGGTTATTTATTTCATTTGACATTGTATATTGAGTTTTGATTATAAACGTCTATTAAATGTGAGCGGTGCTTGTTTTAGACATTAATTTAATTCTAAAAGTTTTTTGAATAAAAAATTCTTTTGGAAATTAAAATTGTAGAAGATAAACATATTTCAATTTGTTTTGATATTCAAATTTTGTTATATTTCTTCTATCAAGTAAAAAGCCTTTCTATTTTATTTATATACAGTAACGGCTATAACCCAATTGTATAAAAAAAGTGTAACCAAAAAACAAAGGAAAATTGCATTCAGTCTACACTTCTTATATGAGAAGCGAAAATGTAATTTTCAGATTAAGGTCAACATGTAAACCTGAAGAAGCCACAGAGTAGGCTAGACAATTATTAATTCAATAAACGTATGAAAACATTGTTTATTATTTTATTTAACTGACACAAATTTCCAGAATTATACAGGTGTCACTATATTTTAAATCCAAATAAAAAAAATCTAGTGTTATTTAAGAAAACATTTATAGTTTCCAAAATTATACAGGTGTCACTATATTTTAAATCCAAATAAAAACATCTAGTGTCATTTAAGAAAACATTTATGACTTTCAGCATAATCACATAAGTGACACTCATTTCCAGTGTACAGAACTCGTATGTCTATCCACATTCTTTTTGTAACTAGTAGCAAATTCGCACAAGTGGCACTGATACTGTTTCGTCTTCAAATGGACTGTTTCTATATGTCGTCTTAAGTCAGCTTTCCTATTTGCCTTATGGTCACATAAGTGGCACTGGTTTTCCTTAGATTTCAAATGAACAGAATCTACATGAACTTTAAGGTGAATTTTTAGACTTGCTGCATATTTGCACAAGTGACACACTTATACTGCTTGGATTCTTTCAAATGGAAGGTTTCTATGTGAAACTTTATGGTGCTCTTTCGATAAGAATCATAACCACACATGTCACACTTATATCGCTTAGAATCTAAATGAACAGTATTCACATGTCTCTTGACATTTTTTTTGTGAGTGGTTATGAAATCACATAAGTGACACTTATGTTTCGTTTGAATATCACTGAAGTGTTTATCGGATTTATCTTCAATGTTCAATTGACATTTAGGTAAAAAAGATACATTATTATTCAAATTGGAGGGTTCGTTTGATATTTGTTCATAAATATTTATGTTGTTTGTTCTTAGTTGATCAGGTTCATCAGTTTTGATATATATTAGTCTTTCACATTTGTTTTCCTTGAAAGTATCATTATCTTCACTTTTGACATATGTTTGTCTGTTATGAATTCCGTTTTCGTCTGTAAATTCTTCTTCGATGTCCACATCTTCCAGTTTTATCCTTATGGTTTCACCTTTTGAAGTTTGGAAACTGAAAAATAAATGAAATGGTAGGAATAAAACAAGATATTCTGAAGATTTGAAACTCAAATATAGTAAGAATAAAACTAGAAAGGATAATCTAAACTTCATGTTTTTTCAATTTATTTTATGGAAATTTATAATAAGTGAAAAGAAAAAAGACTTTTAACTAAGTTTTAACTGGGTTTTTAAATTTTCAAGATAGAAACAAAGGAGACAAAATTTTGTTTCTGATCTTACCTTTAAGAACACCAATTGCCTTTTAAAAACATGAACACAACTTAAGAACTTTTCAAAGAATATAATTTATTTGAAATATTTAATATATTTAAATATTCGAATAAGTTAATTCAGAAATCTCTCAAAACATGCACCACATCTTCAAAAAACAAATATAATTCTAGGCAATCCCTTCATCGGTCCAAAATAATATTCCAAATATCGAAATCTATCACTATCACTATATCTCAACTTACATGTGTTAAGGACGAATGCTTCAAACTGACTAACTTTAAAATTAAAGATGGTCTATGTTCTAACAAAATCACAGAACAGTGTAAGGTATTTTTAAGGTTATATTTAAAATCATTGACATTCCATAATGAGATTTATTGAGGCCTAAAAGGCAATTGGTGTTCTTAAAGGTAAGATCAGAAACAAAATTTTGTCTCCTTTAAATATTTATTTATTAATTTTAATGACTTTTTTATATCTGTTGGTTTATTTATTCCATTTGACATTATATAATATATTGAGTTTTGATTATATACGTCTATTAAATGTAAGCGGTGCTTATTGTAGACATTAATTTAATTCTCAAAGTTTTTTGAATAAAAAATTTTTTTTAAATTAAAATTGTAGAAGACTAACAAATTAAATCTGTTTTGATATTCAAATTTTGTTATATTTCTTCTATCAAGTAAAAAGCCTTTTTCTATTTTAATTTTTATTGTTTTTCAACGATTGTTTCGTCATACCAAGACTTCATCAAGTAAGTATTTAAAATAATGCAAAAATGCTCTTAAGAACTACACTCTGTGTTGTTCATAAAAAATGGGGGAGTGAATAAAAAATTGTTTATAATGATTGAGGAATTTCAAAATGTTATTCATGAGGATTTTTTTAGATTTGTTTGATGGTTCAATAGAATTTGTCCACTTTTAGTATGATATTCTTCACGAATCACATTCTATAATACAATAATTTTTATGAATGGTTTTGGGGTGCCAATAAGATCGATGGTTGAGAATCACGTGACAATATTGGCCAATCGTAATGTTGTTAATATACAGGATATTCATAAACTGGAGGTACAAAGGAAGAGGGGTGATTAAGTAATCATCCAAGTATGATATCATATATATATATATATATATATATATATATATATATATATATATATATATATATATATATATTTTGAATTTTTTATATATAGTTTAAATTTTTTAAGGGTTTTTCCTCATAGAATCTGCATTTCTCAAGATATTCCGTTTTCACCTTTGACCTTGCATAAATTTTTCTGGAGAAGATCGAAGGGGATTTTCGACATTTCATTTGTAATGGTTTATTTAACCCAATACCAATTTTATACCACTTTTTAGCTCTATGTGAATTTGAGCTAAGTTAAATGTTTATTTTGACTAAACTACAATAAAAACGACGTCACACGTGGACCAGCCTGGGCTGTGAGGCGGATGCTCTAGTATTTTTCAATGAATTTATCCAATTTATCTCGCAGCAAGACGGCACTTTATGATCTACCATTACTATGTAATGAAACCATCTTGCCGACAATTTTCGGTAACCCAACTCATCAGAAATGACTGATGGAGTACTTCCATACGATATTCCAACTTCTACAGCAATGTCGTGTACTGCAAGTCGCCGGTCAGCTTACGGATCGCACGAATGTTCGTATCAGTTAAACATGTTAACGGTCGGCAGGCACATTTTCTTCTGGTGCACTGCCACTTAGAAATTTTTTGTGACATTCATAGAGTTGAGTTTTTGGAAGCGTAATTGTCATTATAAAATAAAACACTTGTTTACATTTTCTACTTTATTTTTGGTATTGACGTACGTTTCGTCTTTGCTAGAAAGACTTCATCAGAATACGAAGTAACAGTTGTTGTACAATGAATTTATAAGATTTTTTACAGAAGGTGTACATGTGTTTTTAATTGTTCGTCGGGTTGGTTTTCTCAAAGAATATTCCCTTCAGGATAGTGTTCACTCGATCCCTTGTAAATATTGAATAGAGGGGTGTAATAAAAATCTATTTGTTCATTTACTAGGTTATTGCTGTTTTTATGTTTATTTATTTCGTAAATTTCCCATAAGTTCAATTTTAGACCTCTATTTTCAACATGTAGAATTTCTATTTCTTTTGTGAAAGAATGGTTATTTTCAAGAAGGTGTTTAGCATAATGTGAATCTTTTTTATTTTTATCGAAACTTCTTTTATGTTCGGTTAGGCGTGTACCGAAATTTCTACCTGTTCTACCAATATAAATCTTTGGGCAATCTGGGCAAGTGAGTTTGTATACACCTGATAATTGAAGTTTATCCATACTGTTTTTATTGTTTTTCATGTATTTGCTAATAGGATTGTTTGTCTTGAAAGAGACTTTAATATTTTCTTTTTTGAGTAGGTTTTTTAGTTGAATACTAATGTTTCCGAGATATGTGAGGCTAACGTATTTGTGTTCAGATAGATCAGATGTTACTGGATAAATTTCTTTTATTGTGTTTTTGTGTATACGTTGGTTAATTAAATTATCTATTAGATGTGTATTATATCCATTGTTGTAAGCTATTTGTTTAATTATACATTTTTCTTTTTGGAAATTGACTTGGTTTAGTGGAATGTTCAATAAACGGTATATCATACTATGGAGAGCTGCTAGTTTGTGTTGGAATGGATGAAAAGAATTACGGAGTATAATGGTATCTGTTTGTGATGGTTTATGATAAATTGCGAAGTTATGTTTATTGTTTTCTCTAGTTATCGTGAGGTCAAGAAAGTTGATGGATTCATTATGTTCTATTTCTGAAGTGAAAACTATTTTTGGGTGGAGATTATTTATAAAATTCTCAAATGTTGATATTTGTCTGTTAGTACCTACGAAACATGCAATTATATCATCCACATACCTATACCAATAAAGGATGTATTTTTTGAACGGATGTTTATGAATTTTGTTTTCTAGGAAATCCATGAAGATTTCCGCGAGTAAAGAGCTTAGTGGATTTCCTATTATTAAACCTTCTTCGCTAGTATATAAAGTATTGTTAAATTTGAAGAAATTTTGGTTTATACAAATATTTAATAAGTGTATTATTTCTGATTTTATGACGGGGTTTACTTTGTTATAATTTAAAAGTTCTTCTATCAGTTTTAATGTTTCCATTGGGGGGGACACTAGGAAAAAGGTTTTTAACATCCCACGAAATCAATTTTGCATTGTTAGGTAAAGTTATATCTTTATTTTTTTTAGTTAGTTCTGCTGAGTTTTTTATGCAATATTTAGATGAAAATTTGGTTGGATAAACTTCAATTATCAGGTGTATACAAACTCACTTGCCCAGATTGCCCAAAGATTTATATTGGTAGAACAGGTAGAAATTTCGGTACACGCCTAACCGAACATAAAAGAAGTTTCGATAAAAATAAAAAAGATTCACATTATGCTAAACACCTTCTTGAAAATAACCATTCTTTCACAAAAGAAATAGAAATTCTACATGTTGAAAATAGAGGTCTAAAATTGAACTTATGGGAAATTTACGAAATAAATAAACATAAAAACAGCAATAACCTAGTAAATGAACAAATAGATTTTTATTACACCCCTCTATTCAATATTTACAAGGGATCGAGTGAACACGATTCTGAAGGGAATATTCTTTGAGAAAACCAACCCGACGAACAATTAAAAACACATGTACACCTTCTGTAAAAAATCTTATAAATTCATTGTACAACAACTGTTACTTCGTATTCTGATGAAGTCTTTCTAGCTAAGACGAAACGTACGTCAATACCAAAAATAAAGTAGAAAATGTAAACAAGTGTTTTATTTTATAATGACAATTACAACTGATTTCTACCAAGCAACGGCCCAATCTATCATAAATTTTGGAAGCGTCTTCTTAGCGAACTAATAGTCAATCTACGCAAAATTTCGGAAGGTTTCAAACTTTCCCGCGATAAAAATTTTAGCATAATGTGTTGCTCAACAAATATATGTTCCTCTTGTTCAAACATTATGCTACTGATGCTCAATCAACTGTTGTAATCCGGAGCATTGCATTGCCCTTCCTTAAACAATCCTTTCCAACATTAGCATAGTTCAAGACTTGAAAAAACACAACAGGAAAAGAACTAAATCCTAAGAAGCTATTTGAAAGAAATTCGAAGCTCAACTCAAGATCACTGCTACATAAAAGGCGAAAAATTATTTAGGAACAATAAAGCTTGCACTGTGGAGGAAACTCTGGAACTTGAAGGTAGAGACGAGATAAACAATACACAAAAAGCAGCAAGTGAACCTCAGACACCATCTAAAAGAAATTCAGAGTTTTTCGAAATAGCAACCCTACAGGAATCTACAGAAATTTCCAAACAATAAAAAGATCCGGTTGGGGAGAGGAAGAAGAAAGACGAAGAAACGAAAAACAAAGCAAGAGATAGAGTTATATCCTCAAATCACCCACAAACCAGACACAGAAAGCCGTCCCTCAGGTCTCAAAATAAAAACTGGATGATTGGGCAGTGACAGCGAAGATGGATCCGTATATTAAAAATTATAAGAGCAAACTCATACCAGGACAACTAATCGATAACTTGAAGAGTTTTGACGAAAATCGTTTAAAAAATAGTGACTCTAAATTCATGATACTTCACGTGAATATCCGTAGTGTAAAAAAAAATTTTGATGAATTACTCATTTTTCTGAATCAGTTCACTCAACAATTTGACATTATCATCTTAACAGAAATATTCACTGTCACTGATGATACTTATAAAATACAGGGCTATGACAATCTCTATAGCCAAGGATCATTGAACAGAAATGACGGAATAATGATTTTCATTAATTCTAAAATTGAATATGTATATAGAACTGTGCAAATAGCCTCGAGCAATGCTATAGAATTACATGTTACCATAAATCAGGTCAAACTTCTCTTAACAGCAATTTATAGATCCCCTAGTACCGATAAGAATATTTTAAACACAGAACTCTACAACTATTTGGATTTGAAAAAAACAATAAATTTCACATAATTATTGGAGATATAAATATCGATTTGCTCAAAAGCAATAGTGAAACAGAGGATTATAAAAATGTATTGAATTCCTTTGGTTTTATATCTTATAAAAATAGAATAACAAGACCAAGCAGCAACACATGCCTGGATCATATTTTTGTGAAAAATCTTTATAAGCAAAATAACTATCAGTCCTATGTGTTCGACTACAAAATAACTGACCATTTTCCCATTCTTTTGGAGTACAACTGTAGCAAAATTATAAAAAATGACCATCAACAGAATAAATATAAAACGTATATTAATTACAATACTTTGGAAACTGATATCAGTAATGAAGACTGGACATGTATTTACAATTCACAAGACACAAACGAATTGATGGTTAGCCTCATATATATTTTAAAACAATATATACAAAAACACGATAACCATAAAAATTAAAACAAAAAAAAAGGAGAAAAGCCTGGATAACGCCGGAAATATTAAACAAAATCAATGAGAAAAATTATATTTATATTCAACTTCGCTCAGATCCTGATAAGTATAGGCTGAAAGAAAGGTACCGAATACTCAAAAACAGTCTCAGACAAACTACAAACATAGCAAAGAAAGAATATATGAACAAGATCATAGAAAAGAATCCGAACTCCTCCAGCGGCCTATGGAATGCTATCAATAATATTTGTCCCAAACAAGAAAAAACAAAAATTGAATCCATAGAGATTAACAAAAATATTATAAAATCTAAAATTGAAATCGTGAATCAATTCAACATTCGTTACAGTAAACTAGGAGAAAACTATGCGAAAAAAATAATCAAACCCAAAGATTTCTCAGACGATATTGACAACATCGAGAATAGTATACATTCTGTCAAGAAAGTACCGGGAATTATCGATTTAAATCTGGCGGGGCAATGAGGCAGGTAAAATTTTTTTTTCCTAAGTTGGTACCACTGTCCTTAATTACTATGCCAAGCTTGAGCGGGATCTGTCAACTAGTGTGTTTGCAACAGCTGATTAAGTCAGTCGATGTCAGAGTGCGTGCCGATTTTTACCATGGGTGATTACGTTGAGCAAAGAATTTGTTTAAAGTTTTGTGTTGCAAATGAATTTTCGTGTGCCGATGCATTGAAGAAAATGTTGCAAAAGGCCTTTGGTGATAATGCTCTATCGAAAACTCGTGCATATCAGTGGTACAGAGCCTTCAAGGACGGTCGTGAAGTGGTCGCCCATCGACGTCTTCGATCGAAGATAACGTCGATAAAATTAAGGAAAGGGTGCTGGAAAACCGTCGTACCAGCTTGAGAGAGATAGCACATGATCTTAAGATATCCCACGAGTCCGCACGTACGATTTTGATTGATATTTTGGGCATGAGAAAGGTGGCCGCACGACTCGTAACGAAAGACCTGAATTTTCTTCAAAAACGTCATCGCGAACAGGTTGCTTCAGACATGCTGGATCGCTGTAATTCCGATTCTACATTCATGGAACGCATTATAACTGGTGATGAGACCTGGGTCTACGAGTACGATATGCAAACAAGCCAGCAATCATCGGAATGGGTGGCAAAAAATGAGCCGAAACCGAAAAAACCACGCCAAAGCCGCTCGAAAATGAAGGTGATGCTCATTGTTTTCTTCGATATCCGTGGCGTGGTGCACTACGAATTCGTTCCAGAGGGTCAGACGGTAAACAAGGAGTATTACCTAGGCGTTATGAAACGTTTGCGTGAGCGTATCCGTAAGAAGCGGCCAAATTTGTGGGCGAACAACTCATGGATTTTGCATGACGATAACGCGCCTTCTCACCGAGCTACGATTGTGACTGACTTTCTCGCCAAAAACTCAACAAACGTGCTTCAGTAACCACCGTATTCGCCGGATTTGGCTCCCTGCGACTTTTTCCTCTTCCCAAAACTAAAATTGCCCCTTCGTGGCACCCGTTTTGAGTCGATTGAAGCCATAAAACAAAATTCGGCGCGAGAGCTAAAGTCCATCCCAGAAAGCGCCTATAAAAAATGTTTCGATAATTGGAAGTGCCGTTGGCATAGATGTATTGGAGCAAATGGAGCCTATTTTGAAGGCGACCCAATAAATTTTGACGATTAAATGTAAAAATGTTGTTTTAATTGAAAATTCTCGGTACTTTCTTGACAGAGTAGTATACTTGGAACCAACGTATGAAAAAGAAGTGACAGACGTCATCAATGACTTAAAAACGAAAAAATCACCGGGATGGTACCCTGAAACGCTCAAACAGTTGCGTGAACAAATTGCTATTCCATTAACATACATAATTAATAAATGTTTTGAGCTAGGTAAATTTCCAGATTGCCTCAAATTGGGGATCATTAAGGCGATACACAAAAACGGAAGTAAAGACAAAATAGAAAATTATCGACCAGTCTTCTTGCTGTCGGTGTTTTCCAAAATTTTTGAAAAACTTGTTAAGAAAATAATCTACAAATTCTTGGAAAAGTTTGGCATACTTTCTGATAATCAGTTCGGATTTAGAGAAGGACGTAGTACAGAAGATGCCATATTAAATTTAACATTATATATGGGGCACTAGATAAAAAAAACACTCAAAGGCATTTTTCTTGATCTGTCAAACGCCTGAAACCTTTTGCCATGAACGTCTACTACAAAAAATCAATTCCTATGGCCCGCCTACAATTTACTGAAAGACTACTTATCAAATCGCAAACAAATGGTAGAAATTGAAGGAATTAGAAGTGGTTGTGCAGCCGTCACTTATGGAGTCCCACAAGGAACGGTGCTCGGGCCGCTTTTATTCACAATTTATGTGAACAGTCTAATGACATCTAGATCTGAAGGTAAACTCATCAGCTTTGCAGATGATATGGCCGTTTTGTATGAAGCGGAAACCTGGGCAGGTTTGAAGGCAATAGCAGAACAAAACTTGAAACGAATATGTGACTGGTTCAAATTCAACAAGCTTACAATGAACGAGCACAAAAAGTATAATAGACAGACATTTGAGATCGGACTATCACATCGAGAATGTAAAAAATAAATTGAGGGGTTTACTGAGTAAGTTCAGATACCTTGCTGAATTCCTGAATACGAAAAATCTGAAAACATTATATTTTGCTCTCGTACAATCACAACTGAGTTATGGAATCTTGGTTTGGGGGGGTGTGGCAGGAAGTAATCTGAATAACTTGAATATTGTACAAAAATGGATTCTGCGAATAATTTTTAAAAGAAACATAAGATATTCCAGTGACTTGCTATACTCAGAGAACTCTATTTTTGATATAAGGCAATTGTTCTGTCACCGAATATTGACAAATACCCGAACAAAAGAGCTTTCCACGGTTGTGCCAAACCGACTACCGGAAATTATCAAGACTATGAAAAATTATAAGACGTTCAAGTATCATGTTAAAGTGTGGATAATAACCACCCAGAGAAATTATTTTAATGATCTCATCGACTTGAAGTTTTTGTAAAGAACAATATTACCCAAACGTTATTGTCCACATAAAAGATTATACTATACTTTCCCGAATTACGACAAAACCCTAATATGAACTAAAATGAACCAGTCGAATAAGTCAAACTAAACCGGACTAGACCAATATAACAAAAAGGACCTCTCCTAAGCGCATTCACATAAGTAAATTATTATGTTTGCACATGAGTCTATTTATGACAATTATTGTATAGGTATTAGTTTATTATTATTAAGGTATTATCACACATAAGCTCAAAGGTTCAGTGATTTATCGTGTTTATTTTACTATCCTAATTCTATCTATTGTTCTACTACATTTTGTGAATTGTTGTAAAATAAACATTATTATTATTATTATATAGCATAGCACCACGCGCGTCACTTGACGCATCTATCCGTTAAAAAAAAAGTCCGGCTTATATTTGATCCACCATAGAATTAGGGTTAAAGGAGGACATTTCCAACATTTGTTCTAGTTCAGTTCCGTTATTGGGATTGTTAAATACTTGTTCCGTTGTATTAAATATTTTTGTTATAATTATTTTTCGAGTATTTCTTGTATTAAGAGTAACATTTTTTGTCATGATTTTCGAATCCTTATGAACTGTTGCCACAGATACAGCAGATAGCCCAAAAAATAAAGGAACCATAAATTTATCCAAATATACGAGAGCCGACTGAGAACACCCAGACATTTTTCTGTCCATAACAGTAGCAGATAGAAAAATATTACAAAAGATCGAACTGTAGCTGCCAAGCATTATCCAACCGCTATTGGCTCTGCAGGTCAGTACCCGAGTTGTTTGGGATGTAACTCACGCCGAAGGGGCTTTTTACTTCTACACCTCTAGTCGCAAACTCAAGAAACAAGAAAAATTTGGAGAATTGATGCTTTAGTCGATTTCGAATCGGGATAATGCAAACTGCATTTTGGTTTCTAGGAAGTCCATAAATATTTCGGATAATATCGGACTAAGTGAGTTTCCCATAGCGAGACCATCATTAGCTTGATAAAATATTCCATTAAATAAAAAATAGTTTTGGTCCAAACACCTTAACCTTAAAGATTTCGATAATCTCCTGTTTTATAACCGGATTAGTTCTATTTTTTACTAATAACAAGTCTATCAGATTTTTTGATTCTTTAACTGGTATGCAAGGGAACAAATTTTGCACGTCCAAAGAAATGAGTTTAGCATTATTCGGAATATATATACTACTCTGTCAAAAAAGTACCGGGAATTTTCAATTAAAACAACATTTTTACATTTAATCGTCAAAATTTATTGAGTCGCCTTCAAAATAGGCTCCATTTGCTCCAATACATCTATGCCAACGGCACTTCCAATTATCGAAACATTTTTTATAGGCGCTTTCCGGGATGGACTTTAGCTCTCGCGCCGAAATTTGTTTTATGGCTTCAATCGACTCAAAACGGGTGCCACGAAGGGGCAATTTTAGTTTTGGGAAGAGGAAAAAGTCGCAGGGAGCCAAATCCGGCGAATACGGTGATTGCTGAAGCACGTTTGTTGAGTTTTTGGCGAGAAAGTCAGTCACAATCGTAGCTCGGTGAGAAGGCGCGTTATCGTCATGCAAAATCCATGAGTTGTTCGCCCACAAATTTGGCCGCTTCTTACGGATACGCTCACGCAAACGTTTCATAACGCCTAGGTAATACTCCTTGTTTACCATCTGACCCTCTGGAACGAATTCGTAGTGCACCACGCCACGGATATCGAAGAAAACAATGAGCATCACCTTCATTTTCGAGCGGCTTTGGCGTGGTTTTTTCGGTTTCGGCTCATTTTTTGCCACCCATTCCGATGATTCCTGACTTGTTTGCATATCGTACTCGTAGACCCAGGTCTCATCACCAGTTATAATGCGTTCCATGAATGTAGAATCGGAATTACAGCGATCCAGCATGTCTGAAGCAACCTGTTCGCGATGACGTTTTTGAAGAAAATTCAGGTTCGTTACGAGTCGTGCGGCCACCTTTCTCATGCCCAAAATATCAATCAAAATCGTACGTGCGGACTCGTGGGATATCTTAAGATCATGTGCTATCTCTCTCAAGCTGGTACGACGGTTTTCCAGCACCCTTTCCTTAATTTTATCGACGTTATCTTCGATCGAAGCCGTCGATGGTCGACCACTTCACGACCGTCCTTGAAGGCTCTGTACCTCTGATATGCATGAGTTTTCGATAGAGCATTATCACCAAAGGCCTTTTGCAACATTTTCAATGCATCGGCACACGAAAATTCATTTGCAACACAAAACTTTAAACAAATTCTTTGCTCAACGTAATCACCCATAGTAAAAATCGGCATGCACTCTGACATCGACTGACTTAATCAGCTGTTGCAAACACACTAGTTGACAGATCCCGCTCAATCTTGGCATAGTAATTAAGGACAGTGGTACCAACCTAGGAAAAAAAATTTTCACCTGCCTCATTGCCCCGCCAGATTTAAATCGATAATTCCCGGTACTTTATATTTCATAATATATATATATATATATATATATATATATATATATATATATATATATATATATATATATATATATATATATATATATATATATATATATTATATATATATATATATATATATATATATATATTTAACAATGGTTTCAATCCGTTCATAATAAATAAATTATTGAAACGAATGCAATTTAAACAGTCAATATCGCTTGTATATCCAACAATAGCTATTGACACAAAATATATTTCTTTAACGTACATAAACAAAAAGTCCGAAAAAATAGCAAGATATTTAAAGAAAAAGAGTAACTGCAACATTTCATTCAAAGAAAGAAATTTAATAAAAAATAATAAAGATTTGATCCATAAAAACAAAAAGTCTGAAGTCTATAGGTTGAACTGCGGTACTTGCCCATCTGTATATGTGGGTCAGACAGGTAGATCTTTCGGCACTAGGATACGTGAACACGAGAAAGCATATCTTGGAAAAAACGGAAATTCAACATATGCTGACCATCTTTTGGAGACAGGATATGATTTTGACAATCAACTTCAAAATCTTACGCTTAGAAAAAAAGAACCTCAGGTTGGACTATCTAGAAGCCCTCGAAATTAACAGATACAATAAAAAACAGATTCTCCTAAACGACCAGACGGACCTCAATAAATCCCCCTTACTTAACCTTTTCTGAAACTTTGTGTTATAATAAAAAAACAAATTTCTGTAAATTCCCACTACTTTCTTTTCTGTACATTTTGAATATTCAAAGAACTCGATATCAAATATGTAGTACCATACTCACCTGACGAAGTCATGTTGTCATGACGAAACAATTGTTGTGAAATTAAATAAATCAGCGAAAATTAAGTTGTTTTACTTTAATCATCAAGATGTATTTCCGACAAGTAGAGACCGATACAATCAAACATAAATTTTTGTATTCAATTTATTACTCAAACTTTCCTTCAATCAAAATATCACGCTCTTAAAAAACATTGGAGTATCAAACCGGCGAAACGTCTGTTATTCACAAAGTCCACTGCTTCCATTATTTTTTTCCGCAACCCCTACATTTTCGATCGGCTTAGAGTAGACTTTTTCTTTCAACGCTCACCAGTAAAAATAAATCAAGCAGGCTCAAGCCAAGTGAACGGGCTGGCCCCGAGATAATACCAGACCGTCATCTGCTTGGGATTTCCTCATCGAGATATTTTCAAACTGAACGAACATAGTACGTCCGATATCCGTGTTACTGGATTTTTGTAGATGCTTAGTGGCAAATCTTTCAGTAAATTTGGTAAATCTGTCTCGCTCACACTTCGTATAATTACTCATTTCGTCTCATTCAAACTATTACCTCAAAGTTATATCCTCGATGAAAGGTTTGTGTAGACTAGAATCATTTCAAGTAAGCAAGAAAAATTTGTTCAAAACTGTGTTTCTTTACAAGAAAATATCCAAGAAAGTCACTCAACTACTAGCAAGTGCTATACAGTTTTTCAATCCCCATTAAATGAACCAACTTTAATAGTTATTTCCCAAGCTAGCGTAGTACATTTTTTTCAGTACAGACAGTTAAAATTGGGCGAACTATTAATTTTGAATGCTTAGGTGGTCGAAAAGTGACATTTTCTTCAAAACTGAGGCAATTGGCTTGAAATATAAGGCAACAATTTACAGAATTAAAATAATAAGAAGAGGTTTTTTACTTGATAGAAGGAATATTACAAAATTTGAATATCAAAACAGATTTAATCTGTTAATCCCCTATAATTTTAATTTCAAAAACTTTTAGAATTGAATTAATGTCTTATAAGCACAGCTTATATTTAATATATATATTTAAAACTCCTTATAAAATATCAAATGGAATAAATAACCCAACAAATAAAAATTGTCAATTAAAATTAAAAAAATTAATATTTGAAGGAGACAAAATTTTGTTTCTGATCTTACAATTATGAAAACTAATTCCTTTTCAAAAATACAAAAACATAATTTAAGGACTTCTCAGAAAATATCATTTATTTGAAATATTTAAATAAATTACTTCAAAAATCTCTCAAAACATGTATTATACCTTCAGAAAACAATTAGAATTCCGATAAGGTTTTCATCGGTCCTACTCCAGATTTAAAAAATAAAATTAATTAACAACAAATATAACTCAAATGACAAACCTAGTGATATTTTCGTTATGAACACAATCTTTAAAATCCAAGATATTCTATGTTCGTCACAAAAATCACAGAAGGCTGTAAGGTATTATATGGTTTTCTTTAAACCACTTGATATTCCATAATGAGTTTTATTCAAACCAACTATAATTATATTTCATATATAAAATAAAATAATAACGAAGATATCACTAGGTTTGTTAGGCGAGTTATATTTGTTGTTAATTCATTTTATTTTTTAAATGTGAAGTAGGACCGATGAAGACCTTATCGGAATTCTAATTAAATAATATTTAAATAAGGTTATTTTGATTTTCACAAATTTTATTGTTATCTTTAAGACAATCGTTTCGCTATCACAGTAGCATCATCAGGCAAGATTACATTTTTGAAATCCGTTGCTATTTATATTACAGTAAGTAAAATAAATTTTTATTGAGCACTAAAACCCAAAAAAGGGTCTCTGCAAATTTCAGCTCATCTGAATATACTTAACAGAGGTGATTTATTTAAATCTATTTGTTCGTTAAGTAATGTTCCAATTTTATTATGTTTATTTATCTCTAGGGATTCTACTAGATTTAAGGCATAACTTTTGCTATCTATATTTAGAAATTCAAAATTATGGTTGAAAGTATGTCCTGTTTTTAATAAATGGTTGGAATATGTAGAATTACTTTTATTATCATTTGTTAGAAACAGGACATACCTTCAACCATAATTTTGAAATTCTACATATATAAAGCAAAAGTTATGCCTTAAATATGTTAGAATCTCTAGAGATGAATATATATAATAAAATTGGAATATTACTTAACGAACAAATAGATTTAAATAACTCACCTCTGTTAAATATATTTAGATAAGCTGGAATTTGCAGAGACCCTTTTTTGGCCTTTAGTGCTCAATAAAAATTTATTGTACGTACTGTAATATAAATAGCAACGGATTTCGGAAACAAGCTTAGTTATTCAAAATGTAATCTTGCCTGATGATGCTACTGTGATAGCGAAACGATTGTTGTAAAGATAACAATAAAATTTGTGAAAATCAGAATAACCTTATTTAAATATTATTTAATATTGATTTTCACCAAGTAAGGACTGATTCAATTCAATATGGAATTCTAATTGTTTTTTGAAGATATAATACATGTTTAGAGAGATTTTTGAAGTAATTTATTTAAATATTTCAAATAAATGATATTTTCTGAGAAGTCCTTAAATTATGTTTTTGTATTTTTAAAAAGGATTTAGTTTTCATAATTGTAAGATCAGAAACAAAATTTTGTCTCCTTCAAATATTTATTTTTAATTTTAATTGACAATTTATATTTATTGGGTTATTTATTCCATTTGATATTTTATGTTGAGTTTTGATTTTATACGTATTAAATATAAGCTATGCCTATAAGTCATTAATTTAATTCTAAAAATTTTTTGAAATTAAAATTATAGGAGACTAACAGATTAAATCTGTTTTGATATTCAAATTAACAGAAACATTATAAAAATAATACTGAAAATAAAATGAAGATTCGTAGTAACGTGAGTTGAATCAGTGTCATAGGGTGAAGATTATCTCGATTTTTTGAAATGCAAACAATTTCAAAAATATGTAATTTTTTAAAATTATTTTGACTTAACCTATCAAGCCTCCGGCTTGACGTCAACTTTTAGGACACCTTTATACTCACGCGGAATATGTTATTTAACTTGCTTGCAGTGCTCCATTTTGTAAGTTTATCTCAAGTGTGTTTTGCGATTTTTGTAAGGGATAAAAATATCAAAGAAATAATAAGTTTTAAGAATTGCATAACAAGTGGAATTCCAAATACGGAGAAGCTGAGAATATTACATAAAGCTTACAATAAATCGAGTCTATCACAAATACGTGCGTACGAGTGATACAATTCAAAAGGGGTTGAGATGTAACGAAAGATTTGCCTCACTTTGGCCGACCATCAATGTCTTCAACTAAGTCACAAGCTTTGTACAAGAAACCTGGCAAAAACGTCAGTCCTAATGTGGTACGTGATACAACAGTGTATACAAGACTTCATAGGAATTTAATTGAATCGGTCCTTACTTGTTGTATATTCATTTCAATTAAATAAAAAAATTAAGAATATTGGCGAAATTTATTATTAACAACAATTGTTTCGCTAACACTGTGGCTTCTTCAGTTTTCCTTTTGAACTAACTCTAATATTTACAACTTCACTTCTTATATTTCTATTAAAACTTGAAAAATGAAAAGTACAAATAATTAACAAATTTTCGGATATAAAGAAAAGAAAACAAATGCAAAAAAGGGATACAAATAGCCATCAATTCACAGAACTATCTATAAAAATTACCATAAAATATATTGGGGCCAATTCTCGGAAATACCTCACTAAGTAAAAATATTCAATAAAGAAGATCTGGCGATACCTGTTTCGTCACTGAGAAAAATTTTAAGTTTATTGTATTAGGTGTTTTTTTTAGAGTGATAGAACTTTTAATTGAAATAAAAGACATTTAAATTAAGATTGGAGCCAAATTTTCTTTTATTTGAAATGATAATTTTTTATCATTTATGTTTTAAAAATAATTTCCGGCATATGTCCACCACGACTAGCTCTGAGGAACTGCATTCGACCAGATCAATTTTGGATCACTTTTTCGAGTAATTTAGACCTTATTTCATCAGTAACACGAGTTATGTTGCCTTCCAAAGCGTCTATTGTTTCTGGTTTATCAGCATAAACCAATGACTTGACATTACCCCAAAGAAAATAATCCAGTGGAGTTATGTCGCATGATCTTGGAGGACAATTAATTGGACCATTTCTCGAAATAATGTTATCACCAAATCTTTCTTTCAATAAATCAATTGTTACGGTAGTAGCATGAGGTGTAGCACCATCTTGTTGGAACCGAAACACTTCTGGATCGATACCATTAAAATTTAAAAACAAAAAATCATTGATCATCGATCTGTAACGAGCACCATTCACTGTGACATTAGCTCCAGCATCGTTTTTAAAGAAATATGGAGCGATGATGCCTTCAGCCTATAAAGCACACCATACAGTGCATTTTTCAGGATGCAATGGAACCTGCAGAACTTCTTGAGGATTATTTTCACTCCATATACGGCAATTTTGCTTGTTTATATAGCTGTTCAACCAGAAATGAGCTTCATCACTAAACACAATTTCACGATAAAAAAGTGGATCAACTTTAAGCTGTTCTAGGGCCCAATAAGCAAACAAACGACGCTTATTATGGTCAAGTGGCTTTAGTTCTTGAACCAGTTGGATCTTGTATGGGTGTAGACCAAGATCTACCAGTCTGGCCAATGTATACTAAAGGGCAATCTTTGCAAGTTAACTTGTAGACTCCGGCCAATGTATACTAAAGGACAATCTTTGCAAGTTAACTTGTAGACTCGGAGTCTACAAGTTAACTTGCAAAGATTGCCCTTTAGTATACATTGGCCAGACTGGTAGATCATTCAAGAAACGTATCCAAGAACACCAAAGGGGTTATATATACAATTCTGTACATTCGACATATGCTAATCATCTTAAGGAATTCAGGCATAATTTCAACAATAATTATGAAATTATCCACGTTGAAAGCAAAAGTTCTAGATTAACACTTTTAGAATTTCTTGAAATCAACAGGTATAATGCCCGTAAAATCCCTTTGAACGAACAAGCAGATGTCGATCATTCTCCATTACTGAATATTTTTCCTTAATGGCATTTTTAGCGGCAAACTCCAATAAACACCTAGAGTTTTTATGACTTGTGCTTCTATTATTTGGTCACGTACCTAAAAATGTATATAAACTCGGTTACACTCAATACCATCAGACGGTACAATGTAATACCTGAAGAAGCCACATCGTGGTGAAACAATTGTTGTATTAGTACAAACATTTTTGTGGAAATAAATTAGTGTCTTATATACATTTTTTTAATTAAAATATTAGAAGCTTTCGAAAATAAAAATTTAGCCATGGGTGTGTTTTTTGACTTGCCTCGATATCAATAAATTTCTCAAGAAACTAGATCGGTATGGGATTCGAGGACCTGCATTGGAATGGGTTAAATCATATTTTTCATTCAGGAAACAGATAGTTGAAGTTGAGATGGATGACGACAAGGTCAGATCAACCATGTAGGGCATAATCTTGGACATACCCCGAGGAAGTACACCAGGACTTCTATTCTTCATAATGATTATGGACCTAAAATAGAAACGGTACCACTGTAAATTATGCAGATGATGTCAACAAATTTATCATTGAATAATATTTAAATAAGGTTATTCTGATTTTCACAAACTTTTATTGTTATTTTTGCAACAATCGTTTCGCTATCACAGTAGCATCATCAGGCAAGATTACATTTTGAATAACTAAGCTTGTTTCTGAAATCCGTTGCTATTTATATTACAATAAGTACAATAAATTTTTATTGAGCACTAAAACCCAAAAAAGTCTCTGCAAATTCCAGCTTATCTGAATATATTCAACAGAGGTGAGTTATTTAAATCTATTTGTTCGTTAAGTAATATTCCAATTTTATTATGTTTATTTATATCTAGGGATTCTAACAGATTTAAGGCATAACTTTCACTTCCTATATGTAGAATTTCAAAATTATGGTTGAAAGTATATCCTGTTTCTACCAAATGGTTGGAATATGTAGAATTACTTTTATTATTGAGGAAACTTTTCAAATGTTCACAAATTCTATGTCGGAAAGTTGTTCCAGTCTGTCCTATGTAAACTTTAGGGCAATCACCGCAGGTTAACTTATAAACCCCCGATTTATCATCTTTATGTGTACAGTCTTTATTATTTTTAATAAATTTACTCAAGTTTGAATTGGTTTTAAATGAAGTTCTTAAATTATATTTATTTTTCAGGTATGTAGCAATTTTCTCAGAAATAAAAATTTTAAGGAAATATATTTAAAATTTTCTTTTATATTAGGAAATACCATATTTAAAGCTATTTTGTTATTTTTATTCATCAACAATTTGTCTATCAACTTAGGATCATAGTCATTATTATTAGCTATTTGTTTAATTATGTTAAGTTCTGAAATATAAATTTCTCGATTCATGGGAATATTAACTAATCTATTGATCATACACAATTAAATGATGATTTAAAGGATGATTCGATTTATTGTGTATAATAGAATCCGTATAGGTTGAAGTGAGAAATATTGAAAAATCATGTGAATTATTTATTCGAGTAACAGTTAAATCAAGAAAATTAATAGAAATATTATGTTCGGTTTCCATAGTGAATTTAATTGAAGGATGTATTTCATTGATGAATAAAAAGAACACGTTTTTTCAATATACCGGAAACAAACCCATACAGATAGCACAATTCACTTCACATCAAATCACCCATACTCACAAAAATTAGCAGCATACAATAGTATGTTATATAGATTAGCCAACATACCCATGTCACGTGAGAATATTGACAAAGAATATAACATTATCAAACAGATTGCGTTGAACAACGGTTTCAACGTCCCGATTATTGAGAATCTTTTCACAAAAATACAATTAAAGCTGGCTTTGAAATTAGTATATCCCATAAATAATGATCCAATTGAAAGTAAATACATTTCGTTGACATACTTGGGACCAAAAACAGAAAAGGTAGCTAGATATTTAAAGAAGAACCACAATTTTAGAATTTCTTATAAAACGAATAACTCCCTAGGAAAACTAATAAAAAATAATAAAGATAAAACATCTAAGAACAAGAAATCAGATGTTTATAAGTTAACTTGCGGTACTTGCCATTTTGTATATGTTGGTCAGACAGGAAGATCGTTCCAGACGAGACTTAGGGAACATGAAAAATGTTAGTGTAACAAAAAGGGAAATTCAACCTACGCAGAACAACTTCTAGACACAGGACATAGTTTTAATAGTAACTTTGAAATTTTACATTCAGAAAACAAAAGTTTTAGATTAAACTTGGTAAAAACTTTAGAAATTAATAGATATCATAAAAGAAAAATATTATTGAATAACCAAACAGAATTAAGTAATTCCCCTTTGTTGAATCTTTTTTGAATCATTTTTCAGATTTCCAAAAGAATTGTAAAACTCTCTTCACCTCCTCTATTTTTGTTATATCCATGTACTATAAAATAAATTTCTTGTTCATGGTATACTCAGTATCTTCTAATACTCACCTGAAGAAGTCATGGTATGACGTAACGATCGTAGTGTTAATAAAATATTAGCGGAAATTAGAATATTGTTTTTATTCATATTTTCAAGATGAATTTCCGTCAAGTAAAGACCGAAACAATCATAGATAATATTTTAATTGATTTATGAATTCATTATCTTTTGAAATAAATGGATTTTTTGAGCAGTAAAACCGGACGGAATCATTTGTACTCCCAGTACATGATGTAAAATAAAGAGAATTCATCCTATGCAGCCGTATTAATCTGTTTTTCAGATTAATCTTTATTAAAACAAAATGAGCTTTTTAAATTTATAAAAAAACATTTGGGGAGTTCAAATCCCATCTGTCTAAAGCTGTCACATACACTGCCGAGCATAAAATTAGGGTTATTCTGTAACTGGCATTTCTTTCAGAAATTTTATCATCATGCATTTTTTTAACTAGGGCTACTAGACTACTACTGCTTTCACGTGAACAGTAGATTGTAAGATTGAATTTTGCACATGAACACTTGGCTTGGACAATATACGATTAGAGTTGCGTATTGTTTTCCGATGAATCGCGATTTTGTCTTATCTGCTCAGACAAATGTGTAAGACTGTGGCAACAAGGTGAGGGATATACTCAAGAGTGTGTTGTCGAGCGACTTCCATTTGATGAAGGCATATCTCTTGAAATTTGCATGAAGTTAGTCTTTGTCAAAAATAGAACTTTAGATTACCCATAGGTACCTTAGACGAGGTTCTAGAAGACTATGTTGTACCATTCATTATTATTCTAGGTTTTTTATTCATGACAATGCTAACTCCCAGAAATTCTAGATAGCTTCATACTGGTACATGAATGGAACAATATTATGCATGTATGTGATCAAAGCATGCCTCATTATTTTCAAACTGTTATAACTGCTAGGAGGGAATATTCGCTACTGAAGATCTTAAAGTTTTTATTTAACCTAAAAACATATATAATATTTTTAGTCTTCATCCTTTCCAAAAACCTTTGAACAATACAACAAAACGTTTCAAAACTATTATACGGAAAAAACAAAAGATTTCTAAAATAAATGCAAATAACATGTTTAGTGCTATAATTTCAACGTCAAATTAGTGGCTTTCAAGACACATCTGATATGATTAGTAAACTCATATATATACAACTGCTTCTGAAACATACGAGGTGTTGATAAGTCTACCGGCTACCTTCACAGCAGTTGGATGATACCAAACAGACTATACATGCATATGAGTTGCATAAAAGTATAAACTCCAGAATTAAGCCGATGGGCTATAGAATAACTAAAACCAACTTGTCCATTAATGTTCCAAAAGCATAATCAATATAAGTATAATATTATATTACTATCAGGCTGACGTATATAAAAATATAATGAGATTCAAATGGTCATTGTTCATAATCACAAAATGAATTGACATTGGAAATAGCACATAGCAGCTGATTCCTTGGTTCATCAAAGAATTTACCATTCTAATTGTTAAATGAAAATAGGACTCCTAATTATACATTAAAATCACAACAAATCACAGTTCTTTGGATTCCTTTACTTTATGGTTAAACTGAAATACACAAAATACTGTTATTTGAAACTGATGTATTACAAATTCATTACAACCAAATTCCTTTATTAATAAAAACAATCTGCAATGAATTTTTTTATATATAAAACTTGGATTGACTGGGTATATGGGGCCATAAATAATAATTTTATAAGCAATAAAATTGAAGTTCTCTATTCACACCAAAAATCGGCCAGGAAATTATTAAAGTAACTAGCAAGCCCCTTTTCCTATAAATCTACAATCAATAGAGCAAGCACGGTATAACAACTTTCACAAAAAAAAGGTTCAACCAATATTAAAAAAGTTGGGATAAAAGATGAACCAAGAATAATGATGTGAATACTTTTCAAGGAGAAGATCGGAAATAGAAACTCCTGGCAGGTATACACACTATATTTTGTTTACTGTTTTTATGTTTGATTTCTCTCTTTCTCAGTTATTATTCAAAAAATTAATATATGAAAATGAGCAAATCCATTGCTGTGTCATAATGGAACAGTGAATACATATGTTCACAAATGTAATTTTTTTTCTATACCAGCTAGTGACTAAATTTCTTAATATTCAATATACCAGATCCCATCGATAAAATGGTACGTATTCACGTATTGAATTCCATCAGTGCATTACACTCTAACGAATCAGGAAAAAACGGAAAATTAATAATTCATATACTCACCTATTATTATTACATATTTTCTTATTATTATCCCAATATTGTTCGCCAATATCCATTTTTTCTATACTTAAGAAGTATGAAATGAAAACATAAATTAAACATACAGTGAAACTTAACCTATAATATTTATACCACAGAATTACAGAAAGTTCCACGTATAGACTAGTAATCAAAGAAAGCTGTTCAGGCGTTGTATAGTAAAACATCTAAAATTTTCCGTCATAGTTCAAATAATAGTTTTGCAAGGATCTTTAGAGAAAACACAAGACTTTCTACGAACAATAGGTCACGTTCGTATCCATTGTTCAGTCTGAATTATTATTTATTTCTATTAACTGAGCTATCCCGTACCAAACGGAGTACTCTAAAATATCCGGGATTATACGGAGTACTCTAAGATATCTGACATTATATGGAGTACTCTAAAGAACGCTAACCTATTTATCAGGATCATCTAGTTGTGAGAGAATAGGACCTTACACCTAACGAAAGCAAGAAACAGTGACAGGAGGTTCAAATATTCAAAACACAGTAACAGAATAATATATTTATACTAGTGAGTTATCCCGTACGATACGGTGAGCTATCACAACCTTTAGAGTACTCAAGGATATCCGAGATTTTATGGAGTACTCCGAGATATCTGGGATTTTACGGATTACTCTAAAGAACGCTAACCTTTTTATCGTGATCATCTAGTGGCGGGAGAATAGGACGTTTCGGTGTGTAGACCCAAATTACACTTGAACGAGAACGAGAAAACAGTGACGGGAAGTTCAGAATACAAGGAAGGTTAAGTAAAAATACAATATTTTTGTGCGGAAGTCAGGGCCCCGCATCTAATTCGGTGTATGAGAGAGAGGTTTGTAAGGATCTGAACTTATAACACCTGGTTTTTAACATATATTTGTACATTCTCACAGTCAGTTTCACAATCGAACAGAACAATATGGAAGTTTTTATCGCTAATAACTAAAACTAACTCAGTAATAAATATGCTGTTGATAGCTTTAACGTTGACCTATCTGTCCTTTGTCTAAAACAGAACTGAACGTACCACTATCGACAGTTTACAACCACTTGTTCAGTTCCCTCTGCGCATGAGGTACACAGTTGTCCGATCGCGAGGTTGCCACAATGACGAAGCCTGCTGCCACTCTGGGCAAGTCTTGCTTACGTTAACACCCCCTCCCAAACTGAGAATCGGACAACTGATTACTGAACAAGAACACACAACACACAGAATAGTTCTAACAGACTTGCAACTTAAACTAGACAATAATAATAATAAATACACAATATACATATATATATAAGAATAGGTGTACCATAAGTACATTACATTTTTTTTTTAACTAAAGAATATCACTTAAATCTAACTATATAGTCTGTAGAACTATTTAAAGGGGCAGTCGTTACTGCTGACGGACAGAGGTTTCTCAAAGCGAACCACACTTATGAACTGGATTGAACTGAGTATTTTGCTTACAGGGATCGAAAACCCTTCTCGCACTCTTTACTCAACAATAAACTTGAGTCCTTACTTGTGTTCAGGGACCGGAAACCCATCTCACAAATAAGCTCAAGAACACACTTTATTATGTTCGTATTGTTCACTTTTGTGAACTAAACATAATAGACACAATTTTATGCCGTTTACTAAATTGAAACAGACATAACTTGAGTCCTTACTTGTGTCCAGGGACCGAAGACCCTTCTCACAAATAAGCTCAAGAACACACTTTATTATGTTCGTATTGTTCACTTTTGTGAACTAAACATAATAGACACAATTTTATGCCGTTTACTAAATTGAAACAGACATAACTTGAGTCCTTACTTGTGTCCAGGGACCGAAGACCCTTCTCACAAATAAGCTCAAGAACACACTTTATTATGTTCGTATTGTTCACTTTTGTAAACTAAACATAATAGACACAGTTTTATGCCGTTTACTAATTGAAACAGACATAACTTGAGTCCTTACTTGTGTCCAGGGACCGAAGACCCTTCTCACAAATAAGCTCAAGAACACACTTTATTATGTTCGTATTGTTCACTTTTGTGAACTAAACATAATAGACACAGTTTTATGCCGTTTACTAATTGAAACAGACATAACTTGAGTCCTTACTGGTGCCCAGGGATCGAAAACCCTTCGCACGAATAAGCTCAACACGGATTTGAACCATTGATCAGTATATCATATACACACCTTATACAATATACGATCAGAGATTCAGATACAACAGGGCTAGTTTATATGGCCAGATGTGACCTATCTGTATACCATATTAAGCGCATCTCTCATCACCAGGGACCGAAGACCCTTCTAATTCGAGACACTTGCATTTGCCAAAATTATATCACCAGGGACCGAAGACCCTTCTAATACTGTCTTGACAAACACCTACAACAAACAACTGTAACAGTAAAGTCTCACAAATGCATTTGCCAAAATTATATCACCAGGGACCGAAGACCCTTCTAATAATCTTGACAAATACCCACAACAAACAACTGTAACAGTGCAGTCTCACAAATGCGTGCATAATTAACTGTGTATTAGATAGTCACAAGTCACTAGTTGGTCGCGAAAACTACGAAACTTTGTGACTAGCAAAGGTTTCGTTAGTATATCTGCTATCTGATCATTAGTACTTATTTTAAATATATTGATTTTCTTCTCTCGTACATGTTGACGAATGAGAAGGTATCTTCTTTCAATATATTTTAGTCGACTCTTACTCGTGCTTGTCAGACAATTTTGTCTGGCAGCTTCATTGTCTTCGTATACGGGTATGGGAAAAACAACAAGATTTTCTGATTCCTCAAGTAAATGGGCAATAAATAAAGCTTCATTCACTGCATGTGTTAATGCTATGAATTCTGCTTCTGCTGAACTTTGTGCAATGGTAGCTTGGAGCCTTGAGCTCCATACAACTGGATTGCCAAAGGCAAAGATTACAAAACCAGTAGTTGATCTTTGACTAGATGTATCACCTGCAAAATCTGCGTCACAGTAACAGGATAAATTTGGCGAGCCATTAGTATACTTCAAACCCACTTGTGAGGTTCCTTTCAAGTATCTAAAAACTCTTTTCACCAGTGTCCAATGATACTGCTGCGGATTTGACTGAAAGCGGGCCAGATAGCTTACTGCGAACGAGATATCAGGTCTAGTAAATAGATTCAGATACAACAAAGAACCTATTGCTTTCTTATAAGGGAAGCTTGCTTCATTCGTGCCTTCAGGAGGTTTGTGCTTTCCTTGGGGTACTAAAGGAGTATCAACAGAGTTTGGGTTTTCCATGCTAAACTCTTTCAACATATTCTTCACAAACTGGGTTTGATGAAGAAACAAATGATTTTGAGACTTAATGATTTCTAAACCAAGAAACTTGGTTGGAAAACCAAACTGTCTAATATCACATTTAGATTTCAATACATTCACTGTATCTTGAATAATCTCAAAGTTATTACCTGTTACCAATAAATCATCGACATATACTAAAATTAGGACAATTTTGTTATCTATCTTTTTCAAATATAGGCAGGGTTCACGCAGATTTGATTTGAAGCCCCATTCTTGTAATAGTTTATCCAAAGTTACAAACCAACATTTTGGTGCAATGGCTAGCCCATAGAGAGCCTTGCGCAGCTTGCAGACAAATTTTGTTTTATCCATCTTTATACCTTCAGGAATCGTTACATACTTAACTCTATCAATATTTCCATACAAGAAGGCTGTTTTAACATCAAGTTGTTCTATGTGCTAATTTTTTGCTACTGATAATGCAAAAAGTAATTTAACAACTGAAAGAGCGGGAGTTGGAGATGCTGTTTCTTCTGAAGTATAGTTCTCTGTGTCTCTACACCCTACAACTACTAAATGAGCTTTAAAGCTACCTTCATGTTTTATGCTAAACACCCATTTCAGTGGGATGACCTTTATACTAGATTTTCCTTCTACAATATTCTATACCGAGTGTTGTTCCATTGAGGAAAGTTCCGACTGAATGGCTGTCATCCATTTACTGCTGTTTGAGCAAGTAATGGCTTCGTGATAGCTTTGTGGTGTATTGCTTGTGTTATAAATTTTATCATCATAAACAAACCCAAACTGATTCAAAATACAAGCATTTACACCTACTTCAGGTACAGTAACTTCTTCTCTGCACTGACTATTCGGCGATTGAGAAATTTCTTCAATTTCTATTTCATTGGTATTTTGGCTGTGATCTAACTGGGAAATTTCTTCTATTTCTATGGTTCGCTGACTAATATCGTGCTGAGAAACAGCATAATTTTGAGGGCATGTTTGCGATTTACCGGTATTATCATCAACCATATTTTCAGGCGTAATTTGCTTATTTTCAGATGTTATTTGGAGTCCTTCACTAGCAACAGATAGTCTAGTTTTGCAGGAATTGTAATTGTACTTTTCATTGAATAGGACATTGCATGAAGTGATAGTTTTCTTTGTTACTGGATCATATAGTATATACCCTGTATCTGTGTACCCTACTAAGTACATAGTATGCGAACGTGGGTGTAACTTTTTGCCTTTTGGTATATTTTCAATTTTGACTTCTGCTTGCGAACCAAAAATTTTAATATTCTGGAGATTTGCTTGTTTACCTAATAGTTTTTCATAAGGAGTTAGGAAGTCTACTGAGTAGTGTGGTGTGCGATTATACAAGTAACATGCCGTTGAGAAAGCAAAACCCCAAAAAGTGACTGGAAAACCTGAATCAAAGAGCAAAGCTCGAGCTCTCTCTTGAATTGTTCTATTAAACCGTTCAGCCGTTCCATTATGCTCATGCTGATAAGGTTCAGCTAACTGTATTTCTAATCCAAATTTGTTCAGAACCGTTTGACAAGTTTCACTAGTGAACTCTGTCCCATTATCGCATCTCATCTTACTAAATTGGCCAGGTCCAGGGAAAATTGATTGTAGAAATTGTAAACCTGAACTAAGAAATTTGTAGGTTTCTGACTTTTGTTTCATCAGAAAGATTTGTGAGTAACGTGAGTAGTCGTCAATAAGGATCAAGATATACTTGTTCTTACTAAATTGTGATGGAGGTTTGACGCTTAGTAAGTCCGCATGTACAATTTGGCAAGGTCTATTTGCACGTTCTCGTTCTTTTATACACGGTTTTCTAGTCATTTTCGCTTTAGAACATATTGAACAACTAGCAGTTGTATAGTTATATGTAAATTCTTCAACCCCTTGTGCAACACTTGGTAGTTTCCCTAGGTAAGAGGATGATATATGACCCATTCTACGATGCCACACTGAACCCTCTTCAGCTAGCTTTTGCAACTGATTACGTGTCAGCTTCTTTCTTAATTTTCGTGCCTTTTGTCGATTATTTACTACAACAGTTTTAAGTTTTGAGTGCTTTATTTTACAAAAAGATTTATGTGATGATTCATTGGTAACTTCGGAACTGGTACAGCATGGAACTATATTGTTAATAGTACTAGATTGGCAACGATCTTCTTTAGAAATCAGAACAGCCAGTCTATACAATCCATCAGACACATAAATAAGGGTCAGCTTTCTTCTCAACTTTTTGAATTTAAGCCTTTTAGTTTCCTACAGTCTTTTCTTTCATGGCCCTTTTTGTGACAGTGAAAGCAGACACGACTATCATTTTTACACTCTGTTGTTTTATGAAATAGGAGACCACATTTTTTGCAGCTAGCAGCTCTCCTTTCCTCAGGTGACATCTTTTTAAGCTTAGCTCTCTGTTCAGGTGTATAACTCGAGTAACTAAACACTCTCCTGAACGGTTTGGAGGAAGAGCTTGACAATTTTTCCTTTCTCATGGGGGGTTCACCAGAATTTGCTCCTATTCTGTTTCCTGTACAGAAATCACAAGTATTAGTGCTACCTTTGCCACACTGTGTACAACATACTGGAACAAAGGTATGATTAGGTAGGTTATTCTCCTTAGGAGAATCTATACAAATTGAGCAATTAGTGACAACATCACCATCTTCTGATCTGCAGCTGTAATCTAAATCTATATTACAATCAGAACAAAGAATATTTTCTAAACCGTCATTTTTGTACTCACTGTTTTCCATCTCTAGGGTATACATACTACTTGCCACATCGAGGAATGTGTTCCTTACAAATTCATATGTACGAGTTTCCTCGGGCAATGTAGCTATTGTAGTATAGAATCCCGCAAAGTGTCGTACATTACGAACCTTGTGTAGGAAATATGCTACAACAATTTTTGGGTCCAGTGGCACATCAAGTTCCTGAAACTGTTGAACAGAATTTTCAAATTTTGTAATAAATGTCATGGGGTTCATCTTAGGGTGCAAGGATATTTTTCCAAAGTTGTCTAGTAGTTCCACCATTTTTTGGATGTCGTTCTTTCCAAACATTTGTTCTAACTTTTGGAAGGCTTCTGCGGCTGTTGACTCGTTCGTTATCAATGAACGAGGTCCATTATGTAGTGTCGCTTCTAAGTATTGTCGGACTTGGGCATCGTACATCCTCTTTTCATCAATCCTGAATGTGCAGTTCTCACCACCTAGAGGATACTTCATGAATTCAGATCTACCTAGGGCTACTATGTCACGTTCAACCCGTTGCTTCCATGATCTAAAGTTGGTGTGGCCTCTCAATTTATCTTCCACATCTACCAATGGTATGGTAAACGTTGGTAATTGTTTAGGTAAAATTGTTTCTGTTGATATTGCAGAAATATCGCTTGTACTTCTTGTTCCTGCATTTGTCGATAATGTGGTGGACGTCTGTATCAAATCATCTTTAATCTTATCAGTAAGTACCTTCATAAGCTGTTGGTTGGTAAAGAGTGTCAAAATCTGATCTGCTACGTTCAGATTTTGCATCGGTACTTCTGCCATAGGGGAGCGTTCAGCATTGGTGTTGGGTTTATCTACATCGATTATTCTTTCCATTGTTGAGTACTTGGTTTTCAGAAAAACAAGATGGCTGACTAACTATTCCGCTTCACTTTTCAAGCACTGCTACCATGTAAGGATCTGAACTTATAACACCTGGTTTTTAACATATATTTGTACAGTCTCACAGTCAGTTTCACAATCGAACAGAACAATATGGAAGTTTTTATCGCTAATAACTAAAACTAACTCAGTAATAAATATGCTGTTGGTAGCTTTAACGTTGACCTATCTGTCCTTTGTCTAAAACAGAACTGAACGTACCACTATCGACAGTTTACAACCACTTGTTCAGTTCCCTCTGCGCATGAGGTACACAGTTGTCCGATCGCGAGGTTGCCACAATGACGAAGCCTGCTGCCACTCTGGGCAAGTCTTGCTTACGTTAACAAGGTTATACTTTAGGACAAAAAAAGAGTCAGGGATAAAAAAACCTTGACCTCTTTTCAGCTTCCATACATTCTTCAACCCTGTCCTTCCATTATTCAGAAAATTAAGGTTCCAAAGATCGACAACCTTTCTAATATCCTACAACATAATTAGTGTGCATGCAAAGGGGAATACAGCAATCAATTGAGTGAACACACTGATAACCTGGCAATAGGAACATGTAACAAAGATCTTCAAGGTAGTTTAACAATAACTCTTTGGTCAGAAATTCCCCATTCACACACCTACTATCTTATTAGATTATTATAATCTGGACGCATAATATAGTTGTTCAGGAATGTCTTGTTGCGAGATTCTGAAGACACAGAGGTTGTGGTGTCTTTTATTTAACTACTTTGTAGCAAACAATTTCTTCGCTCCTTGTCCAGAAACCTGCCTTGCTCTATCATAGTTTGACCGGCGTACCGATACAGGACCCGACCAGTCAACAGGTTCAAATAGAGCAAGGCACTGCGTTTGAAGATCAGTGTTCCAAGCGGACGCTTGGTCACCGGCGTCACAGGCAGAGCCTGCGCATCAAGCCTGTCTGACGAGTTTCAGATGCGCATGCTCGGAAACGAAACGCCGTCTCCCGAACTAAGAGGTGAAAGCTCCCTCGCAACAACGCTTATCCACTCGAGAGCTTCAACCTATTCATTATAATATTTATATCTAATAATAGTTGTTCAGGAAGATCTTGTTTCGGCCCTTTCTGAAAGACACATAGTTGTTGTGTCAGTATCTAATTGTGGATCTACATTTCATTCACACTAAACACTCTGAATTCTCAAACAAAATACCATTGTTAACCACCTCTTAGATCCCAATAGATTAAATGTAGATAAAGACGCGTACATGTATGAAATATGTTAAATGGTCAATTCAGCCTGCGCATCAAGTCTATCTGACGAGTTTCAAATGCGCATGCTCGGAAACGAAACGCCGTCTCCCGTTACTAAGAGGTGGAAGCTCCCTCGCAACAACGCTTATCCACTCGAGGGCTTCATTGGTGACCCCGACGTGATTAGGGGGGTTTGCTTTAAGAGCCAACCAACCCATTCATTAGGTGGCCCTAATTGCCCGCTATCCATATTTCCGAGACAGCCTTTCCTTTCGTTCCACAGATCCCCGCTGGAGATGGCGACCAGCCCAGCGGCGGACTGTATCCTTGCCTGCTCCCAACGCCCTATTTCGTGACCTTATCGACGCTCACTGGAGGGGGAGTGTGTAGCGAACAACTTCTTCGCTCCTCGTCCAGAAACCTTCCTTGCTCTGTCGTAGTTTGACCGGCGTACCAATAGAGAACCCGACCAGTCAACAGATTCGTGACTAACCGTCCCCGCCAGGTTCAAATAGAGCAAGGCATGGCGTTTGACGATCAGCGTTCCAAGCGGAGCGCATGGTCACCGGCGTTACAGGCAGAGCTGCGCATCACGCCTTGACTGATGAGTTTCAGATACACATGCTCGGAAACGAAACGCCGTCTCCCTAACTAAGAGGTGGAAGCTTCTTCGTAAGACCCACTTTCTTTCGAGAGCTTCATTGGTGATCCCGACGTGATTGGGGGGGGTTTGTTTTAAGAGCGAGCCAACCCATTCATTAGGTGGCCCTAATTGCCAGTAGTAGTATCATCACACAAAGAGCATCACGTTCGAAAAGAATTTTGTAATTAATAGTAATTAAAAGATACAGGATTTATATAACGTGATCTTCGTGAAGCCTGATAGTAAATCAAAGTGTGTCTCCTCTGTTTTCTGCCATGATCATCCTGTACGCAGGATGTAGAAGTACTAGTGGATCCAAGTTCACTAAACTCATACTGCTTCTCAAGAAATGAGAGTGTAGCCGCAATCATCATGGGGGACAAAGAAACACCCCACGAAGATTTAATTTCCAGAGGGTACTTGCACATAATCTCTCTCAAAATCATCCCTTCTGAAAATGGAAATGTGAAGAGGCGATACCTATTTACCTGACGAATGAAATAAGTAGACAGGTTAAATTTCCTCCCAGGAATGTATTTATGTAAACGAAGCCTTTGTAATTCTCGAAACCGTATATCCTCTGACCAAAAGTTAGATAGAAAATCTCGATGGAAATCAGCAAAGCATTTCCAATCTGGTTCGTGGAATTCACTCCAGTCTAAAACAGTGCCACGCAGCACACTTTTTGCCACATTTAATTGATCTCCAGCGGAAATTCGAGCCAACAAGAAATACTCCTGCAAGTCTTTCATAAATTTGGCTGGCTGCTTCCTGATGGGATCATGGAAAGTGGGGGGGGGATCCTTTCTGTGAACAAAATTATTAGGAGTAAATAATGTCTGAAATACCTGTTGCCATTCTGCATCATTCGAGGTGGGTGGATCTCCTAAGTTGGAAGAAGTTACAAGATGGTTCATCTTGTAAGTACTCTTAGATCTGGGGGGTACTCTTAGATCTGGGGGTTTACGGAGTACTCTAAAAGATCTAAGGGTTTACGGAGTACTCTTAAAGATCTGGAATTATACGAAGTAATCTAAAGAGCGCTAACCTTTTTATCGTGATCGTCTAGTGGCGGGGGAATAGGACGTTACGTTGTGTAGGCAACCCAAATTACACCTAACGAGAGCAAGGAAACAATGACGGGAGGTTCAAATATTCGAAACACAATATTACCAGAATAATATATTTTTATTTATAATGTTCAAAAGCAACAACCCTCAATAAATGGAAACACATTCATCAGCCTGTGGTTAAATCTACTCTACGCAGTGGTTCGCAAAGCGCCCCAGTGAAACCAATAGCGCCCCGGGTCTAAATGACTTATTACTACATATTGTTAGGTCGGTATTCGCTCAAATCAGTTATCATTCTTATGCAGCGGAAAGGGTAAAGTTATGTAGGAAAGGGGGATACAGCCAGCATGCTGTACTTCCGGTAATCAGTGCTGAACCTTCCATTACAAGGGGTTAATTTAAATGGACAGTAAGGTAAGGGTAATTGTGGCATGCCCAGGAGATCTCCTTGAAGGGGGGATCTAACATAATTCGAGTCGACCGGAAAAGTTACTATCAAAGGAACTGTATCTGGCCTCCTCGGGGTGGTCAAGGCCCAGGAAGACTCAGATATTACTGAAGAATGAACCGAACACTACCTGAAGGGTTACGTAAACTAATTCCTGGGTATATCACAAAACCTCGGAACAATTATCTAGCAATCACTCACACATTCTCACAGTAGCGTATGATATCTGGAGTTATTTACTTTCTCTATACGATATGTTGTCCTCTACCAGGACTATCTAGCAATTTACCCCAAAGAACGCCACTGGTTCACATGGAATACAATCTCTCAAAGTAAGCGGCCACATGCATATGACAAATATGTAACACAAACTGTCTAGGACATAATAAAATAGATACAGTACCCCATCACCTAGGCGTGTTAATGGACGTTAGAATAAGAACAAACAAAGAAATGGGTATCCGGGGATCACACAAGTGTACATACAAATCAATTACATATCGAGCACAGCAATTAGTAAGAAAAGATAATACAAAACCCATATTAGCAAGTATTACGCAGATAAAGAACCACTATTTACAAATAAAGCAAAAAGCAACCAGGCACCGAGAGAAAGTATACAATACAAACAGAAAACTTGTGAGGGTCGCTTTAGTTATGCAAGAATGAAAAGCGAAGTACAATCATGAGCATACACTCATCAATATCATATAAACACAAAGGTGGTATTCAAAAATGTAAAGCATGCAATTAATCAGAAGCATTTAAAAGAAGTTTACTTACTAAGAGTTACCAAGGGACACTGTTATAAATACTATTATCTCGAATATGCTACTAAGTTGCTCAGGAGGTTTATTTCCAAGAACCTTCCTCTCGAACGAATTCAAATACAATGGGGACGCTATAAGGACCTTGTTCTCCTTTGTTATTCTCACTAATCACTTATTTGTCAAGTCACCGCAACACAGAGTATTTTGACACAGAAATAACGCGGGTAAATACAAGTCGAGTAGCTGGGGTTTGGCCGATGAAGATCGTTGTCGTCGGTAAGGAGGTTCCTAACATTTCCTGTAGTGTCTATCGATTTTGAGTTAAATTGAGTAGGCTTCTGGTATGTTCGTTCGTAAAAGTCTCTATTCGAGAAGTCGTTGTACTTCTCTCCACAAGGATTGGATTTCATTGGATAGCACAGGTTCCTTGGTAATCTCTTGTCTCAAAGTTTCTTTCTCCATGTTCTTTGTACTTAATGTTAACCTGAAACATACAATTGAGCTAGCATCCAAGTAAGAATGAGGGGATCCTCTAAATAGTTCCTTCGTCTCTGGTGTTTTTGTATTCTTTGTCAATCGGATTTGACTGGTTTGAATTTTACCTTAACAACTATATCCAACAATTAAATTCAACTTCCTGCAACATAATTCTCCCGTCAGTTAAATCTCTACAACTATTCTGAAACTATCAAAGATTCTTAAAATTCCACTTCCTCGTTCGTTCAAGTATCCTGGTCATGCGGCAACAACTGAGCTATCCCAACCTTTAAAGAGTACTCCGAGATATCTGGAATTTTACGGATTACTTTAAAGAACGCTAACCCTTTTATCGTGATCATCTAGTGGCGGGAGAATAGGACGTTACGTTGTGTAGATGACCCAAGTTACACTTGAACGAGAACGAGGAAACAGTAACGGGTAATTCAGAATGCAAAGGATAAGTAAAAATACTATATTTGTTTGTGGAAGGCAGGGCCCCCGCATCTGACTCTGTGTATGGAAGCGAGGTTATACTTTAGGACAAAAAAAAGAGTCGTGACAAAAAACCCTGACCTCTCTTCAGCTCCCATACATTCTTCAATCCTGCCCTTCCCTTTATTCATAAAATCAAGGTTCCAGAGATCGACAACCTTTCTAATATCCTAAAACATAATTAGTGTGTATGCAAAGGTAAATACAGCAATCAATTGAGTGAACAAACAGATAACCTGGCAGTAGGAACATGTAACAAAGATCTTCGAGGTAGTTTAACAATAACCCTTTGGTCAGGAGTTCCCCATTCACACACGTACTATCTAATTAGATCATTTAAATCTTGGCGCATAACATCGTTGTTCAGGAATGTCTTGTTGTGACATTCTGAAGAGACCGGGGTTTTGGTATTTAACTACCTATTCATTATAATATTTATATCTAATAATAGTTGTTCAGGAAGGCCTTGTTGCGGCCCTTTCTGAAAGACACAGGGTTGTTGTGTCATTATCTAATTGTGGATCCACATTTCATTCACTCTAAACACTCTGAATTCTCAAAAAAGTACCATTTTTAACCACCCCTAAGATCGCAATAAGTGAAATGTAGATAAAGACGCGTACATGTATGAAATATGTTAAATGGTCAATTCAGATGATTGAGGGGCCTGGAAGATTCGCTCTGCTCTCTCCCAACTCTGGCGCCACTTTTTGATCCTAAAGCCCATCCCTCTTCGATACTTCGGAGTCTCGCTTTTAGCAGTCGAACAGCAACAGCGGTCCTTCCTGAGGGGGGTCTATGCTGGGAAGCTGTTATTTGTGTTGTTTCGTTGCTTCAAACTTTCACAACCATAGATACACTCTGCTCAAATGACTGAGTGTTGGGATCGCCACGGCGATCCTTTTTTTGCCGAGGAGAGAGGTGACTTGTGGAGGTCCCTCACCTAGTTGTGCTGGCGCAAAGTTCTCTATAATTTGCCTTCAAAATTCCTATCTTTCTCTTTCAGCTTATCGGGGGTCTGCTGGAGTGTCAAGACTTGAGCAGAAACCCGGGACAGCAATGATGACAATGGTACTTTAACGTTGGTTAAGAGCTCTGCTCATATACCGACATCTACAATTCTGAGTATGTATAATATAATTCGCCCCCTAGGCATTAGATCTTGACGTGATGGGGGCGCTTGTCTTGACTAGGACCCTAGTTTCGCCCCGGCGAAATGGAGGGTTAAGTCTTGGTGCCTAACGTAATGCTATTCGCGCCAGTCACTGGACCTGTATGGTGGAAAATCCCCGAATGGGGCCCTAGTTTTGCGTTCTGTTGGAATGATTAACTCAGTGACAGGGAGTCTGTCGCAGCACAGGGCTTCTCCCTTAAAACTAGCGTACTCTACCCTATTGCAGTAAATCTCCGGACTTTTCTGTCCAATGGCCGAGTGAGTTATGTAGCATACTGCGTTACCTCAGGGGCTGGATTGCCCTCAGGTGTTACTTGTACCACCTGGCCACCACATTGGTGTTGGACTCGAGGGGGCAGTGGTTGAAAGTCCGCATGCTGGACTAGGGAGGTATTTCATTTATCTGTTCGCAGACTCCATGTGAATGACTGAGGGTTTAGCGGGACTTGGCGGTTCGACCGGCCTTGTCGTGAACCCAGATCAATGCGTAAGTTTTTAGGGTTTGTGGATCTCGACGAAATGGCTTAGCCGTTAGAGCTTGACGCCAGGATCAATCAAAAGACCTCAAATGGGTTCGTGGGTAATGACGTACAGGCTGTGTTGAGGGTGCTCAACCAGGATCATTGAGTCATCAATCTTGGGTTTATCTTCAGTTCATGGAACTGGGTTTGGGTGCTTGGATAAGAAGCCCTTCCGGCGAGTGAGTTGCCTCACAAGCCAACTTGGGTACTGACCTGCAGAGCAGTGTTTCGCTGCTACCAGTCAGACGGTTAGATTTTCGAGCCGAGGGCCAAACTGGAAGCTGCTGGGTTCATCTCTTCGCGCGATGATATGGCGTAATCCTTATCACACTTTCTACCTCTAGGAGCGGAATGTGGAGACTGCTGAGTAGTCACTTGGTGAAGAGCTATGCTCATCATGCCAATATGAAAACCTGGTAGAATTCACGTGTATAATATAATTATGCAACCTAAGTAAGTGCTTGTTAATATTTGGAAAAAAAGGTCATCAAACCTGTAGAGAGGATGAGAAAATTGATGTAGCGAAGGAGTTTGATATTCCTTTGAGTTGTTTCTAAAAAACGAGAAAATATGTGCAGGAAAAAAGGGAAGGAATAGAAAAGTACGACACACCGCGAATTTCCTCGCCTTGAGGAAAGCTTGGTCATTTGGCTGAAAGTGTAGAGGACAAAACGTATCTGTCAACGGATCTTTGTTGAAAGAACGGACAAAAGCATTCGCAACAGATTTAGGCATACAGAATTTTGCGACAAGCTAAGAGTGTTTAAGATTGGAGTGACGAAACTGGCCTTTAATTCAAATGCTTGCCTGACTAAACTCTTACGTTTAAGGATAAAAAGTGTAAAGGAGGAAGCACAGTGAAAAAACGTTAAAAGTTTTTTGTTTACAACCAACATGGACGCATCGGAAAAATTGAACCCTCTTGTCATTGGAAAGGCTAAAAAGCCTAGAAGTTTCAAGGACATTAAACCACTCTCTAAGCTACCATGCCAGTAAGAAGGCATGGACGATCACATTCAATGAATGGCTGCTATCAGTGAATACTGATAAAATCAAAAGATCCTCATGTTTTTGGACAATTACCCTGTCTATAACAATAATCCAACTTTATCACATGTAACACTCTTATTTCTTCCCTTCAAATACTACTTCACAACTATAACCACTGGACCAAGGAATTATTCATTCTACCATAAAGAAGTTGTGAAGATTGTGCTGGATTCCCTCAGCAGTGAACGGACAGCTGACATGGTTTGGTTGGCTTTGTTGCTGATAGAAAAGGCGTGGAGAGTTATTACTCCACATACCATATTCAACTGTTTCATATCAGGTTTTAGAACATCTCAAGAAGAAAAATCAAACATCCATGATGTTCAAGCATACAAAGTCGATTTGGACAATTCGTGTGCATGAAGATATTGCAGTGTGTGTAGATGAAATTTTGTTTGCTATGGATAAAAACAATTAAGAGATAGAAGATGACGACGAAGACAATTCAGATCCTCTGCAAGCAGTGACATTAAAGAAGCCGAGATCTTCATTCCAACAACTGCAGACATTTTGCCTTCAATTGACGAGACCATTATTTATGCTTCAGAAAACAATTCAATCAGTGCAATCATAAGATTTGAAAATACCTGAGTGACCAAATTGTAGCTATATTTGAATTTCCATATTAATTTTACATTCGTATTTCTTCATTTTTTCTTCTATGAAAAAATTTTCACATTTATTACATGTTCATAGTGGCTCTTGGTTTTTCGAATTACTGTATGATAATTAATAAATATTGGTGAGTTTGCACCCTTTTTTATTTTTTCGATACAGCTATCAGGGATATAACTCATCACAATAAATAATTTCAGGAAAATTCGGCTAATAAAACGTACAAGATAAAAAAGTTGTGGATATTCAAATTTGTCAATAATTTTTATGCCTAGTCAAAAAGAGAACTTACGGTTAACATTCTAAAGAAAACCATATAGCGGATTTATTTATCGCGAGCTGAAGTGAAATGTTTTACTGAAACTGGTTTGCTTGCATGAATGATGATTATGGATGATTTTTCTATTTATTTAAAAAGTAAAGAAGTTCAGGTAGTAACAAAATAAAAAGATTGAAAGGTAACCACAGAAATTATATAAAAATTGGTTATTAACATCAACACACTATAATAACGTAAAATATATATACACATAACATAAATAAATTACAATCCCACGAGTTGAAAATTTACAAACAAACAGACATTAAAAGTAATAGTTTCAGTTGTGTCTTAGAGAAAGGAAAAAATTGCTTCTCAGCTCATTTCAACATTTTATTTTTTTAAATTGTTCTTTATAATCAATGGCTAGTTTATCACATGCATTTATGCTTGGTGTATAAAAGGTAAATGATAATAATTAACAAATTCATCCCCTTTTACTATTTTAATATCATTTAATGAAAACTTCTAAAAATCCATCAGTTTCATATTTTTGTGCCTTTTGTTTTTTTTTAGAAACTGTTCATATTGGATTTTAGCCTCACACCTTTGGATTCTTCATCATGAGTAATAATTACTGGTAATGTGTTCAATATGTTCATTTGTTTAATTGCCAAATCATTTCTATTATACTACTCTGTCAAGAAAGTACCGGGAATTTTCAATTAAAACAAAATTAAAACTTCCCACAAATGCTGTTTAGTTATCAACAAAATTTGACATTTTCAACAGCGTAACAAAATGTATGAAACTCACAAATATTTCAAACTGGATGTTATCGGCAGATGTCCAATCTGTCTTAAATCACGACAATCAGCTGTAATTTAAAAATTTAATGTTTTTAGAGCCATCCTTTGAAAACGCACCAAATTAATTTTTACTCCCAATACACCCCATAGTATTTATTGTATACTACTCTGTCAAGAAAGTACCGGGAATTTTCAATTAAAACAACATTTTTACATTTAATCGTCAAAATTTATTGGGTCGCCTTCAAAATAGGCTCCATTTGCTCCAATACATCTATGCCAACGGCACTTCCAATTATCGAAACATTTTTTATAGGCGCTTTCCGGGATGGACTTTAGCTCTCGCGCCGAATTTTGTTTTATGGCTTCAATCGACTCAAAACGGGTGCCACGAAGGGGCAATTTTAGTTTTGGGAAGACGAAAAAGTCGCAGGGAGCCAAATCCGGCGAATACAGTGGTTGCTGAAGCACGTTTGTTGAGTTTTTGGCGAGAAAGTCAGTCACAATCGTAGCTCGGTGAGAAGGCGCGTTATCGTCATGCAAATTCCATGAGTTGTTCGCCCACAAATTTGGCCGCTTCTTACGGATACGCTCACGCAAACGTTTCATAACGCCTAGGTCAGGGTAGGCGAACCTTTATGCATCAACGTGCCATTTTTTCTAAAAAAAGTTTAATTGGGTCATTCGCGTGCCATCAAATAATTTTGACTTTCTGATTATTTGGAAAATAATAATTATAAATACTATCAAAACTCTAATTAAATAAAGTAAGCAAAAGAGGTACATTTTGGTATGTTTATATTAAATTTCAGTAAAATTAGTGTGACTTCTGTTGCTGCAGGTTAGATGACAAATAATTTATGTTAGGGTTGTAAGATGTTACTTTTAGCAAAATGCATGCTGAACTAGATTCATCTGTCAAACGGTTTCTAACCGAGTTTTTAATGTTATTCATCTCTGAAAATAATGACTCGCAGGCATATGTAGATGAAAACATGGTTAAAATAGCATGAGCCAGCTTCTTCAAACAGTTAAATGTGTCTGGTAACGCATTCCATGTTTCCAGAAGTTTATTATTAGCATTTTTACTTAAATTACTTGTCGATCTTCCAGTTTCAATTAATTCCAACTCTTTCCTTGTTTCAATAAATTTTTGAATCCATATTGAACCAGATTGGAAATCAATCAGCTGCATTTCAAATTCTTCAATTTCCATCAAATTGAGAGAAGTTCAGTTTATGAAATGACGTCACATCTGGGTACATAATGAACTTGAGTATTTCCGACAATTCTTTGAACTGAGAAAATCTCCCTAAAAATTCCTTGATTAAAGAATCGATCACAGAAATAAATTCTTCAGTCATTTTTTTTTGTCTGCTGTCTCGTGAATATCTAAATCATTCATATATTTTTTCAAGTTTGGAAAATACTTGTAGTTTCTTGTGATAATATCGTTTCTAAAAACTTGCAGTTTTGCCTCGAAAGCGCGAACGAGATCTATCATGGCAATAATTGTTTTGTTTGTCCCTTGAAGCTTTACATTTAATGTGTTTAAATGTTGGCATATGCTGTAAAAAACATCAATTTTGAAAGCCACATAACGTCCAATGACTGTGGGTATTGTGCAATTTTTCCCTCATCAGTAAGCCATTATACACCGAGTTGACTTCGTCCAACAAAGCATCGAATTTTCGCTTGTTTAAAGCCTGTGACGAGATAAGGTTGACTATTTTTGTAACTACCGCCATTACATTATCAAGGGATATTAAACCACTCTTAGCACACAAGACTTGTTGATGAATGATGCAGTGGAATTCAAGAATCGAATGTCCTACGTCAGCTTGAAATAAACTTATGAAACCGTTTTTTTTTTACCCACCATACTTGGAGCACCATCAGTTGTTACAGAAACACTTTTTTTATATCAATTTCTTTTTCAGCAAGCGAATTTTTAACTGCCGTACTTATATCTGTTCCCTTTGTAGTTGTTAGCAACGATTTTATTGCAATTAATTCTTCCTTAATGACGTTTTCTACGCAATACCGAGCAAAAACAGCTAAACGTGCAGATTTAGTGACGTCAGTGCTTTCGTCAAGACATAGCGATATAAAAGAAGCATTTTTAATGTCAATTTTTGTTTTAAGATTCTTTCTTTTATTGTGTTTCTTGATAGAGGAGTATCTTTGATGCGCTGAATTATCTTATCTTTATTGTTGAAATCTTCAAAAAGAGAGAGTGCGCATGCTAACCAGGCTTCCTTCAAAAACTCCGCAGCGTAGGAGCATCGCGTTCGATCGTCTTAAAATACCTAATTCTGCGACGTGCCCAAAATATTGTGTCGCGTGCCATCAATGGCACGCGTGCCATTGGTTCGCCTACCCTGGCCTAGGTAATACTCCTTGTTTACCGTCTGACCCTCTGGAACGAATTCGTAGTGCACCACGCCACGGATATCGAAGAAAACAATGAGCATCACCTTCATTTTCGAGCGGCTTTGGCGTGGTTTTTTCGGTTTCGGCTCATTTTTTGCCACCCATTCCGATGATTGCTGGCTTGTTTGCATATCGTACTCATAGACCCAGGTCTCATCACCAGTTATAATGCGTTCCATGAATGTAGAATCGGAATTACAGCGAACCAGCATGTCTGAAGCAACCTGTTTGCGATGACGTTTTTGAAGAAAATTCAGGTCTTTCGGTACGAGTCGTGCGGCCACCTTTCTCATGCCCAAAATATCAATCAAAATCGTACGTGCGGACTCGTGGGATATCTTAAGATCATGTGCTATCTCTCTCAAGCTGGTACGACGGTTTTCCAGCACCCTTTCCTTAATTTTATCGACGTTATCTTCGATCGAAGCCGTAGATGGGCGACCACTTCACGACCGTCCTTGAAGGCTCTGTACCACTGATATGCACGAGTTTTCGATAGAGCATTATCACCAAAGGCCTTTTGCAACATTTTCAATGCATCGGCACACGAAAATTCATTTGCAACACAAAACTTTAAACAAATTCTTTGCTCAACGTAATCATCCATAGTGAAAATCGGCACGCACTCTGACATCGACTGACTTAATCAGCTGTTGCAAACACACTAGTTGACAGATCCCGCTCAAACTTGGCATAGTAATTAAGGACAGTGGTACCAACCTAGGAAAAAAAATTTTTACCTGCCTCATTGCCCCGCCAGATTTAAATCGATAATTCCCGGTACTTTCTTGACAGAATGTACTTCGATTTTTGCTTATCAAAATATATATATATATATATATTTATATATATATTTATATATATATATATATATATATATATATATATCTATCTATATATATATATATATATATATTTTTTTTTTTAATAAATAAAATTCCAGAATATTTCCTTGTGCCAAGATGCATTTTATGTATTATTTTTTTCTTTTTTGAATGTTATTTTCTGATGATGTGTTAGCCTCCTCGATCGTCATGTCGCGCGGTCGTGGAATATGTTGCTCCCGTTGCACTCTGAAAATAGATCGATATGATGATTCAATAAATTGCCAAATTTGTGATACAAGTTATCATGTCAAGTGCCTCAATATGTCTATAGACGACTTTAATGAATTTCGTGCAAGTGTTAACAATAAATGGAATTGTGAGGCATGTCAGCAGCGCACTGAAAATGTGTCACAAAACATCGTTCCTAATGCCCAAATAAGGGATTATTCCTTATCAGGATTTGATTTCTCAGCATTCAAGAAGGAAATGGTCACTGAAATTACCTCTATTTTTGTTACTGAGATTGATTTGCTCAAAACAGTTATCACAAGCCAGAGTAAACAAATTGAAGAACTATTAAAAGAAATTCATATCATCAAGTCTGATAAGAACCATATCAACACAACAGATCGTGGGACTATCTCCGTGAGTCCACCTGACCGGGATACCATCGATTACTCATCCTCTACAGCTACGGTGTCGATCATCTGTGACCCGATAACATGCGTTCCAATCTCGTCGAATGAAATATGCGAAAATGCCAATTCTAATGAAAACCGAGGAAAATCCATAAAATCAAATGATTGGACTCTTGTGACCACAAAGAAGAAAACGAAAAAGCCCATTCAAAAATCAGCTGAGAAATCTGAGTTACCGGTTCCTTCTCCTATCGAAAAACAGCCAAAACTCAAAAGAGTTAACAGACCTTTGGTAGGTACTCAGAAAACGAGTAGTCTTCATGTGGTTCCGAAGAAACAACTTTCATACATACATGTGTCAAGACTGAGCCCTGCTACAACTGAGTTGGAACTAAAGAGTTTTATTCAACAATATACACAGGATGTCTCTTGTGAAAAACTGAACTCCAAGCGACCGGACGTATATTCTTCGTTCAAGATAACTCTTCCAAGAGACTTACATGAAACAGTCATGGATCCAGCATTCTGGCCCGAGGGTGTGGCTGTGAGTAATTTTTTTGTAAGGCGCCGTCAACTCGCGATAGGAACTTAAAAAGAAATTTTAAGATAATCCAGCTCAACGTGCAGGGTATAAACAATAAATTTAATTATTTAGATGTTCTTATAAGTATTGAAAGCCCGGATATCTTGAGTATAGCCGAGATCTGGTGTTCTCCAGAACAAGTGTCTTCTTTAGCCATTAACGGTTATTATATGGCTGCCTCGTATTGTAGATCGTTCCATCAACGTGGTGGTACAGCCATTTATGTCAAGTCAGATTATTTAGCCGAAAATATTAGGCAGATTGAGGGCTTCTCCCTCGAAATGCAGTGCGAAATTTGTGCAGTAAATCTCAAAGTTTCTACTAAAAATGTATCCATTATAAGCGTCTACAGGCCTCCTGGGGCTAACATTGAGCTTTTTATTAATTCATTGTCATGTGCACTTGACTGTTGTTTTTCTGGTTCTGATCTCATTTTCGTTTGTGGTGATTTTAACATCAACTTTTTTGCTCCTCACGACTATCTTGATTATATGCTGTTGAGATACAATCTTAAAGTAACTTCCACGGAACCAACGAGAGTTTTCACGGATAGAAATGGGAAGACAAGCTCTAGTAAAATTGACTACATCCTGACTAATGCTAGTACGGATTCTTTGTCAGTCCGAGTATTTGAGAGTAATATAGCTGATCACAAGGCCATACGATTAGTATATAATTATAATACAGATGCTCCAACCTCTGAACCCATCCTGAGATCATTTCGATTGTTGAATGGTGAGAGTCTTCAAATCCTGTCAACTGCTTCAATTTGTTTTGATGGTGTTTATTCCTTCACGGATGCTGATGGTGCATTCGGGGAGTTTCTCACTATTTTAACTTCTGTGATTGATACTGCATGCCCGGTTGTAGAGAGAGCCCCTGTAAGAGCGAAAACTCATGGGTGGGTCACTAGGGAGATACGAAAGGCGAGCTCTGATCTGAAAGATCTGCATTGGTTGCATCAAAATTTGAAATCTCTGGAATCAAGGAGCCTCTATATTGCGGCAAAGAAAAAGTATGCGGAACTGCTTAGGTCTAGTAAGATAGAATTCTACAATAAAATTTTAGAGTCTTCATGTAATAGGTCGAAAACGGTTTGGAATTTGGTAAGGACTGAAACGAGCCAAAACTCCGCTACTCCGCAGATCAAGTTGAGCGATAACGGTACGATTATATCCGATCCTCAGTCAGTGACGGATATGTTTGGCGGGTATTTCTCCAGTATTGGTCGTATTAGTGTTGAGGAGCATTACGGTAGTGCGAGATCGTCCTCCTGTTCAACCCAAGCCATGACAGATAAAAACTTTTTCTTTTACCCTGTGACAGATCAGGAAATTATAGACATAATTAAACAATTCAAGAAGGTAAATAGTAGCGGTCATGATATGATATCTGTACGAATATTGAAAATTTTGGCTGACAAAATAGCAGAGCCTTATGCTTACCTAATTAATAAAGCAGTTACTGCGGGTAGATATCCAGCTCTACTTAAAATCTCTAAGGTTATTCCAATACATAAAAAAGAATCCAAGGACAATGTTGCCAACTATCGGCCAATATCAATAACCAGTTCACTATCGAAAGTCTTTGAGAAGGTGATACATAAGCGAATGGTTAAATATTTGGATAAATTTTCTTTAATTTCTAGTCAGCAACATGGCTTTCGTGTGGGCAGATCGACCGAGTCCGCAACTGGTGACTTCATTACATATGTCTACGAGTGCCTAGATACTGCGGTTCCGGTCGCTGGGTTATTTTTTGATGAGTCTCGAGCATTCGACTGTCTCGACTTCAGTTTTGTCGTCAGTAAATTATATAATATAGGCTTTCGAGGTGTTTTCTTGGATTGGGTATCGGACTATCTGAGGGATCGATTGCTGTTCGTTCAAGTGGGTCATCATAACTCGAGAAGGTATCCTGTGGAAATGGGTGTACCACAGGGATCTGTGCTGGGGCCTCTGCTGTTCATACTGTTCGTTAATGATCTACCAAACTACTTAAAAACTTACTCCGATCATTTGTTGGATGTTCGGATCGTATTATTTGCGGACGATACGTCATTTCTTGTGTCAGCAAAGAGTGCCTCAGAACTCAAGATGATATGCGGGATCCTCATTAATTCATTCATGGAGTGGTGCCACCAAAACTCAATAATTTTAAATGTCAACAAGACCGATCTTATATTTTTTCAAAATAAGTTCTCGGTGGGTGAGTTTGAATTGACTCTCCCGACTGGTATCCTCAAGGCATCAGATCACGTGAGGTTTTTGGGCATTTTAATTGATGAACAATTGAATTGGCAGAAACAAGCAAATTTCGTCTGTAAAAAACTTAGCAGCGCATTTTACGCTCTAAAGAAACTAAGAAATGCTTTACCTAGAGAAACCCTGTTACAGGTTTATTATGCGCTGGCTTATTCTCATATGAGCTATAATACAGTTTTGTGGGGGAGTTCATCATTGGCGGAGGATGTTTTCATTGCGCAGAAGAAACTGATACGCCTGATATTCAATATGGAGCCCCTGGAGTCCTGTAGACCCAAGTTTATTCAGTACAAAATGTTGAGTTTTCCCTGCATATTTATATTAAACTCTCTATTATTTGTTAAGAAGAACTCAGACAATCTCAAGAAATGCTGTGAGTTCCATAAACATGATACAAGACATAAAAGCACTCTTGAGTATCCAATTCACAGAACTTCAAAATTCCAAAAATCACCATTGTATAATGGCATTAAACTTTTTAATCACTTGCCTGACAAATTCAAGACATTACCTTATATGATTTTCAAAAAAGAAGTTAAGAAGTTGCTGATGATCAACTGCTTTTATAGTCTTGGGGAATTCTTGGACTGTAAACTGAATTAATGAATAATTTTGCATTTGGTTTTTCTAATTTTATTGGAGAATATATTATTATTTGTTGAACCATATGACTTGTCCCATACAATGTTTTTTTGTCTGAGAGGATGTAATAAACTTATTCTTATTCTTATTCTTATGAAAAATATCCACTTGAATGATACAGGATACATAATGTCTTTAAGAATACTAAAAATACAATCAATACAGGTGGCACTTGTTGGTTAATATATTATTTTTCGTAAATTGTATGCTCCTAACAGGACTATTTTGACACAAATAAATATGCATCATGATTAAAACATTGAACTCCATGCAAATACCTGAAGTGGATCTGGCGGCTTTTTGTGATACACTAAAGTGTAAAGGCAACACAAACAAAAATAGCATTATTTACAGTAACCTGTACTTGACCTACTCACACAGATCCAATTATGATTATTCCTTGAATTTATAACTTTTACCTGAAATTTCAGGTACTTAGGGCATTATTTTTGCTTCAAACACACAATATCAGTGAAGATAAACATTAGTGTGTTCTACAGTGCCCCTACTTTCATGTCGGTTGTCATGTGTGGTACAAAAGATACAGAAGTTTTGTTGGCATATTTGTGATTGCTGATTGATTGATTTAAGTGGATATCAAATAGATTTTGTGGGTGCAATAACAAACGGGATCAAAATACCTCTTCATGGGTAAGTTGACAATATTAAGATTTAAATATGAAATAATAAATAACTAGCGTGAACATGAATGGATTGAAACTGATGTTATTTGCTGCAGTTCTCCATTTAAACGACCTAACCTAAAGTTATGGATAAAAGCACTTCGCAGGGAAAATTGAGCTATCATCAAAGCAAATTATTAGGGGTACAAATAAGTTTCCGCCGTTTTATTGTAGATGGCGCGGCACGGAGTTTCGGTTAGCTTTCGCAGATGATAACCGGCTTAAAAAATAGTTTGGACATTCAAGAACAACATAACCTATTAATATCATTGATTTTATATTGGGAAAATATAATTTTTATAAGTTGAACATGTCAAAATTTGAGCCAAGTAAGCGTCATTTGCGGGAAATATTAGTTTACTTCTTTAATTTAAAGAAATCTGCTGCTGAGGCGCATCAATTGCTCGTAGAAGCATATGGTGAGGGTGCTTTGAGTGAGAGAGCGTGTCGAGAGTGGTTTCAAAAGTTTAAAAACGGTGATTTCGACCTAGAAGACAAAGATCGCAGTGGAAGGCCAAAAATTTACGAGGATGCAGAATTGGAGGAATTATTGGAGGAAGATTAATCTCAAACACAAAAAGAACTTGCTCTAACATTAGAAGTCACTCAGCAAGCAGTCTCACATCGTTTAAATTCAATTTGTGTTAAAAAACGGCGGAAACTTATTTGTACTCCTAATATAAAATGTAGAATTCTACAGTAAAAGTGTCTAAGTAAGGCAAAAAATTACGAAGCTAATTTTATTTTGTTAAATTTACACGTTTTTGTAAACTGTATTGTTGTATTTGAATAAAAATGGTCTTTCTAATTTTGTTTCTATTTTATGTACCAACCCCATAACAGATTGAAAATTCACTTAAATATTATAATTTCATTCAGCTAAATCATATTATCATTTACTTTTATTCTTAATGAGCTATTTGGAAAAAAACACATATACTACTAAATAATTATTACAAAGTATTCAAAGAATGTGCAATCTCAACTTTTAATTTACTTTCAATTCCGCAGAAGAATCGAAATCTTACTTGAATGTTGTGCTATTTGCATTATTACTTATTTTTTAATTCAGAAAAAATCGCATTTAAGCCTAAAGAAATATGAAAAAAAAATTATAATTTGAAGCTGCGACCTGCAATTCTATTTTATTTATTTCTTCCTAAGAGAGTTGAAAATTTACTTCAATGTTGTGTTGTTGTTCATTCTTTCTTGACAAACTGTTCAGAAAAAAATTACATCTACTTCTACATAAACATTGAAATTTTAAAAATAATCGAAAAACCTCAAATTTCAAATTTTGTTTCCATTTCAAAAACAACACTGTTTCAGTACAAGCAATATGATTCCAGGCTATGGGAGAAACCAATGAAACAAATAACAGTTAATAACACTGGAAACTGCAATTAAATATATTAGGAAGAACAAGGTGATTAATTTTACATACCAGCCAAAAAAAAAGAAGCATTTAGAATCCTCATAAGATATATTCATCATAGTACAGATATAAATGAAATCCGACAAGAACTAGGTAAAAAGGACTTAAAAGTCAGGAATATCCTGAATTGCAGGCACATGGTGAACAAAGAACCCTTGAATAAACTCTTTGTTAGAACTACCAGAAAACAATGAATAAATATACAAACTACAGTAACTATAACATAAAACAATACAAATAGAACCACACCGAAAAATAAAAGGAATCGCGCACTGCCTGAAATGTCAGTAATACAAGCATTTTAAAACCTATTGTAATAAACTGTACGCCTCCCTCAAATGTGGAGGCATACATATAGCTTTGCATTGGCTGCAAAAAGAACACACCAGCAAAATGTGCTCCCTGTAAAGGTGATCACCCTGTAATTACAAAGGATCTGAACATCATGACAAGTTCTTGAAATAATGCAAACAGTCCGAAGATTTATCATAATAATAGTGCAAATACCAATTCACCAGTCAACTCTACAAATATACAGCATCTACAACAAATGCCACAAAACACCATAACTGCAACACACATCCCATAAGTATCCAAAAACCAACTTATCCGGAAATTTGAATATCAAAACAGATTTAATCTGTTAGTCTTCAACAATTTTAATTTCAAAAAACTTTTAGAATTAAATTAATGTCTACAATAAGCACCGTTTTGATATTAAAATTTTGTTATATTTCTTCTATCAAGTAAAAAGCCTTTTTCTATTTTATTTTATATATAATATATAATTATATTTAGGCTTTGATAAATCTCATTATGGAATGTCAATGATTTAAATATAACCTCAAAAACACCTTCCACTTTCTGTGATTTTGCTAAGAACATAGATCATCTTGAATTTTAAAGTTAGTCTGTTTGAAGCAATCATCCTGTTAAACATGGTGAGATATAGTGACAGTTATTTGATTTTGATATTTGGAATATTATTTAGGGCCGACGAAGAGATTACCAGAATTATAATTGTTTTTTGAAGATATAGTGCATGTTTCGAGAGATTTCTGAATTAACTTATTTGAATATTTAAATATTTCAAATAAATTATATTTTTTGAGAAGTCCTTAAGTTGTATTCATGTTTTTAAAAGGCAATTGGTGTTCTTAATGGTAAGATCAGAAACAAAATTTTGTCTCCTTTAAATATTTATTTATTAATTTTAATGACTTTTTTTATATCAGTTGGTTTATTTATTCCATTTGACATTATATATTGAGTTTTGATTATATACGTCTATTAAATATAAGCGGTGCTTATTGTAGACATTAATTTAATTCTAAAAGTTTTTTGAATGAAAATTTTTTTGAAATTAAAATTGTAGAAGACTAACAGATTAAATCTGTTTCGATATTCAAATTTTGTTATATTTCTTCTATCAACAACTGATACAACAGAACACAATGATGTTAAACATGATGACTAATCCTATCAGCAAAATTCGCTAAGTTCTTTAAAATCGCAGAATTGAATGTCAATGGGTTTTTCTCTGTCAAAATTCTGTAGACATTTATCACCATATTTCAACAGAAATTAAGACATTATTGGTGCAAAAATGAAGGCAAAACTGAAATGGCATCTCACACAAAAATATTCTAGATAGACAAAAAATGAACGAACGCAAAGAAAGATCACTTAACGAGTAATTATCTAATCTTAAAAGATTCAACTAATCTACCACTTTTTAGAAACTATATCAAACATAACACTACCAAAAAAATTGATAGCAGTTGAGCTTGAAAAGGAAACAGAATACTTGAATGAAAAGCTATTTATGCACAAGTTGAATTCGAATTGTAACACATTACCACTGTACCAGTTGAAATTCGTAATAGAACATTCCACCACACAACAAAAGAATAACGCATCAGTCCATCTGCTGTTCAAAATAAAGAAGTTTCTCACTATTTCCCTTAAGATAAACAACATATGGCGTACCTCAAGGTAGTGTGCTGGGCCCATTTCTATATCTGCTTTATTCAGCAGATCTGCCAAATACAGACATGGGAACCTTTGCCAACGAAACATCTATTCTTGCCAGACACAAAGATCCAGAGATAGATAGATAATTACCTGCAAGATCATCTCATGAAATTGAATAATAAGGGCGGCAGAAGTGGAGAATCAAAAACTAGTGAAACTAAGTCTACTACGTATGATAATAAATGCTCCATGGTATGTTACTAATTAGATCTTAAATGATGACCTAAAGATGTCGTATGCGAACAATATCATAAGAGGAAAGAGTATCCAAAATTACATAATCACAAGGATAGTTCTCCCCGACTACTACTTAAAACACAGGATGGTAGAAGACTCCAAAAGAACTGAACAGTAAATCTTTTTTTTTTTATTATCATTTATTCATTAGCAATCAGAATACAACAATTCTATGAGCTAATTTGCTGTCTACAGAGCTTTGAGCTCTCAAATGATTTGATATGGTCTTCTCCAGTGAAAAGACCATTTTAAATCTACTTCATATCAGCTGGCCAGGTCCTTTTGAGTCTTCTCATGTCTTGAGGTTGAAGCAACGGTTGTAGTAAGTCGTTTATATGACCATCTAACTTGGTGTGATGTTTTTGGCTCTGTTCCTTGATGACATCCTTCACATAAGGTATTTTCAAATCTTCATGCAGGGTTTGATTTGATACATACCATGGAGCATTTGTTAGCAATCTCAGTATTTTCGATTGGCATCTCTGGACTAGAGTTACATTGGACTTACTTGTACATCCCCAAAGTTCAATTCCGTATGTCCATATGGGCTTTATGACCGTTTTATATATCAGCAGCTTGTTTTCTAATGAGAGTTTCGATTTTCTACCTATAAGCCAATTCAGTTCTTTAGTTCTAAGGTCTATTTGCTTCCTTTTTTTAATAATATGCTCCTTCCAGGTTAGTCTGCTATCTAAATGCACTCCCAAATATTTAACAGTTGGGGAATTTGGTATCTTTATATTGTTTATAAAGATGGGTGGACACTGGTCTCTTCGAAGAGTATAATTTACTTGAACTGACTTGGTTTCATTAACTTTTATCTTCCACTTATGCAGCCATTCTTTTATTTCATCAAGATGAATTTGCAATCTATTAGATGCCTCTTTGGGATCTTCATGGCTTGCAAGAATTGCAGCATCATCTGCAAAAGTTCCCATTATCGTATTCGCATTTGTGGGCATATCTGCCGTATACAGCGTATACAAAAACGGTCCCATAACACTTCCTTGGGGAACACCGGACTGAATAGGATAAAAATCAGACACTTTATCATTCACCCGTACTCTGAATCTCCTTCCAGTAAGATAAGATCTCATCAACTTGTAGCAGTATAATGGCAGACATTTCTTTATCTTATACAATAGTCCAGAATGCCAGACTTTATCAAAGGCCTGGCTTACATCCAAAAAAGCAGATGTGCAGTATTGTTTGAGTTCCAGGGCTTTGCTCATCTCATGACTTATTCTGTGTGTCTGCTGTATGGTGGAGTAATTTGTTCTGAATCCAAATTGGTGTGGAGGAATCCATTCTTGGGTGTTGGGATCCGACTTTATTCTCAATAGCAAAATTTTCTCCAAGATCTTAGATAGAGTTGGTAGTAAGCTAATTGGTCTATATGATGTTACAGCGTTTGGATTCTTGCCGGGTTTCAGTATGAGGATTATTTCTGCAGTTTTTAGGTGTTCTGGCCAATAATTTTGTCTCAGGATAGCATTGAATATATATGCCATCATTGCTACTCCTTTCTTAGGCAGTTCCTTGATCATTTTTGGTGTGACCTCATCTATTCCGGCAGCTTTTCGTGTGTTCAGGTATTTTATTTCTTTTTGTAGTTCTTTTATGGTGATACTTTTAATAGGAGTCGTATTAGAAGGAATATTTAACATTTCTCTTTCAACCTCGTAATCGTGTATGTCATCATTGGGTGTGAATACTTCAGCCAGGTGTTCTGCAAATGTTTGAGCCTTTTCATTGTCAGTCCTTGCCCATTGAATAGTTGATCCTGGTATGTTGCGTAAAGGTGGTATATGGATTTTTGGTTTTTTTGAGTTTTTTATCGGTTTCCACACTGAATTATCATATCTATTTAAACTTAACACATAGTTGTTGAATGACAATTCTTTGTGTTCTTTCATCTTAAATTTTAGTTCATTTGTTAATCTGTTCAAGATGGTCTTGTCTGCAGGCGAGTGTGTCCGATGCCATCTCTTTCTAACTCTTCTCTTCTGTGCTAGAAGTCTTTTGATTTCCTCTGGAACATTATATGTTTTACACTTTTCTTCAGAAGTAGGCGTGGCTTTTCCCACAGAATATTTAAGAAGATGAACAAATGATGTCAATACTCCATCTATTTCACTTGGTCTTTTAAGACTTACATTCAGGCATATATGTTCTTCGATTAAGCTTCTGTATTCATCCCAGTCTGTTTTTCTACTGTGCAATCGAGGAATTGATTTTTTATGAATTACAACGCTACTTATTGTGGCTATGATAGGGGAGCGATCTGATGATAGATCATAGCTTGGAACAATATTCATATAGGTAGAAGAAATACCATTTGTAATGAAAAAGTCTAGTAAGTCTGGTGTTTTATTAGGATCTGTTGGCCAATAAGTAGCGGTTCCAGTTGATAGTATGGAGTAATTATTTTCCTGAATGAGGTCCGCTAGTTCTCTACCCTTAGTTGTAATGAGTCGTGAACCAAATAAGGTGTGCTTGCTGTTATAATCACCACCTGCAATGAATTTAGATCCCAGAATTTGGAAGAAAGCCTTGAAATCTTCCTTCTTGATATTATGCCGAGGTGGACAATAGACTGCAGCAACAACTAAATCAAATGGTAGAGTTTGAACATTTAACACTGTTGCCTGCAGATGGTCACATTGATATTTTGGTAGTTCTATATGGTTGATAGTGTTCTTGATTAAAATGGCAGTACCAGCATGGGCAGTATTATCTGGATGATTTGTACAGTATGTGGTATAACTTGCTATATTGAAGTAGGATCTATGGGTGAAATGTGTTTCACTTATGAGAAGGACGTCTATGGAGTTCTGATGGAGAAAATACTCAACCTCATTTTTATGTTGCAGAAGACCATTGGAATTCCATTCTGCGACTTTTATAAAATTAGCGAATTTTACTTATGACTGTGGTTAGCATGTTTAATATCATACTATTCTGTTGTATGAGCTGTTGGAACATGGTTTTAAACTCATCTAAGAATCTATTCATAATACTATTTATATCAGTTGATGGTTCGTTATTTATGTTCTTGGTAGCGTCTGCATAACTTCTGGTTTGTTGCTGTTGCGGAAATTGCATACCTGCATGCTCTCCAGTTGTCTTGGAAGCATTATTGGTTAGAGTTTGTTGTTGTGGAAGTTGTGATATAATTGCAGGATTTATTTGTGTATTTGTCCTATTATGAATGTTTAATCTATTGTTTGCGTTGTTTGATTTCAATAGTTTGTGATAAAATTCACATCCCTTATAATTTGCTGGATGAGCACCTTCGCATAGTGCACATTTAGCTGGGGTGTCTCTGTTCTTTTTGCACATTGTAGTGTTATGCTCCCCTCCGCATTTGACACACACATATGGTCTGTTACAATATGACTTTGAGTGGCCGTATTGCCGACAGTAAATCTGATGAAAAATTGAAGAAGACTAATTACTAGAGAAGCCCTGTCATTTCAGAACACGCAACTCTCAAGCCAAAAAATTATTATTATATATTCTGATTGCTAAGTGTAAATTTGCAATGAGTTTATTGCAAATGGAATTTCTGTGTAATCGAAATTGCCTGAAAATTGTCGCTGGTAGAAATATTAGCAGTATATCAAAATAGCCTTCGTATTTCAGAATCAACGTAGTATTTGATTCTCTAAGATATACTCAATATAAATGGTGTGTGTTTGGAATTGATGTTGTATTTATTATTAGATATAACTAATAATATACAGCAACGAACTAGATGATAGATAAGCGGACTGTATTGAATGAACGAATCAAATTAATTGAATTAAATGTTAAACCTGGTTTCAGGGATTAAAGGAATACTACAAGTATAAGAAATATATTGAAGTATGAAACATGTGTCATAAATGTTAATGTATACAAATTTATCTTACTGAGCTTCTTCAGTATGTGCTGGAGCCACCGCTGCCTTGGGAATGCTGCTCCTCGGGGTCTGGTTGTCTTCAGATCTGTTCTTGAATGGCGATTCTGTCTTCTTTTTGACTTGTTACATTGACATTTACACGAAATTTCGTCTATGGTGTCTATGGTTGTTCTTTTTTCATAGAGAAATGAGGCGTAACCACGGTGTAAAGATTATGCTTCATACAACAATATTGGAACTATAGAATGTGCATGCGCAAACACTTTGAGCATGAGATTTGCGCTTTAACACTAAGTATTAAATTATAAAAACAATTCCTGAATAAACATGAACAAATATTCAAACACTAAATGCAAACCTTCTATCAATAAGCATGAAATAGAAAGATAAATATCCCTAACCAATGCTGGTTGCCTATGTAATTTCTTTGACTCACTTTTCGATCAAGACGGGTCCCTTGCAGATACCATAAAGTTCACTGGATTAAAAAAAAACAAATGCTTCGGTTCAGGATAAAAATATCTAGAGCAGGGTAGGCGAACCAATGGCACGCGACACAATATTTTGGGCACGTCGCAGAATTAGGTATTTTAAGACGATCGAACGCGATGCTCCTACGCTGCGGAGTTTTTGAAGGAAGCCTGGTTAGCATGCGCGCTCTCTCTTTTTGAAGATTTCAACAATAAAGATAAGATAATTCAGCGCATCAAAGATACTCCTCTATCAAGAAACACAATAAAAGAAAGAATCTTAAAACAAAAATTGACATTAAAAATGCTTCTTTTATATCGCTATGTCTTGACGAAAGCACTGACGTCACTAAATCTGCACGTTTAGCTGTTTTTGCTCGGTATTGCGTAGAAAACGTCATTATGGAAGAATTAATTGCAATAAAATCGTTGCTAACAACTACAAAGGGAACAGATATAAGTACGGCAGTTGAAAATTCGCTTGCTGAAAAAGAAATTGATATAAAAACAGTGTTTCTGTAACAACTGATGGTGCTCCAAGTATGGTGGGTAAAAAAAAACGATTCTTGAATTCCACTGCATCATTCACCAACAAGTCTTGTGTGCTAAGAGTGGTTTAATATCCCTTGATAATGTAATGGCGGTAGTTACAAAAATAGTCAACCTTATCTCGTCACAGGCTTTAAACAAGCGAAAATTCGATGCTTTGTTGGACGAAGTCAACTCGGTGTATAATGGCTTACTGATGTATAATAGTGTTCGCTGGTTGAGTCGCGGGAATGTACTTGAAAGATTTGTTGAGTGCTTGGAAGAAATCAGACTGTTTTTGCAAAATGAGGGAAAAATTGCACAATACCCACAGTTATTGGACGTTATGTGGCTTTCAAAATTGATGTTTTTTACAGACATATGCCAACATTTAAACACATTAAATGTAAAGCTTCAAGGGACAAACAAAACAATTATTGCCATGATAGATCTCGTTCGCGCTTTTGAGGCAAAACTGCAAGTTTTTAGAAACGATATTATCACAAGAAACTACAAGTATTTTCCAAACTTGAAAAAATATATGAATGATTTAGATATTCACGAGACAGCAGACAAAAAAAAAATGACTGAAGAATTTATTTCTGTGATTGATTCTTTAATCAAGGAATTTTTAGGGAGATTTTCTCAGTTCAAAGAATTGTCGGAAATACTCAAGTTCATTATGTACCCAGATGTGACGTCATTTTATAAACTGAACTTCTCTCAATTTGATGGAAATTGAAGAATTTGAAATGCAGCTGATTGATTTCCAATCTAGTTCAATATGGATTCAAAAATTTATTGAAACAAGGAAAGAGTTGGAATTAATTGAAACTGAAAGATCGACAAGTAATTTAAGTAAAAATGCTAATAATAAACTTCTGGAAACATGGAATGCGTTACCAGACACATTTAACTGTTTGAAGAAGCTGGCTCATGCTATTTTAACCATGTTTTCATCTACATATGCCTGCGAGTCATTATTTTCAGAGACGAATAACATTAAAAACTCGGTTAGAAACCGTTTGACAGATGAATCTAGTTCAGCATGCATTTTGCTAAAAGTAACATCTTACAACCCTAACATAAATTATTTGTCATCTAACCTGCAGCAACAGAAGTCACACTAATTTTACTGAAATTTAATATAAACATACCAAAATGTACCTCTTTTGCTTACTTTATCTAATAAAGAGTTTTGATAGTATTTATAATTATTATTTTCCAAATAATCAGAAAGTCAAAATTATTTGATGGCACGCGAATGACCCAATTAAACTTTTTTTTAGAAAAAATGGCACGTTGATGCATAAAGGTTCGCCTACCCTGATATAGAGCAACGAACTAGATGATAGATAAGCGGACTGTATTGAATGAACGAATCAAATTAATTGAATTAAATGATTGCATTAAATGTTAAACCTGGTTTAGGGGATTAAAGGAATACTACAAGTATAAGAAATATATTGAAGTATGAAACATGTGTCATAAATGTTAATGTACACAAATTTATCTTACTGAGCTTCTTCTGTATGTGCTGGAGCCACCGCTGCCTTGGGAATGCTGCTCCTCGGGGTCTGGTTGTCTTCAGATCTGTTCTTGAATGGCGATTCTGTCTTCTTTTCGACTTGTTACATTGACATTTTCACGAAATTTCGTCTATGGTTGTTCTTCTTTCATAGAGAAATTAGGCGTAACCACGGATTATGCTTCATACAACAGTATTGGAACTATAGAATGTGCATGCGCAAACACTTTGCGCTTTAACACTAAGTATTAAATTATAAAAACAATTCCTGAATAAACATGAACAAATATTCAAACACTAAATGCAAACCTTCTATCAATAAGCATGAAATAGAAAGATAAATATCCCTAACCAATGCTGGTTGCCTATGTAATTTCTTTGACTCACTTTTCGATCAAGACGGGTCCCTTCCAGATACCATAAAGTTCACTGGATTAAAAAAAAACAAATGCTTCGGTTCAGGATGAAAATATCTAGAGCAGGGTAGGCGAACCAATGGCACGCGACACAATATTTTGGGCACGTCGCAGAATTAGGTATTTTAAGACGATCGAACGCGATGCTCCTACGCTGCGGAGTTTTTGAAGGAAGCCTGGTTAGCATGCGCGCTCTCTCTTTTTGAAGATTTCAACAATAAAGATAAGATAATTCAGCGCATCAAAGATACTCCTCTATCAAGAAACACAATAAAAGAAAGAATCTTAAAACAAAAATTGACATTAAAAATGCTTCTTTTATATCGCTATGTCTTGACGAAAGCACTGACGTCACTAAATCTGCACGTTTAGCTGTTTTTGCTCGGTATTGCGTAGAAAACGTCATTAAGGAAGAATTAATTGCAATAAAATCGTTGCTAACAACTACAAAGGGAACAGATATAAGTACGGCAGTTGAAAATTCGCTTGCTGAAAAAGAAATTGATATAAAAAAAGTGTTTCTGTAACAACTGATGGTGCTCCAAGTATGGTGGGTAAAAAAAAAAACGGTTTCATAAGTTTATTTCAAGCTGACGTAGGACATTCGATTCTTGAATTCCACTGCATCATTCACCAACAAGTCTTGTGTGCTAAGAGTGGTTTAATATCCCTTGATAATGTAATGGCGGTAGTTACAAAAATAGTCAACCTTATCTCGTCACAGGCTTTAAACAAGCGAAAATTCGATGCTTTGTTGGACGAAGTCAACTGGGTGTATAATGGCTTACTGATGTATAATAGTGTTCGCTGGTTGAGTCGCAGGAATGTACTTGAAAGATTTGTTGACTGCTTGGAAGAAATCAGACTAATTATGCAAAATGAGGGAAAAATTGCACAATACCCACAGTTATTGGACGTTATGTGGCTTTCAAAATTGATGTTTTTTACAGACATATGCCAACATTTAAACACATCAAATGTAAAGCTTCAAGGGACAAACAAAACAATTATTGCCATGATAGATCTCGTTCGCGCTTTTGAGGCAAAACTGCAAGTTTTTAGAAACTACAAGTATTTTCCAAACTCGAAAAAATATATGAATGATTTAGATATTCACGAGACAGCAGACAAAGAAAAAAATGACTGAAGAATTTATTTCCGTGATCGATTCTTTAATCAAGGAATTTTTAGGGAGATTTTCTCAGTTCAAAGAATTGTCGGAAATACTCAAGTTCATTATGTACCCAGATGTTACGTCATTTCATAAACTGAACTTCTCTCAATTTGATTGGTTGGAAATTGAAGAATTTGAAATGCAGCTGATTGATTTCCAATCTAGATCAATATGGATTCAAAAATTTATTGAAACAAGGAAAGAGTTGGAATTAATTGAAACTGGAAGATCGACAAGTAATTTAAGTAAAAATGCTAATAATAAACTTCTGGAAACATGGAATGCGTTACCAGACACATTTAACTGTTTGAAGAAGCTGGCTCATGCTATTTTAACCATGTTTTCATCTACATATGTCTGCGAGTCATTATTTTCAGAGATGAATAACATTAAAAACTCGGTTAGAAACCGTTTGACAGATGAATCTAGTTCAGCATGCATTTTGCTAAAAGTAACATCTTACAACCCTAACATGAATTATTTGTCATCTAACCTGCAGCAACAGAAGTCACACTAATTTTACTGAAATTTAATATAACAATACCAAAATGTACCTCTTTTGCTTACTTTATTTAATGAAGAGTTTTGATAGTATTTATAATTATTATTTTCCAAATAATCAGAAAGTCAAAATTATTTGATGGCACGCGAATGACCCAATTAAACTTTTTTTTAGAAAAAATGGCACATTGATGCATAAAGGTTCGCCTACCCTGATATAGAGCAACGAACTAGATGATAGATAAGCGGACTGTATTGAATGAACGAATCAAATTAATTGAATTAAATGATTGCATTAAATGTTAAACCTGGTTTCGGGGATTAAAGGAATACTACAAGTATAAGAAATATATTGAAGTATGAAACATGTGTCATAAATGTTAATGTATACAAATTTATCATACTGAGCTTCTTCTGTATGTGCTGGAGCCACCGCTGCCTTGGGAATGCTGCTCCTCGGGGTCTGGATGTCTTCAGATCTGTTCTTGAATGGCGATTCTGTCTTCTTTTCGACTTGTTACATTGACATTTACACGAAATTTCGTCTATGGTTGTTCTTCTTTCATAGAGAAATTAGGCGTAACCACGGTGTAAAGATTATGCTTCATACAACAATATTGGAACAATAGAATGTGCATGCGCAAACACTTTGCGCATGAGATTTGCGCTTTAACACTAAGTATTAAATTATAAAAACAATTGCTGAATAAACATGAACAAATATTCAAACACTAAATGCAAACCTTCTATCAATAAGCATGAAATAGAAAGATAAATATCCCTAACCAATGCTGGTTGCCTATGTAATTTCTTTGACTCACTTTTCGATCAAGACGGGTCACTTCCAGATACCATAAAGTTCACTGGATAGAAAAAAAACAAATGCTTCGGTTCAGGATAAAAATATCTAGAGCAGGGTAGGCGAACCAATGGCACGCGACACAATATTTTGGGCACGTCGCAGAATTAGGTATTTTAAGACGATCGAACGCGATGCTCCTACGCTGCGGAGTTTTTGAAGGAAGCCTGGTTAGCATGCGCGCTCTCTCTTTTTGAAGATTTCAACAATAAAGATAAGATAATTCAGCGCATCAAAGATACTCCTCTATCAAGAGACACAATAAAAGAAAGAATCTTAAAACAAAAATTGACATTAAAAATGCTTCTTTTATATCGCTATATCTTGACGAAAGCACTGACGTCACTAAATCTGCACGCTTAGCTGTTTTTGCTCGGTATTGCGTAGAAAACGTCATTAAGGAAGAATTAATTGCAAGAAAATCGTTGCTAACGACTACAAAGGGAACAGATATAAGTACGGCAGTTAAAAATTCGCTTGCTGAAAAAGAAATTGATATAAAAAAAGTGTTTCTGTAACAACTGATGGTGCTCCAAGTATGGTGGGTAAAAAAAAAACGGTTTCATAAGTTTATTTCAAGCTGACGTAGGACATTCGATTCTTGAATTCCACTGCATCATTCACCAACAAGTCTTGTGTGCTAAGAGTGGTTTAATATCCCTTGATAATGTAATGGCGGTAGTTACAAAAATAGTCAACCTTATCTCGTCACAGGCTTTAAACAAGCGAAAATTCGATGCTTTGTTGGACGAAGTCAACTCGGTGTATAATGGCTTACTGATGTATAATAGTGTTCGCTGGTTGAGTCGCGGGAATGTACTTGAAAGATTTGTTGACTGCTTGGAAGAAATCAGACTGTTTTTGCAAAATGTGGGAAAAATTGCACAATACCCACAGTTATTGGACGTTATGTGGCTTTCAAAATTGATGTTTTTTACAGACATATGCCAACATTTAAACACATCAAATGTAAAGCTTCAAGGGACAAACAAAACAATTATTGCCATGATAGATCTCGTTCGCGCTTTTGAGGCAAAACTGCAAGTTTTTAGAAACGATATTATCACAAGAAACTACAAGTATTTTCCAAACTCGAAAAAATATATGAATGATTTAGATATTCACGAGACAGCAGACAAAAAAAAAATGACTGAAGAATTCATTTCTGTGATCGATTCTTTAATCAAGGAATTTTTAGGGAGATTTTCTCAGTTCAAAGAATTGTCGGAAATACTCAAGTTCATTATGTACCCAGATGTGACGTCATTTCATAAACTGAACTTCTCTCAATTTGATTGGTTGGAAATTGAAGAATTTGAAATGCAGCTGATTGATTTCCAATCTAGTTCAATATGGATTCAAAAATTTATTGAAACAAGGAAAGAGTTGGAATTAATTGAAACTGAAAGATCGACAAGTAATTTAAGTAAAAATGCTAATAATAAACTTCTGGAAACATGGAATGCGTTACCAGACACATTTAACTGATTGAAGAAGCTGGCTCATGCTATTTTAACCATGTTTTCATCTACATATGCCTGCGAGTCATTATTTTCAGAGACGAATAACATTAAAAACTCGGTTAGAAACCGTTTGACAGATGAATCTAGTTCAGCATGCATTTTGCTAAAAGTAACATCTTACAACCCTAACATAAATTATTTGTCATCTAACCTGCAGCAACAGAAGTCACACTAATTTTACTGAAATTTAATATAAACATACCAAAATGTACCTCTTTTGCTTACTTTATTTAATAAAGAGTTTTGATAGTATTTATAATTATTATTTTCCAAATAATCAGAAAGTCAAAATTATTTGATGGCACGCGAATGACCCAATTAAACTTTTTTTTAGAAAAAATGGCACGTTGATGCATAAAGGTTCGCCTACCCTGATATAGAGCAACGAACTAGATGATAGATAAGCGGACTGTATTGAATGAACGAATCAAATTAATTGAATTAAATGATTGCATTAAATGTTAAACCTGGTTTAGGGGATTAAAGGAATACTACAAGTATAAGAAATATATTGAAGTATGAAACATGTGTCATAAATGTTAATGTATACAAATTTATCTTACTGAGCTTCTTCTGTATGTGCTGGAGCCACCGCTGCCTTGGGAATGCTGCTCCTCGGGGTCTGGTTGTCTTCAGATCTGTTCTTGAATGTCTTCTTTTCGACTTGTTACATTGACATTTACACGAAATTTCGTCTATGGTGTCTATGGTTGTTCTTCTTTCATAGAGAAATTAGGCGTAACCACGGTGTAAAGATTATGCTTCATACAACAATATTGGAACTATAGAATGTGCATGCGCAAACACTTTGCGCATGAGATTTGCGCTTTAACACTAAGTATTAAATTATAAAAACAATTCCTGAATAAACATGAACAAATATTCAAACCTTCTATCAATAAGCATGAATTAGAAAGATAAATATCCCTAACCAATGCTGGTTGCCTATGTAATTTCTTTGACTCACTTTTCGATCAAGACGGGTCCCTTCCAGATACCGTAAAGTTCACTGGATTAAAAAACAACAAATGCTTCGGTTCAGGATAAAAATATCTAGAGCATCGTACTGGAATGAACAGAATTTATGTGGTTTCTGAGGTCTCTTCTCCTATTAGCAGCATAATCACATAGGTTACATTTATGTTGCTTCAAATTTAAATGAACCGAATCGATATGTCTTTTCAGATGAATTTTCAGATTTGCAGCGTACTTACATAAGTGACACTTGTGTTGCTTTAGGTTCAGATGAATCGAATCCATATGATACTTCAGGTTAACTTTCTGATTGGCGCAATATTCACATAAGTGACATTTATATTGCTTCAAATTCAAATGAACCGAATCTATATGATTCTTGATGGTGATTTTTTGGTTCGCCGAATATTCGCAATAGTCACATTTGTGTTGTCTCAAGTTTAAATGAACCGAATTTATATGCTTCTTGAGGTCTATTTTCAGATTGGCGGCGTATTCACATAAGTTACACTTCAGCCGCCTCAGATTCAAATGAACCGAATCTATATGATTTCTTAGATTGGTTTTTTGATTTGCAGCGAAATCACATAAATTACACTTGTGTTTCCTCAAATTCAAATGCACCGAATCTATGTGACCTTCGAGAGTACATTTCTGACTTGCGGTATAATCACACAGGTTACATTTGAATTGCTTCAGATTTAAGTGAACCGAATCTAAATGCTTGTCGATGGTGCCTTTTTGACTTGAAGTTAATTCACATAAAGGACACTTATATTGTTTACAGTGCAAATGAACGGAATCTATATGATTCCTAAGGTGAGCTTTTTGGTTTGTGGAATATTCACAAAACTCGCAAATGAGCTGCTCCAATTTTAAATGAACCGAATCTACATGATCCTTAAGGTGATTTTTGTGATTTGTAGAATAATCACATAAGTTACATTTGCGTTGCTTTGTATCGTACTGCATAGGATCCACACAAATCTTGAGAATGTTTTTGCACCTTGCTACGTTACAATGTCGGTCGATTTGATTTAAACCAATATTAAATGAATTTTCACGATTTACGTCACATTTATCCACATCGAATTCATGTTCCTCCTTTTGCGAACGAGGAGCTCCATGCTGTCCCATATTTTCTCTAATAACGAAACCAAGATCGGAAATATTAGAACTATTACATTCTTGATGGTGGTTTTCTTCCACTTTAACGAAGCAAAAATTCTCGTTATCAATTTGTGGCAGTGAAGTATGCAGAACATCATATTCCTCGTATTGTTCCTTCCCGTGAAGTCCAATTTCGTAAATGTTCTCGTTCTCAATTTTCACCTTAACGTTTTCAAATTTGTCTTTACAGTCAGGATACGGGACACTGAAACAAATTGAATGATCAATCAGAATGAAAATATTACTAGAGTTGCAGTAATACTAGAGGAATTGGAGTAAGGGTCAGTTCTTATTATAAAATGTTTCGGATTACTTACATTCTGTCAAGAAAGTACCGGGAATTATCGATTTAAATCTGGCGGGGCAATGAGGCAGGTAAAAATTTTTTTTCCTAGGTTGGTACCACTGTCCTTAATTACTATGCCAAGCTTGAGCGACATCTGTCAACTAGTGTGTTTGCAACAGCTGATTAAGTCAGTCGATGTCAGAGTGCGTGCCCATTTTTACTATGGGTGATTACGTTAAGCAAAGAATTTGTTCAAAGTTTTGTGTTGCAAATGAATTTTCGTGTGCCGATGCATTGAAAATGTTGCAAAAGGCCTTTGGTGATAATGCTCTATCGAAAACTCGTGCATATCAGTGGTACAGAGCCTTCAAGGACGGTCGTGAAGTGGTCGCCCATCGACGGCTTCGATCGAAGATAACGTCGATAAAATTAAGGAAAGGGTGCTGGAAAACCGTCGTACCAGCTTGAGAGAGATAGCGCATGATCTTAAGATATCCCACGAGTCCGCACGTACGATTTTGATTGATATTTTGGGCATGAGAAAGGTGGCCGCACGACTCGTACCGAAAGACCTGAATTTTCTTCAAAAACGTCATCGCGAACAGGTTGCTTCAGACATGCTGGATCGCTGTAATTCCGATTTTACATTCATGGAACGCGTTATAACTGGTGATGAGACCTGGGTCTACGAGTACGATATGCAAACAAGCCAGCGATCATAGGAATGGGTGGCAAAAAATGAGCCGAAACCGAAAAAACCAGGCCAAAGCCGCTCGAAAATGAAGGTGATGCTCATTGTTTTCTTCGATATCCGTGGCGTGGTGCACTACGAATTCGTTCCAGAGGGTCAGACGGTAAACAAGAAGTATTACCTAGGCGTTATGAAACGTTTGCGTGAGCGTATCCGTAAGAAGCGGCCAAATTTGTGGGCGAACAACTCATGGATTTTGCATGACGATAACGCGCCTTCTCACCGAGCTACGATTGTGACTGACTTTCTCGCCAAAAACTCAACAAACGTGCTTCAGCAACCACCGTATTCGCCGGATTTGGCTCCCTGCGACTTTTTCCTCTTCCCAAAACTAAAATTGCCCCTTCGTGGCACCCGTTTTGAGTCGATTGAAGCCATAAAACAAAATTCGGCGCGAGAGCTAAAGTCCATCCCGGAAAGCGCCTATAAAAAATGTTTCGATAATTGGAAGTGCCGTTGGCATAGATGTATTGGAGCAAATGGAGCCTATTTTAAAGGCGACCCAATAAATTTTGACGATTAAATGTAAAAATGTTGTTTTAATTGAAAATTCCCGGTACTTTCTTCACAGAGTAGTATAGCTTAATTGTGATGAAAAAAGGAATTTTTTTGTGAATGAAATTCTTTTTCATTTAATTGTCAGTCATATTATTTTTATCTCAGACCTCCATTTTCTGAATGTTTTTATTACACAATATTTCGTAATGAGTGTTACAGATAATAACCATATAGATTAATTCTTCGAAACCTCTACAAATTTAATCTGAAAAATCTTTTAAAAACTTTGAAAATGATTTGAAGTAAAACACTTTTTTTCCGCTTATTTTTATTTTTCAACGACAATGGTTTCGTCAATTACATATTGACTTCGTCAGGTGAGTACGGTAACTAACTACTTTTACAAAATCTTTCTCCTTAAATACAAGTTTCACTAAAAATACGTGATAAAATGAAGTTTACAAGGAATTTATTAAAAAAGGTTCAACAGTGGAGAACGATTGAAATCTGTTTGGTCGTTCAACAAAATAAATATTCATTTTATGATGCCGGTTTATTTCCATTGCTTCTAAAAGGTCCAATCTATTGCATTTGTTCTCGAAAAGGAGAACTTCAAAGTTATGGTCAAAATCATGCCCGGATTCTTCTAGATGCCTGGCATAAGTGGAGTTTGATTTATTCTCAACGAATGAATTCTGGTGTTCCTGGATCCTTCTCTCAAAAGATCTACCCGTTTGGCCAATGTATACATATGGACATGTACCACAATTTAACCTATATACTCCTGATCTCTTGTTCTTATTGACGATATCTTAATTATTTTTTATTAATTTACCTAAAGAATTTATTGTTGTATATGAAATATTGACATTTCGTTTTTTCTTTAAATATCTAGCCATCTGTGCAGATTTTTGGCCTATGTATGGTAAGCAAATAAACTTTTCATTTTTTCTGATATGTGGATAAACTAATGACATAGATTGTTTTAGTTTAATTTTATTCAATAGTTGATCAATAATTGATGGGTTATACCCATTATTTACTGTTATTTGTTTTATTATATTCAATTCTATTTCGAAATTCTCTTGTGACATAGGTACATTAACTAGTCTATACACCATACTATTGTATGCTGCTAATTTATGGTATAAAGGGTGATTTGAAGAAGAATGTATTGTGCCGTCTGTGTGTGTTGGTTTGCGGTAAATCGAAAAAATTTATGGTGTCATTTTGTTCTTCTTCGTGAGTAAATTTTATCGTAGGGTATACCTGGTTGATAAATTCTGAGAATAACGAAAGTTGTACAGACGTACCGACGAACAGGCAAATAATGTCATCTACAAAACGGTACCAATAAATGAATTGCTTAAAAAGCGGGTGCTCTTTTTGTAGATGACATTATTTGCTTGTTCGTCGGTACGTCTAGACAACTTTCGTTATTCTTAGAATTTATCAACCAGGTATACCCTACGATAAAATTTACGTACGAAGAACAAAATCACACCATAAATTTTTTAGACTTGAAAATAATTAAAATTAACAATAGACATAATTTTTCGATTTACCGCAAACCAACACACACAGACGGCACAATACAATCTTCAAATCATCCTTTATCCCATAAATTAGCAGCATACAATAGTATGGTGTATAGACTAGTTAATGTACCTATGTCACAAGAGAATTTCGAAATAGAATTGAATATAATAAAACAAATAACAGTAAATAATGGGTATAACCCATCAATTATTGATCAACTATTGAATAAAATTATACTGAAACAATCAATGTCATTAGTTTATCCACATATCAGAAAAAATGAAAAGTTTATTTGCTTACCATACATAGGACAAAAATCTGCACAGATAGCTAGATATTTAAAGAAAAAACGAAATGTCAATATCTCATATAAAACAATAAACTCTTTAGGTAAATTAATAAAAAATAATAAAAATATCGTCAATAAGAACAAGAGATCAGGAGTATATAGGTTAAATTGTGGTACATGTCCATATGTATACATTGACCAAACGGGTAGATCTTTTGAGAGTAGGATCCAGGAACACCAGAATTCATTCGTTAAGAATAAATCAAACTCCACTTATGCCAGGCATCTACAAGAATCCGTACATGATTTTGACCATAACTTTGAAGTTCTCCATTTCGAGAACAAATGCAATAGATTGGACCTTTTAGAAGCAATGGAAATAAACCGGCATCATAAAATGAATATTTTATTGAACGACCAAACAGATGTGAACCGTTCTCCGTTGTTGAACCTTTTTTAATAAATTCCTTGTAAACTTCATTTTATCACGTATTTTTAGTGAAAATTGTATTTAAGGAGAAAGATTTTGTAAAAGTAGTTAGTTACCATACTCACCTGAGGAAGTCAATATGTAATTGTCGTTGAAAAAGAAAAATAAGCGGAAATAAAGTGTTTTACTTCAAATCATTTACGATGAAATTCCGTCAAGTAGAGACCGAAACAATCAAGAATTTTAAATACTTTTTAAAATAAAATTGAATAAAATGTCTTAGAAACATCGTTTCACCTTATATGCATAGTGTCCCAGAATGAATCGCTAATCCTGAAATAATGTATAAAAGAGCTATTGGACGCTCTGAAAAAATACAAAAAAATCTATTTCCGATAGATTTTTTTTCAGTAAACTCCGTTTCTGTGTAACATTCTCACAAATTAATCAAATCCATCAGTTTTTTCATGGTAAAATATTCTTCATTAAAATACCAACAGAATGCAGAAAACCGTACGAATAACTGTTGTCATTTTTTTTTTTGGAAAAAAAGTATCCAGCTTCAAATTTCATCATAAAATTTGAAGAATATTTCACTATCCGAAAGTTTGAACTTCATTGAAGGGAAAAATATATGAAATCCTAAGTGGCCACCTTAAAATAAAATATGCGCCTTTCATGAAAATATCAATGCATCTTCATAACATATGTAAATGCGACATTATGCGATATTAGTATACAGAAGCAGCAAATTCGACTGAATAACAAAGTACATATTGAAGATTCGATAATTTCTTCTCTTAATCTGTAATTAACGAAAAGGGCTCAATAAAAAACAACGTTACATAGTGACAAAAACTCATTCATACCACTTACTCAGGCAATCAAAGTTGAAATCAAATAGTTTTTTTATTCGTTTTGAGTAGGTAGTTAGTAAGAAATCCTGAGGAAGAAGTAATACTTTAATGTGATATTTAGTATGTACAATGTCCACATTATTAGAATAAATGTTTGAAATGTCTGCCACCTACTCTGATACATGCGAGATATCTAATAATGAACACTCTCTTCAGAAGTCGTGCAGGACACTGTTCGAAAATCTTTGAAGCAGCTTGCTGGTTAAACGTAACTGTTTAAGATTACTGATTGGCACGGAGTAGACTTCATCTTTTAGACAACCCTAGTAAAAAAAATCCAACAGGTCCAGGACTGGGAATGTAGAGGCCAATATCTGAGAAGGTGGTGTCCAAGTAAGCACGAACGTTCACTGCATGGTGCACTGGATACCCATGGTTTTGAAATCAATGAGATTCTCTCACTTATTCAGGCACCTCTTCCAACAAAGTTCGCAATTCATGTTGAAAGAATTCTAAATAGTTTTCAGTAGTTTTGTTAGTTCGGAAGGGCCAATTATCTTTCCATTCAACACACTAGTCCAATAATTTAATTTGAATTGGTGCTGGGACCTGTCTTCTCTCATAAAATGAGGATTCGAAGTTTGCCAGCTGTGCCATTGCGCATGTTGGAATATCCATCTCGCTTCAGTGTTGATTCATCACTCCACAGAATATTATCGAAGAATTGTGGACCTTCCATTTTCGCAAGCATCTGTTGGCAGAAAAGCAATCTGGCCTGGTAGTTTCTCAGTTGCAATGTTTGCACTCGTGTTAAGTGATAGGCATGAAATTATTATTTTTTTTAATATACCGTGAGCATTTGACTTGATACGCCAGTGCGTTGTGTAACTGCCCTTGAAGAAGTAGATGGATCTCGCTCAATTTCCTCAAAAACCGTATTTTCCATAATGGTGTTAGCGATTCGTCCAGTGCTTGAACCACCAACACCGCTGCCAGAAATTTACCCTTCCATGTTACGCCTGGACTCTGATGAATACGCGGTAATAAGGGTGACTTTTCCTATAAAGAGCTGCAGCTTCACTGCACTCACCATAAATGAAATGCATATTTGAATATTCCTGTGATCTGTAGTTATTTCGTGGCATGTTCAAAGCTGAGAATTAGTCCAGATAAAGACCAAATTGTAACGAAATCACCAAAGTAAAAATCAGTAAGCGGAACGATTATATTCAAATGAATAACTAGGTGTTGTTTTAACAGGATTCTCAATCAAAGAAACATCTACACATTAACTCATTGAAGCATGAAAATCAAAATGAACAGTGTTTTCTGTTGTTTTTTAGGAAGCCCTTACCATCAGGTACACATTCAGAGAAGAAATTATTGAATCCTCAATATTTTGTTACTCAGTAGAATTTGCTCCTTCTGTGTAGTAATAGCAATAATTTCGCATATACATAAGTTATGAAGACGCTTGGTACTATTTTGAAATCTGCATGAAAAGCGCTAATTTTTTAAAGTTGGCCACTCAGGCTTTCTAAAATTTTTTTCACCAAAAACGATTAAGCTTTCAGATAATAAAATATTCATCACATTTTATGACGAATTTAGAAGTTCGATATTTTTTTCAAAAAAATGACAACAGTTATTAATAAGATTTTCTGCTTATTTATTTGTATTTTAATGAAGAATATTTAACCATGAAGAAACTGATGGCGTGGATTTATTTGTGAGCGTTACATAACATGGTGTAGTAAAAGGCCTTATTTTGAAAAAAAAAAGACATTTCTACTGGGGATAGATTTTTTTTAAGCGCCCCATAGTTATTCTGTAGTGTTTCAGGTGATCCATTCATTCTGAGACACCTGTAGGATCATCAACACATGAGCTGCAGTGAACCAATAAACAATCAAAAGAAAACGAAGTCCTGAAAATTGAAAATTTACTTCTAAAGGGTTTTTGAAATATTACAAATAGCTATAGAAATTCTCTAAGCCTACAAATTTTAGATACTGAATTGTTTCAGCCGTTACTATTTGGTAGTTGATCATAATTAAAACAAATTGTAGAAATTACTATGTTTTACTACCAAAAAAATAAATATTACACATTTTCTTGTGACTCGAGTTTCGGGAAATGAACTATCCCATCATCAGACAACTGAAGACCTAACAGTGGTATTTAAACAAAAGTGATGAATATTTTGAATATTTCAACAGATTCTCGGTAAAACCTAATAGTGGTACAGATGTTTACAATCGGAACGTGATAAAAACCGGGTTAAAAAAGAGGGGCCTTCTAACAGATATCGGAATTTCGGCAATCGACAAAGAAGGTTGTTAACAGATGGTACCCATTTAAATATCTCAAATGATTTTTTGGGTTACATAGCTCCGTACTGTCATTCATTATTTTTAAATTATTTTGTTGTATATCACAAATATTTGGATTCACAAAGCTCCATACAGTCATTCATTATTTTTAACATTATTTTTATTGTGAACGAATTTGAAAATTTCAATAATCAAGTTCTTTTCTTTTGAATCTACATGTAAAATTTTCTTAAGATTTTCTTTTGTCGAAAGGAATTACTGTTTTCTAAAGAATGAGTGGCCAAAGTTGAATTTTTGTTTACTTTTCATTAAATTCATTTTCTGTTTCTTTTTTCTTTTTCAACGAACATAAAATGAATTTACTGAAAAGTAAACAAGAATTCAACTTTTGCCACTCATTCTTTAGAAAACAGTAATACCTTTCGACAAAAGAAAATCTTAAGAAAACTTTTGATTATTGAAATTTTCAAATTCGTTCACAATAAAAATAATGTAAAAAATAATGAATGACTGTATGGAGCTTTCTAAATCCAAATATTTGAGATATACAACAAAATAATGTGAAAATAATGAATGACTGTACGGAGCTGTGTAACCCAAAAAATTATTTGAGATATTTAAATGGGTACCATCTGTTTAACAACCTTCTTTGTCGATTGCCGACATTCCGATATCTGTTAGAAGGCCCCTCTTTTTTAACCCGGTTTTTTATCACGTTCCGATTGTAAACCTCTGTACCACTATTAGGTTTTACCGAGAATCTGTTGAAATATTCAAAATATTTATCACTTTTGTTTAAATACCACTGTACCACTGTTAGGTCTTCAGTTGTCTGATGATGGGATAGTTCATTTCCCGAAACTCGAGTCACAAGAAAATGTGTAATATTTATGTTTTTGGTAGTAAAACATAGTAATTTCTACAATTTGTTTTAACTACAAATTTTATTTGAAAAATCTTTTAAAAACTTTTTAAAATAAAATAGAATAAAATGTCTTAGAAACATTTAAACATATAGAATTATCAACACATATTAATCAATAAAGAATCAAAAGAAAACAAAGTACTGACCATGATCATATATAAACCATCATCCAAGACAAACCTGTTTCGATTGTTCCACATGGAATATAAATAAAAAAGACTTTTTTAAATTCTATGTGGAGCATTTTTTGGTGATGCAATTTGCTATTTCTGAAAATCCAATCGAAAGCATATCTTGAATGGTTTCTGGATGGTCAAGGTCAATACTTTATGTTTTTTTTTATTCTTTATTGATTAACTGCAGCTCAAATAGGTTGATAGTTCTATATGTCTATAAAGTGAAACAGTGTTTCTAAGACAATTTATTCAATTTAATTTTAAAAAGTTTTTAAGAAATTTTTGAGAAAAAATTTGTAGCTTCGGAGAATTACTCTAGCTATTATCTGTAATATTTCAAAAAAACCTTTAGAAATTAATTTTCAATTTATATTTTTTTAATGTGGAAGAAACCTAGAACAAAAACTTCAAAGAACAAGAAGAATCAGAAAAATACGAAATGGAATACAAAAATAGTTGTGAAGGTAAAAAATATTGAAATATATCTTGGAACCGAAACAATTATTATAGATTGAATCTGATCACAGGAGAAATCAGTTTAACTGGAATATTTTTTGGTAAAATAATAAAATGAAAAGTTGTTGGAATAAGTCCTGGAACATATACAATAGTTACTATGGGGTGTATTGGGAATAAAAATTAATTTGGTGCGTTTTCAAAGGATGGCTCTAAAAACATTAAATTTTTAAATGGTTACAGCCGATTGCCGCGATTTTAGACACATTGGACATCTGCCGATAACATCCAGTTTGAAATATTTGTGAGTTTCATACATTTTGTTACGCTGTTGAAAATGTCAAATTTTGTTGATAACTAAACAGCATTTGTGGGAAGTTTTAATTTTTTTTTAAATTGAAAATGTCAGCTAAAGCTTATCGTATGCTTGTGAAAGTTCACAGTAACAATGTTCCAACTGAAAAGTCATGTTTAGAATGGTTTCGATGCTTCAAAAATGCCGATTTGATGGTTGAAGATAGACCTAACATTCAATCGATCAATTCCAGCAACCATTTCCCACAAATAATCACAATAAGTCTGTCTTCATTGCTATGTGAAGAATTTACAGCTGCTGGTATTCAAATAAAAAAGCTGATAGTAATGCTGATGTCCTTGTAATTGAAACAACAATAGATCAATTCAAAAGACCAAATACAACTGTCATTGTTGGTGAAGATGTTGATTTGTGGATACTACTGACTGCACGGACTCCAATTGCTAAAATTATTGACTTTTTGAAACCTGGTAAAAGTCAAGTACAACGAACAATATATTCATAACAAAGTCTAACCGCATTTCCAAAATGTCAAAGTCATATTTTATTTTTACATGCAATGACTGGTTGCGATACTACATGAGTAATTTTTAAAAGAGGTAACAGTTTTCATCACAGCTGTAACTTTCCACTGCAAAACTAACTTTAGATCTAGATTAGATTGAGTTGATAATTACCAACTCTGACTTCTGAAGTTTTAAAAATTCTCACGAATATCATAAAAGGGAGGTTAACTCTATATTTGGAGAAAATTAATTTCAAATCGCCCAATCAGTTTAGATTTTGGGAGAGTATTTTAGCACAGGATGCCTTGGCATCTATAATTTATATTCCCGGCCATGCCTTGGTATGTTTCTCAATCAAGCACAAGCCTGGATACTATAGATCGTAACCTTCTTAAGATAAGTTGAAAGAGGATGTGTTTTGCAACTTTGCAATAACTACTTACATGACTATAGACAGCAGACTCAAACTGATGGTAAGATGAGTGAGGAAATATAACCAAGGTTGTTATATTGTATTGAAAATTTTATTTAATCCAATGGAAGTTAATTCGTACCTGCCGAACTTCTATGACGAGAGTTCGGCAGGTAATATTGTGACACAATTATAAACAATTAGTTAAAAAAATGTATATGAGACACTAATTTATTTCCACAAAAATGTTTGTACTAATACAACAATTGTTTCACCACGATGTGGCTTCTTCAGGTATTACATTGTACTGTCTGATGGTATTCAGTGTAACCGAGTTTAAATACATTTTTAGGTACGTAACCAAATAATGGAAGCACAAGTCATAAAAACTCTAGGTGTTTATTGAAGTTTGCCGCTAAAAATGCCATTAAGGAAAAATATTCAGTAATGGAGAATGATCGACATCTGTTTGTTCGTTCAAAAGGATTTTACGGGCATTATACCTGTTGATTTCAAGAAATTCTAAAAGTGTTGATCTAGAACTTTTGCTTTCAACGTGGATAATTTCATAATTATTGTTGAAATTATGCTTGAATTCCTTAAGATGATTGGCATATGTCGAATGTACAGAATTGTATATATAACCCCTTTGGTGTTCTTGGACACGTTTCTTGATCGATCGATCTACCAGTCTGGCCAATGTATTATACTAAAGGGCAATCTTTGCAAGTCGACTTGTAGACTCCGGATTTATTTTCTTTATTTATACGATCTTTATTGTTTTTTATGTAGGTACTAAGGTTATTAATTGTCTTAAAAGCCGCGTTATAATTGAAACAACTTTTGAAATATTTAGCAATATTTTCAGATAATCCATTGACATAAGATAACCAAAAATATTTCTGTGCATTGTCCTCTTTTATGATTGGGTACACGAGATTTAATGCCATTTTCTTTTGTTTATTGGATACCATTTTGTCTATAAGTTTGTTTGACGCTAATACATAAAACTTCATAAAGAAAATAATCCAAGTAGACCAGTAGTTTCATTCGTCACATCACCAAGCATAAAATTATCTAGAGTTTTAATTTCTATTATTCAAACCGAAACAAACTTTTTAGCTAAATACTCTATAAAAAATAGCACCCAACTTACAGACAATATTAAATCCATCCAATTACCCAAAAATTGTAAATTAATTTCTTTTGATGTACAAAATTTATTCCCTAGTATACCTCCAATTGAAAAAGTACAAATTGTAAAAAAACTATTAATTAAAAATAATACCAATCCCATCAAAATGAATGATATACTTCATTGCCTGGAAATATGTCTTGAAGAAAACTACTTTCAATTTAACGGAACCGTCTATATTTCTGACAATGGTTTAATAATGGGAAATCCACTCAGTTCAATTTTAGCTGAAATATTCATGGACGATTTGGAATCAAAAATACACTTGAATCCGATAAGCAAATATTTATGAAAGAATTAAATATTATTAAACAAATATCGTCCAACAACGGTTACAATCCCTTTCTTACAGACAAAATGGTATCCAATAAACAAAAGAAAATGGCATTAAACCTCGTGTACCCAATCATAAAAGAGGACAATACACAGAAATATTTTTCGTTGTCTTATGTCAATGGATTATCTGAAAATATTGCTAAATATTTCAAAAGTTGTTTCAATTCTAACGCGGCTTCTAAGACAATTAATAACCTTAGTACCTACATAAAAAACAATAAAGATCGTACAAATAAAGAAAATAAATCCAGAGTCTACAAGTTGACTTGCAAAGATTGCCCTTTAGTATACATTGGCCAGACTGGTAGATCATTCAAGAACCCTGTCCAAGAACACCAAAGGGGTTATATATCCAATTCTGTACATTCAACATATGCTAATCATCTTAAGGAATTCAGGCATAATTTCAACAATAATTATAAAATTATCTATGTTGAAAGCAAAAGTTCTAGATTAACACTTTTAGAATTTCTTGAAATCAACAGGTATAATGCCCGTAAAATCCTTTTGAACGAACAAACAGATGTTGATAAGTCTCCATTACTGAATATATTTCCTTAATGGCATTTTTAGCGGCAAACTCCAATAAACACCTAGAGTTTTTATGACTTGTGCTTCCATTATTTGGTCACGTACCTAAAAATGTATTTAAACTCGGTTGCACTGAATACCATAAGACAGTACAATGTAATACCTGAAGAAGCCACATCGTGGTGAAACAATTGTTGTAGTAGTACAAACATTTTTGTGGAAATAAATTACTGTCTCATATACATTTTTTTAATTAAAATGAGTTTCCACCAAGTAAAGACCGAATCTATCAAATATAAACAATTAGAATATGTAACTTATGGGTAACTTTGGTTCCATAAATATTCAGGATTTTCTTTATTGAATTAATATTAAAAAACATGAAATTGAATCCATTTCACACCAATTTAACTTATACCTTAGAACAGTTATTCGAACAATAACACGAGGATAATTAGATTTCCCCTGATAAAAAGGGTCAATTGTAATATACTAATGATAAACTAAGTTTATTTGAGGAATAGTCAGACAAATGAACCAATCTAGAGAATTGTCTAACTCTTACCAAGTATTAGGTGTTTCTGAACAGTGAATTCCTTCTTTCGCACAGGTATTTATTTCCTCCAATCCGATATTTTCATTTCCTTTCCTTTGGTTACCATCATCTTCAGTTTTAATATAATCCATTTTCAATATATTTTCCATTTTTCAAAATAAAATTGATGTTAAGCTACTGTCATCATTTAATTAAACTAAAATTAGGAAACTTAGATTAAATCATATGTCAATGACACGACAAATGACAGCATTGCTCATAGGTTAAGTTATATCTTTAATCTGTGGTATTCTATATTGTTCGTACATTCTCGTCTATCTATGGCGTTTTACGAGCTTAGATAATCGAACAAATTTCATAATAGAGAAATTTAGGATAATTCATAGCACGGATGTTATAGTTACCAAAATTACGGTAGTGAGCTATCCCGTACCTTACAGGATACTCTAAAAGATCTAGGGTGTTACGGAGTACTCTAAAATCTGGGGTTTTACGGAGTACTCTAAAATCTGGGGTTTTACGGAGTACTCTAAAATCTGGGGTTTTACGGAGTACTCTAAGATCTGGGGTACTCTTAAATATCTGGAATTATACGAAGTAATCTAAATAGCGCTAACATTTTTATTGTGATCGTCTAGTGGCGGGCGAATAGGACGTTACTTTGTGTAGGCAACCCAAATTACACCCAACGAGAGCAAGGAAACAGTGACGGGAGGTTCAAATATTCGGAACACAATAATACCAGAATAATATATTTTTATTAATAATGTTCAAAAGCAACAACCCTCAATAAATTGAAACACATTCATCAGCCTGTGGTTAAATCTACTCTACGCAATGGTTCGCAAAGCGCCCCAGTGCAACCAATAGCGCCCCGGGTCTAAATGACCTATTACTACATATTGTTAGGTCGGTATTCGCTCGAATCAGATATCATTCTTATGCAGCGGAAAGGGTAAAGTTATGCAGGAAAAAGGGGATACAGCCAGCATGCGCACCTTCAACTGTACTTCCGGTAATCAGTGCTGAACCTCAATTACAAGGGGTAAGTTTAAAAGGACAGTAAGGTAAGGGTAATTGTGGCATTCCCAGGAGATCTACTTGAAGAGGGGATCCAACCTAATTCGAGTCGACCGGAGAAGTTACTATCAAGGAACTGTATCTGACCTCCTCGGCCCAGGAAGGCTCAGATCTTACTGAAGAACGAACCGAACACTACCTGAAGGGTCACGTAAACTACTCCCTGGGGGCATCACAATACCTCGGAACAATTATCTAGCAATCACTCATACATTCTCACAGTAGCGTTGGATATCTGGAGTTATTTACTTTCTCTATACGATATGTTGTCCTCTACCAGGACTCCCCAGCAATTTACCCTAAAGAACGCCACTGGTTCACATGGAATACATTCTCTCAAAGTAAGCGGGCACATGCATATGACAAATAGGTAACACAAACTGACTAGAACATAATACATAGATACAGTACCCCATCACCCAGGCGTGTTAATGGACGTTACAATAAGAACCAAGAAATGGGTATCCGGGGGATCACCCAAGAGTTCATACAAATCAGTTAGATATCAAGCACCGCAAGTAGTAAGAACAGACAATATAAGATCCCTATTCGCAAGTATTACGCAGATAAAGAACCACTATTTACAAATACAGCAAAAGCAATCAGGCACCGAGAGAAAGTATACAATACAAACAGAAACTTGTGAGGGTCGCTTTAGTTATGTACAAAGGCAATGCAATTTAGTTAAAACATTCCGGTTGGATTAAATAACGGCGAAGCAAAAATACAAGAATGGAAAGCGAAGTACAATGAACGAGCGTGCAGTCATTAATTTCACATTAACACAAAAGTGGTATTCAAAACTGTAAAGCATGCAATTAATCAGAAGCATTTAAAAGAAGTTTACTTACTAAGAGTTACCAAGGGACACTGTTATAATTACTATTATCTCGAATATGCTACTAAGTTTCTCAGGAGGTTTATTTCCAAGAACCTTCCTCTCGAATGAATCCAAATACAATAGGGACGCTATAAGGACCTTGTTCTCCTTTGTTATTTTCACTAATCCTTTACTTGTCAAGTCACCCCAACACAGTGTATTTTGACACAGAAAATAACGCGGGTAAATACAATGACATAATGGTGGAATTTATATAATCTATCAGGGACTCTCTGACTCGTATGATCTTTAGAGGATCCGGATCTCTTCAGTATTGAAGAGATCCGGATCCTCTAAGGATCATACGAGGCACAGAGTCCCTGATAGATTATATAAATTCCACCATTATGTCATTGTATTTTCCCGCTTTAATTTCTGTGTAAAAATACTCTGTGTTGCGGTGACTTGACAAGTAATGGATTAGTGAGAAGAACAAAGGAGAACAAGGTCCTTATAGCGTCCCCGTTGTATTTGAATTCATTCGAGAGGAAGGTTCTTGGAAATAAACCTCCTGAGCAACTTAGTAGTCTACTCGAGATAATAGTAATTATAACAGTGTCCCTTGGTAACTCTTAGTAAGTAAACTTCTTTTAAATGCTTCTGATTAATTGCATGCTTTACATTCATAAATACCACCTTGGTGTTAATGTGAAATTAATGACTGCACGCTCGTTCATTGTACTTCACTTTCCATTCTAGTATTTTTGCTTTGCCGTTATTTAATCCCACCGGAATGTTTTAACTAAATTGCATTGCCTTTGTACATAACTTAAGCAACCCTCACAAGTTTTCTGTTTGTATTGTATACTTTCTCTCGGTGCCTGATTGCTTTTTGCTGTATTTGTAAATAGTGGTTCTTTACCTGAGTAATACTTGCCAATAGGGATTTGTATTATCTTTTCTTACTAATTGCGGTGCTCGATATGTAACTGATTCGTATGTACTCTTGTGTGATCCCCCGGATACCCATTTCTTTGTTCTTATTGTAACGTCCATTAACACGCCTGGGTAATGGGGTACTGTATCTATTTTTTAATGTCCTGGTCAGTTTGTGTAACCTATTTGTCAATGCATGTGCCCGCTTACTTTGAGAGAATGTATTTCATGTGAACCAGTGGCGTTCTTTAGGGTAAATTGCTGGGGAGCCCTGGTAGAGGACAACATATCGTATAGAGAAAGTAAATAACTCCAGATATCCTGATTGCTAGATAATTGTTCCGAGGTATTGTGATATCCCCAGGGATTAGTTTACGTGACCCTTCAGGTAGTGTTCGGTTCGTTCTTCAGTAATATCTGAGCCTTCCTGGGCCCGAGGAGGTCAGATACAGTTCCTTTGATAGTAACTTCTCCGGTCGACTCGAATCAGGTTAGATCCCCTCTTCAAGGAGATCTCCTGGGAATGCCACAATTACCCTTACCTTACTGTCCATTTAGACTTACCCCTTGTAATTGAGGTTCAGCACTGATTACCGGAAGTACAGTCGAAGGTGCGCATGCTGGCTGTATCCCCCATTTCCTGCATAACTTTACCCTTTTCCGCTGCGCAAGAATGATATTTGATTTGAGCGAATACCGACCTAACAATATGTAGTAATAAGTCATTTAGACCCGGGGCGCTATTGGTTTCACAGGGCCGCTTTGCGAACCACTGCGTAGAGTAGATTTAACCACAGGCTGATGAATGTGTTTCCATTTATTGAGGGTTGTTGCTTTTGAACATTATTAATAAAAATATATTATTCTGGTATTATGGTGTTTCCAATATTTGAACCTCCCGTCACTGTTTCCTTGCTCTCGTTAGGTGTAATTTGGGTTGCCTACACACGTAACGTCCTATTCGCCCGCCACTAGACAATCACGATAAAAAGGTTAGCGCTCTTTAGATTACTTCGTATAATTCCAGATCTTTAAGAGTACTCCGTAAACCCCTAGATCTTTTAGAGTACTCCGTAAACCCCCAGATATTAGAGTACTACGTAACATCCCAGATCTTAGAGTACTACGTAACATCCCGGATCTTTTAGAGTACTCTGTAATGTACGGGATAGCACAGTAGATTTATCGAATTTCGGAACTTTTTACAAATTTAGATGCAATTTCTAACGAAATTAATATATACAAAAATTATGAATAACCTCTCATTTTTAATACTGAATGTTTTTTTTTTATTTAAAACCTAATTCAAAATAATCAACTAGAAAATAGATTTTTAATTATCAAGGTCGAAATCTAAGCTAAGCAAACAAATTATACGTAATCTTGACTAAGGCGTCTCTGTGCCAACCTCAGGGTAATGAGCTATCTCGTACATTACGGAGTACTCTAAAAGATCTAGGGTGTTACGAAGTACTCTAAGATCTGGGGTTATACGAAGTAATCTAAAGAGCGCTAACCTTTTTATCGTGATCGTCTAGTGGCGGGCGAATAGGACATTACGTTGTGTAGGCAACCCAAATTACACCTAACGAGAGCAAGGAAACAGTGACGAGAGGTTCAAATATTCGAAACACAATAATACCAGAATAATATATTTTTATTAATAATGTTCAAAAGCAACAACCCTCAATAAATGGAAACACATTCATCAGCCTGTGGTTAAATCTACTCTACGCAATGGTTCCCAAAGCGCCCCAGTGCAACCAATAGCGCCCCGGGTCTAAATGACCTATTACTACATATTGTTAGGTCGGTATTCGCTCGAATCAGATATCATTCTTATGCAGCGGAAAGGGTAAAGTTATGCAGGAAAAAGGGGATACAGCCAGCATGCGCACCTTCAACTGTACTTCCGGTAATCAGTGCTGAACCTCAATGGTAAGTTTAAATGGACAGTAAGGTAAGGGTAATTGTGGCATGCCCAGGAGATCTCCTTGAAGAGGGGATCCAACCTTATTCGAGTCGACCGGAGAAGTTACTATCAAGGAACTGTATCTGACCTCCTCGGGCCCAGGAAGGCTCAGATATTATTGAAGAACGAACCGAACACTACCTGAAGGGTCACGTAAACTAATCCCTGTGGACATCACAATACCTCGGAACAATTATCTAGCAATCACTCACACATTCTCACAGTAGCATTGGATATCTGGAGTTATTTATTTTCTCTATAAGATATGTCGTCCTCTACCAGGACTCCCCAGCAATTTACCCTAAAGAACGCCACTGGTTCACATGGAATACAATCTCTCAAAGTAAGCGGGCACATGCATATGACAAATAGGTAACACAAACTGACTAGGACATAATACATAGATACAGTACCCCATCACCCAGGCGTGTTAATGGACGTTACAATAAGAACAAAGAAATGGGTATCCGGGGGATCACACAAGAGTACATACAAATCAGTTACATATGAAGCACCGCAAGTAGTAAGAACAGACAATATAAGATCCCTATTCGCAAGTATTACGCAGATAAAGAACCACTAATTACAAATACAGCAAAAGCAATCAGGCACCGAGAGAAAGTATACAATACAAACAGAAACTTGTGAGGGTCGCTTTAGTTATGTACAAAGGCAATGCAATTTAGTTAAAACATTCCGGTTGGATTAAATAACGGCGAAGCAAAAATACAAGAATGGAAAGCGAAGTACAATGAACGAGCGTGCAGTCATTAATTTCACATTAACACAAAGGTGGTATTTAAAAATGTAAAGCATGCAATTAATCAGAAGCATTTAAAAGAAGTTTACTTACTAAGAGTTACCAAGGGACACTATTATAATTACTATTATCTCGAATATGCTACTAAGTTGCTCAGGAGGTTTATTTCCAAGAACCTTCCTCTCGAATGAATCCAAATACAATAGGGACGCTATAAGGACTTTGTTCTCCTTTGTTATTCTCACTAATCCTTTACTTCTCAAGTCACCGCAACACAGAGTATTTTGACACAGAAAATAACGCGGGTAAATACAATGACATAATGATGGAATTTATATAATCTATCAGGGACTCTGTGACTCGTATGATCTTTAGAGGATCCGGATCTCTTCAGTAATAATCACAGATTACTAAATTAGTGCACTGTATGGTGTGATTTACACGCTGGAGGTATGATCGGTCCATATTTCTTTAAAAACAATGCTGGAGCTAATGTTACAGTGAATGGTGCTCGTTACTGAGCTATCCCGTGTTATACGGAGTACTCTAAAGATCCGGGATTTTACGTACTCTAAGATCTGGGGGTTTACGGAGTACTCTAAAAGATTTGGGGGTTTAAGGAGTATTCTTAAAGATCTGAAATTACATGGAGTACTCTGAAGAGCGCTAACCTTTTTATCGTGATCGTCTAGTGGCGGGCGAATAGGACGTTACGTTGTGTAGACAAGCCAAATTACACCTAACGAGAGCAAGGAAACAGTGACGGGAGGTTCAAATATGCGAAACACAGTAATACCAGAATAATATATTTCTAGTAATATTGTTCAAAGGCAATAACCCTCAATAAATGGAAACACATTTATTAGCTTGTGGTTAAATCTACTCTACGCAGTGGTTCGCAAAGCGTGAACCAAATAGCGCCCCGGGTCTAAATGACTTATTACTACATATTGTTAGGTCGGTAACTCGCTCAAATCAGATATCATTCTTATGCAGCATAGGGGATTAGAAGGGACAAGGTACAGTCAGCATGCGCACCTTCAACTGCACTTCCGGTAACCAGTGCTGAAACTCCCGTTACAAGGGGTAAGTTTAAATGGACAGTAAGGTAAGGGTAACTGTGGTGTGCCCAGGAGATCTTCTTGAAGAGGGGATCTAACATAATTCGAGTCGACCGGAAAAGTTACTATCAAATGGACTGTATCTTGCCTCCTCGGGGTGGTCAAGGCAAAGGAAGGCTCAGATATTACTGAAGGACGAACCGAACACTACGTGAGGGGTCACGTAAACTAATTCCTGGGAATATCACAATACCTCGGAACACTAATCTAACAATCACTCACACATTCTCACAATAGCGTTGGATATACGGAGCTATTTACTGTCTCTATGCGATATGTCATCCTCTACTAGGACTACTCAGCGATTTACCCTAAAGGACGCCACCGGTTCACAAGGAATACAATCTCTCCAAGTAAGCAGGCACATGCATATGACAAATATGTTACACTAACTGACTAGGACATTATAAAATAGATACAGTTCCCCATCACCTAGGCGTTAATGAACATTACAATAAGAACAAACTAAGAAATAGGTAACCGGGGATCACACAAGAGTACCTGCAAATTAGTTACATATCAAGCACCGCAATTATTAAGAATAGATGATACAAAATCCCTATAAGCAATACGATGATTTCATTGCAAAAATCACACACGTAAACTTTATTGTGACTGTCACTGCCAGCACAATCTTCATGTGCCAATCTCCATGTTGGTCCTCTGAAAAATGTCCACTGCATAAAAGGTACTCGGCATCATCATCCGACATATCGTCATAAGAAACATCTTGCTCCAAGTTTGATGATTCGCTTTCTTCTCTTATTTTCTTTGTCTTTCTATTTCTAGTGACTGATGTCTTCTTTCTAGATTTACTTGAAAAATTGACTTTCGGTAACGTTGCTTCATTTTTCAATGGTTCTTTCCTTTTTATGCTGGCTTCTAATTTATCTGCTGAACCGACTTAACGTCCCTTGCTTGAAAATTCAGATGAACTACAGGATGGTAAAGACGAAAAGCCTTGAATTTTTACAATCTTTCTTAACTGTTCAATTTCAACTTCAGAACATGGAGGGATTTTTCCTTAAAACTGTTGAATCGATATAACTGTGCGACCTGGTTCAAATTGCGGAGTGTTATATATAATGTAGTGGGGAAGTTTTTTCTCTTTGCTTCTCAGTGTGAAAAATCTATTTCTGAAAATATATTCCTATTGAAAGGAATAATTCCTGCTTCTCGACACCAGTTGGCTGATATCTAAGCTGTATCTGATAAACAGGACAGAATTATTTGCATATTTGATATGTGCTCACATTTCCAGAGGGGTTATTTTTCAATCAATTTTGTATTTCACTTGAATAGTAGGTCTTCATTGGAGACATGAAAGACAGGTCTAGTGGTTTAATTTTATGCGAAAAAGAGGAGGAATGCATACAATGGACATATTTTTTTTGCTAATTCTAGAACGTCCAGATTCCGTGTATGGCTGCAATGGCCGTCAAGAATGAAAAATACCGGATCTTTTTCTGAAAGTTTCACGTGATCGACAAAATGTTGCATCCGTCGGGCGTAGATGTGACTCTGAAGCCACTCTGAAGGATGACATTGAGCAACTGACCCAGCTGTAGCCCCGTTCAATAACTCTGCCTTCATATTTTTGCGAGAAAACAAACCACGGAGAAATAAAACCTCCTGCAGCATTCATGCATACAACAACTGTTACTAATGCTCCTCTTTCTGCTGCAGTCACTTGATTTTTTCCTTTGAGAGTAATGACTCTAGCAATTTTGGATTGGAAGGTGGTAAAACCGGTTTCGTCGACGTTATATACTCGGATGGGGTTGAAATTTATTTTCTGCATGACTGGTTCTAGAATATCAAAAAATCGGTTGACGTTTTCTGGAGTAAAACCTTTAATTCTATATTTAGAAACTCCCTGAGGCTTTCGTAGACATGAATTTGGATGGCATTTCAAGAATTTTTGCAGCCATTTTTTACCTACAGCACCATGTGTTTTTCAAAAGGGGTGTGGAAAGTTATTCCTAAGAGCAATTTGATATGCCAGTCTGCGGATGTCTGTAAGTCCTAGACCATACTATCTTTTGTAGACAGTGTAGCACCAAATCTTCTTCCATTTCAGCGGAAAAAGCTGGTTATCGACCAATTTTTAGTGTTCATTGTTCTTCGCAGGTCTTGTTACGTTTAACATATAGTTCTAAGGTCGATTTCGGAACATTTAACAGTTTATACGTTCTTAAGTATCCCATTTCTTTACTACTCACGGCGTTGATGGCGTTTTTCATGTTCTCTATATCCCATTTCTTAGGCGGAACTCCTTTCCTAGGCATTTTATTGAAAAATATCATGAGTTAACACAATCCAAATCATGCTTACAATTCGGTTCCTTATTTTGGATATCCAATTTTGGGTCACCTTTTCTATCCAAAATTAAGCCACTTTTATGCTTGAGGTTATGTTGTTAAATGAATATTAATACTGGACAGGAATGTTCGAATCAAATGGTTAAGCTTATTCCACAACTATTTCGGTGTTGTCAAACAAAATTTCTATATTCAACGACCAATACTCACCTATTTGTCACAGTTAACAGCTGGAGAAAAAAAAATCTAGATATCACAAACAAACGTTAAATTTTGGAATGCTACCTAGCAATAACGAATTGAATTTCATAGTTTACAGAGGGTTAATTTAGGTTAGAAACAAATAATTTCCTGTATTCACACTATCGTCTATATTTCGGCGAATTTGCAACACATTTAATTACAGACATCAGTCTTGATTTTCACTGCCGGCCAACTTGAGTATAGATAATTTAGAATTAGATTCAGAAGTAGGATTTGGATTAGGAGTTTATCTATAGTTGAGCGTTATCGAGAATATTTTTGCATATTCTATGACTGAATGGCTCCAGATTTGGATACTCTTCATTTCCAGGATGTCGCATGGAACTCATAATTATTTTGATGTTGTGGTAGATCAACAAGGTTCAGAAATCATGGAAGGGCTGTAATGATACAGGGATTAATTCAGTGGACAAAAGTAAATTCAACGCGATGTTCAATTCTCCAGAATTGATTTGTTTATTCTAATCTCCAGACCACTTAATGGTAAACTTAGGAATTCACTGTCGAGGCACGCCTGAACGGCTGCTTCTAAAGGAAATTATTTTACTCTGACCTATATATTATAATAACAAACTAATCATTAAAAAAGTTCATAAGAGTTAATTGTACGAAACGTAAACATATTCCTTCAGATGAGTGCAGGAACGGAAATTCCAAAGAAACACGCTGACGTCGAAATTAACACATATGGCACGAGAAAGAGCAGAAATTTTGAGAAGTGCTCAGTTGCAATTTTGAGCGGGTGAACGGATCAAGAAAAATTTGGAAGGAGAAAACCGACGCGTACGAGGTATTAAGAGGGCCGAATCGGAGTTTGTTAGGGAGTCTTGACACGTCGGAAAAACTAGTAAGATCGTCGAGAAAAGATCGCGGTGCGAGGCTCGAATTGGTCTCAGAATTTAGCATTATTATAATTATATTGAGTGATATTAGTAATTATTTTTGGAAGTCTAAGATTTGAGTCAGAAGAATTAGAGAAATTGAATATAGTGCTAAGTTCCGGGACCAAGGAATTAAAGAGTACCTGTAGTCGCTTTTCATCGTTTATTGTTCGTGTTAAATGGGTCGTTTCTTGTAGAAAATCGCGTGTGCTTAGTTTTGTTTTGAATCTATGGTCTTGGAGTCTAGGGGTAGGAAGTATCTGAAAATTTTGGTATATTATTCAGGTTGAAATTGTCTAATTCAAGTAAAGTCAGTAATTGAGAAGAACATTGACATATCTCCACGTAATTATTTTGTTTGAGGAGTTTAAACAGAATTAAGAATTATGTAAATGATTCGTAGTGCTTGAGGGATCCGCATCGCCCCCTCCTTAATTATTCAGTGTGTCATCTTTATTTAAATTTCATTGAGTTTAGGATTAATAAAACTACCCTATTTTGGCACACTTTATCATTATAGTTCTTAAAAACCATAATTGAGTTTCATAACCATTTTGATTAACACAGAGAAAATTTATTAACATCAAAGACCTTCCATTTTCGCGAAGGCCGTAACCTTCCTAGGATTGGTTCGCAGCCCATTCGTTATTAAGTCAATCTAGTAATATTTTCCATCCATCCACTTCCCACAAAGAGGTGGCTTATTACAATGTGGTGGCATTATCAATACAGGGTTTCTCTAGTAAAACTTAAAAAACATTTCAGATTTCGAAAGCATTATGTATTATCACTATTAATTTTACACTAATTGAATCGGTAAAAATTTCTAACAAGAAAATGGCAGTGTTAGAGACAGAAGAATAAACCACTCAACTTATTCATCTATGAATCGAACAATATCAATATTTTTTCCGTCATTAGGATAAAATATTCCCTTCGAATATGATTACATCAATAATTTTAAACAATTTATTTATCTAGAATAACAATAATAAGTATCTAATCTGAGTAATAATAATACTAGATTTAATAAAAGTTCATTCTTCCTTCTAATCAACAAAATTCTCAATAACAATTTCAATCAAGAGCAAAAGATGATGAAATTATGATTCTCTCTGTTCAAAAAATGTTTTTGTATCGACCGAAATATTTTTTATATGTTCTATGACTCATCATGTGCTGAAAAACCAGTCTTTTTCGAAATTAATATAGTTCTCATATCCTTCAAGAGCTCTCAAATGGTGCAAAGAATTGTCTAAGAGCTACAATAATACTGATTAAGTCTTTCTATACTTTATGGCTGATTAAAAAATAGAGGCAATCTTGTTCATTCGATTCAAAAAAAAATTATTAGTTTTCGAAGGATAAATAAATCTTTATTTGGCAGTTTGTGGTCACAGACTATCTTTTACTAGTATGATTTCACTTGACCAATACCGTATTTAACTACATGTCGATTTTAATATAGGTTATTCAGACAATTCGATCCAATAATATTGAGACAAGAAATCTATTTTGTTTAAACTTATATCATAGGGCAATAGAAAGTGCTGCAAAAAGAACTGTATTTGAGAATGATGATGTGTGAGTTGTGTATAAGATATTTCAGTGACTAGAAAATCGATCCAATGGCCAGACATGTCAATAGTCAATGAAGTGCTGCAATGAAAATCGTGCTCTTGTTGTGAAGGAGAATATTTATGTTGATAATTTCTTAATAAATACTCATTCTGCTCGGACTTGGTCCACATAATTCTCTTCCGGAAGTGCAGAAACAAAATTTTAGAGCAACACGTTTTCTACTAACCGACGTTAGAGTTTAATGACGACTGAAAATGTTGCAAGTGTAGGAGAGTTCATTCAGCAACATATAAAGCCAACAGTACTTAAAAATGCAGCTTTGGAGATGTCTGATGAAATTCTAAGGTGAACCATACACAGAAGTTTGCACGTGAATCCATAGCGGGGATATGGGTTTTAAGACCAAGTGATTTGAAAAATAACAGTTAATTATTTCTTTGTGTTTTTGTGTACGTTCACGTAAATGTCTTTTGAAATACGGAATGATTTCTTCATTTCTTTTAGCCTTTCAATGAGTTATAGCATTGAATAAAATGACACTACATAATAGGAGAATGAAAATTTTAGTTAAGTAAATAACATGCGTCCATAAATTAATTTTTTGAATGAATTATGCCTGAATACATTCACAAGGTAAGATATACAAATAAAATAATTCGCAAAGGTATGTATTTGACTATAGAATTAATATAAAGATGTTACACTGTCGTAGAATTTTCTGTTACCATATCTCACACTCTTTATTAAGGTAACATATAGTTCTCGATTTTTTTAAATCTCCGGAAGGACGCAAATATTCCCCTTTTGGCTCATTAGTAACTGAGGAAGAGTGGAAAGAATGCCAAAAAATATTAAATTACAGAAAGTTGTTGAAATGAAATTCATTTGAATTTCATCTTTTCAAGAACGAAATCCATACTTAGAATTTTCTAATAACATGTAGCTGACTGATTTCAGCTAGCCATATACCATCTTATTTACAATACATCAACTAAAATATGAAGCTTTAGTAAAATGATAATTTTCTATTCATTATTAGCTGTATAAACTATTCAGTTGTTTGATTTATGCGCATAAAATGGAATTAAGTAATATTCACATCGATTGCTGAGTACTGTAGAAAGAACAACAAACCATACAATGTTTGCTTTTTAAGTTATATGGCAACATTGATGTGAATATGTCGAATATGTGATGCTGTTATCTCAATGTTTGACATTTTTAATGATGAACATACTCAGAACGTGTACTCGAATTAACTGGCAATAGTTTTATATTTTTTCGTCCGAACAAAAAAAATGTGTTACGGATCATTACCGAATACTCGATTATATGGAATTAACTCTATCAGTAAAAGTATTTTGCTGTGGGGAGTCGACGTTCAAGCATTCGCTGATGACCTGGCAATCATAGTGAAAGGTAAATCGGAGGTGACGATATCGGCCGTCCTTCAAGAGATACTGAACACTATCGACAAATGGTGTGTAAGGGAAGACATGTCTCTTAACCCGCAAAAGGTAGTTATAGTACCATTCACTAAAAAACGGAAGTTGAATGGTTTAGAACCGCCGACTATCCGTGGTGAAATAATACAATTCTCATTTGCGGCAAAATACCTGGGAATAGTTCTGGACAAGACCCTCACATGGAATGCACACCTGGATAAAGTGTGTCATAAAACCAGAATGGGTTTCTGTCTTGCAGGCGGATCTGTGGTAAAACCTGGGGCCTAAAGCCCAGGCAGATGTACTGGCTATACACTATGGTAATTAGACCACGGATAGTGTATGGCGCTGTAGCGTGGTGGAAGAAAGGTCAACAAAAGGTTGGCGAACAAAAGCTCACCCGACTACAGAGACAGGCTTGCCTTGCAATTACAGGTGCGTTTCGCACCACACCCACGGCAGCCATGGAGGTCCTACTAAATCTACCACCCCTGCACCTCTGCACTCGTGCAGAGGGAGGCGGAACCGACCACATACAAACTGTATCAACTGGCGATTGACAGGCCAGAGGCAATAGTGATGGGAGGCTCAGGACTGCTGGATGAGCTTTTAACGAACAGTATCCTATCGATGCCCTCGGATCTAATGTCAAAAATCACGAGCCAGGAACGGAATTTCAATGTAATCGTCCCCAGCCGGGACGAATGGACCCAGCATGCTGAGGTTCTATTGAGAACCGACCTTGGCTTGTTCACAGACGGCTCACGAACGACAAACAGAACAGGAGCGGGAGTCTATGGGAGTAAACCGAGAATTAACATCACATTGAGTCTCGGTCAAAACGAAACCATATTTCAGGCAGAAATATTTGCCATTGAGACTGCGGCGGAACTGCTGATAAAACGGCAAATCCACCACGGTAAAATCAAAATATTTACTGATAGTCAGTCAGTACTAAAAGCTCTGGAATCCAGCTGTTTTACATCCAAAACAGTCTGGAGTTGCCGCACGGCTTTAAACAGGCTCGTTATGTATAACGGAGTCACTGTGGTTTGGATACCGAGCCACTCAAACTATTTGGGTAACGAGGAAGCGGATCGGCTGGCATTTGCTGGAGCTGCGCTGCCTCTGGTAGGACCGGAACCATTCCTGGGAATACCACATGACGTGGCTAACGAGGCGATAACAGGCAGAATGAACTCAAGGCTAGAGTCTTTCTGGCGGAGCCATTCTGGCCTGAAACATTCGAAGTTGTTCCTTGGAACAGCTTCGAACAAAAAGATGGCGAACCTAGCGCTAGGTCTGGATAGGGCCAAACTAAGAACTCTTGTCGGAATTATGACAGGTCACTGCAGACTGAAAGCGCATTTGCACAAAATCGGTCTGACTGAAGACAATGAATGCAGGCTGTGTCTTGAGGACACTGAAACATCCATGCACATCGTCTCAGAGTGCCCAGCGGTGAGTAGCATCAGATTCGAGGTCTTTGCCCAGGCTTTTATATCCCACAGCGAACTGAAAAAATTACCCCTGAACGAGATTATCGGTTTTATCCAAAAACTGGATATCGTCGGGGAGATATAAATTAGGGGTGGACCACAATAGTCCGTGCGGACGTAGTGGTAGGGTGGACAGACGCCCGCTCGTCATAAATAACATGACATCAGTAAAAGTATCTCCCCATAAATAAAGAAAATTCATTGACTACGAAAATCTCAAAGATTTTCTGAGGAAGTAGAAAAAAATTCATGGACTACGAAAATCTCAAAGATTTTCTAAAAACCGATGGTTTTTAGAGCAATTGCAATACTGAATATACTGAATCTTTCATTTCTACCATCGTGAGTGCTATAAAACAATACACACATACTAAGAAATCCAACAATTATCAGAAAAGACAGAATGAGAACGGCTCTGGTCAAATTAGCAAATAAAAATGCAATATATAAAGTAACCTCGAAATATTCTTATGACATAAAACTTAAACAAGAGTATACCAAATATATTGATATCCTACAAAAATTACTTCTAAGGAAAACATTCGATTACCTACAAAAGTGCATACAACAGGATTAACCTAGGGCTCTTCGGAAGCACGTGCGAATTTTATGCCGTAGGTTAGATTATCAAAAACCAGAAGTTCAACAGATTTTTTGCCGAGATGAAGAATAATACAGCCGAAATATTGACCAGCATTAAGATTATCAAGAAGAGGATCAGATGATTCCCAAAACAGTATTTTTATTTCCCAAAGATACAACAGAGGTGAAAAGAATGATAACTGAGCTGAAAATGGAAAGTCGGAGGTTTCTGATGGAATAAGGAGCGAAATTATAAATAAAACTGGTATACGAAATATCTGAGCCCATTGCTTCCATAGGTAACATTTGTTTTAGAACTGTCCTTTTCCAGAAACATTGAAAATTGCAGTTGTGAAATCACTGCTCAAATCTGGGGACTGAACGCATCCTGAAAATTATAGACCAATATTAGTCCAGTCCAGTGTTGCTAACGTTGTGGAAAATCTTCTGAAAATTAAAATAGTGAGATTTCTGGAACATCAGTGTATGTTGGAAGGCAGCCAGTATATTTTCACAGAGGGTAGATCTACAGAAAATTCAATCGAAACTTACAAAACATGTATATAAATTACTGAACGGCTTCAGCCGTTACTATTTGGTAGTTGATCATAATTAAAGTTGTAGAAATTATTAAATTACCAAAACTGTCTGAAGATGGGATAGTTAATTCCCGAAACTCAAGTCACAATTAAACGTGTAAAATATCAATTTATTGGTGGTAAAACATAGTAATTTCTACAACTTGTTTTAATAATGTTCATAAGTACCTGGACAGATGAAGCCCACCATTGTGGATAATCATTGACCTAGCTAAGACTCTCGATACGGTATCGCATGAGATATTATTAAGGAAATTTTTCAAATAGTACGGATTCCAGGAAAAAATTCATGACTCATTAAAAATTTACCTCCAGGACCTCAAGAAGTATCTACAGATCGATGAGGAGAACAGCCATTTAGCGAAAATCAAATATGGCGTGCCACAAGGAAATGTATTGGAACCGATGCTTTTCCTGATACACTTTAAGAGCCTCCTAATTATAAGAAAAAAGGAAAAATCATTAGTTTCGCTCATGACACTGTGTTATTTTATCATGCGACCACTGGCAGGAATTGAAAAAGGAGGCGGAAATGATTTTCAGAAAGTAATGAAATAGTTTCAACTGGATTGTGACAGAGACGTTTCCGGAAAAATTATGAAGTAAAGAAAGTGCTGATTTTGAACAAATTTGATATACTATGATTCTTCAAATTTTAAATAAGAATGCGTTGCTTTATTTGATGTATCGAAATTGTATTAAAAAATCGCACACTGACTAAATCGCAGCAATTACCATTGTTTATTCTTAAAAATGTATCCTCTCATTATTATTTTATTATTTATCTCATTCACAAAATTGAATTGAGTCCGGAACATTTTCGTGTGATGATTTTCTATAACTTTCGACCTGGATTAAACCAACAGTAGTGTGCAGATCACAAGGGTTCAACATTTAGTGATGAAGCACCATTTTCAGCCACCGTGTGTGATGGTTTTCTGATTTATATCGTGGTGGTTCTTCACTAGAGGAAGAATTGGGTGAAGCTCGCCTAAAATCGGCTGTTGTGCTAGAAAACATCCATGCTGTGCGTCAACTGATATTACTAGATCTTCATGTGATATATCATGAAATTGAAGCATACGTAAGTTTCAGTCGCATTCATTAAATATTGCATAAATATTTGGCCCTCAAAAATATTTGTTCGTGTGGGATACCGCATAATTTGACAATCACTCAAAAAAGCTAGTGTTGCAAAATGTCTATAAAAACGTGACTGGCGTGCCCGCTCCTCTAGAGAATTCTACTCTGCTCTGTTGCAGTTTCCCGATGTAGCATACAAGAGGGCGCGACTGGTAGCAGACAATACCTTACTCATCCGTCCTCAACAGGGTCAAGTAGTGCAGGGTACAAGCGTTCAATGACAGACGTTCCAAAGAGGAACGGGGTCACCGGCGCCACAGGTAGAAATGCGCATCACATCTGTCCGAAGAGTTCAGTTGTGCCAGCTCGGAACGAAACGCCGTCTCCCTAATTGAGAGTTAGAAGCTCCCTTATAACACATGTATTTGCAATAAGAGCTTCAGATCTATGCATATGAATCCGGAACTAAACACCAATTTACTATATGGGTCATTCAAGAAAAGCCAACTATTTGTTTGCGCACGAAGCATTTCGAAGTAAATGGTCGCCTGTTTTTTCGGAATAATTGGACATGCCACTATCCTTCCGTTAGAGCAACGTAGAACGATCAATTCTGAATGGTACACCAGCATTTGTTTACCATAAGTGTTCGGAAAAATTTGGAAAATCGCAGAAGACCAATCATTCTGCAACACGACAATTAAAGCTCTCACTATTTCAGCTCAAACAAAAAAGTTTTTGAGTAGTCCAGACATCAGACTGATGGGCCATCCGCCATATAGTCCTTGTTTGGCATCTGATGATTTCTACTCATTCCCGCAGATCAAAAATGAATTGCAAAATCAACGTTTTTCGATGTGTGAAGAACGTTGAAGTACGTCTATCGGAATGAAAAAATTCTTCTAAAATTACTTCGAAGACATGCAAAATTACACTGATCTTAATGGAAAATATTGGATGGAGTAGTCCGTTACTTTGTGATAGTTCATTTTAATGGAATGACTTTTTATTATAACTGATATACAGCGACTCGAGTTTCGTAGTGTTTACTACATTTTCAAACTGAATGAACAAATAAGATCTCGATTATTATATATGCTGATTGTAGGCTTCGGCAGAGCTTCGAAGAGAGGGGTTTTCAAAGTTCCGTCTGTTCGTTTAGTAGTTTTATTATTGGTACGTGCCTCTTATATTTTTCAATTTCTATGGATTCTAGGATGTCAAGTTTTTTCCCTTTCGCTTCCACGTGCAAGATAACAAGGTTGTTCAATTCTGGGAACGTGTGACCTGTATTGAAGAAATGGTTCGCAAAATTGGAATTATTTTTCCGGTTCCAAAAAGCAGATTGATGCTCTTTATACCTTTTATGGAAAGGTCGGCCCGTTTGTCCTATATACACACTATTACACTCTTGGCAACTTAATTTATAGACTCCAAAATTATTCAGTCGGTTCTCTTTGTCTTTCGGATTAAAAAAGAGATTAGAAATTTTATGGGATGGTGTGAAAGCTGTTACTATGTTAATTTTTGGCAAAATTCGAGCTATTTTTTTGTGAAATTGGTCCAAAATATGTTAGTTTTATGAATTTATTGTTATTGTGATCTGATTTGGAGATGGGGTAAATTTGTTTACGAATTAGTGGCTTTTGTTTTTTGTTCATGATGGAATTTATAGTTTTGGTTTCGAACTGATTTTTTGTGGCTATTTGTCTGATTGTATTCAATTCCCTCTTTGACGTAATTTTATCTAAAGGAATTGAAAATGCTCTATGTACCATTGATTTATAAGCAGCTAGTTTATGATGGATCGGATGGTTTGAAAAATTTGGTATTGTTGTATCAGTTGATGTGGGTTTTCTATTCATAATATGTATATCAAAGTAAATTTCATTATTACTGTTAATTAAAGTTATGTCCAGAAAATTTATTTGTCGGGCCGACTTTTCCATAAAAGGTACAAAGAGCATCAATCTGCTTTTAGGAACCGGAAAAATAATTCCAATTTTACGAACCATTTCTTCAATACAGATCACACGTTCCCAGAATTGAACAACCTTGTTATCTTGCACGTGGAAGCGAAAGGAAAAAAACTTGACATCCTGGAATCCATAGAAATTGAAAAATATAAGAGGCACGTACCAATAATAAAACTACTAAACGAGCAAACGGAACTTTGGAAAACCCCTCTCTTCGAAGCTCTGCCGAAGCCTACAATCAGCATATATAATAGTTGAGATCTAATTTCTTCTTTCAGTTTGAAAATGTAGTAAACACTACGAAACTGGAGTCACTGTATATCAGTTATAATAAAAAGTGATATAAAACAAAGTAATTTCCTATTTCATTCAATTAATGGATAATATTTTCAAAAACATTGAAGGTATTTCCGGTTATGAATATTTGTTTTTATTTGTACATCTTAAAACTTGAATATCAACCTTCATAGGTCGTAGGATACATCGTTGCAAGTATGTGTGGAGTCTACTATTATTCACTTGAATTCTATTCATTGGAGTCATAAAGTCAATAGTCAGTTTTCTTCATAAATAGATTCATTGAAATTAAAATAAGATTCTGGTAACCGATCCTTCCAAAATATTTTATAATTTTCACCCTCGTCAATTTAAAGAGATATACACTTAAAGTATAAGCAAATTTCCCGCCAAAAAATTCTCACAACTGAAGATTAAATTTGGGAGATATAATAGATACAGGTCTTGAATACTCTGATTTAACATTCAGTCATAGTCTGAAATCTAAAGAGTAATTTCTTTTATGATATCTTGTCTTAGAATAAGTTGAAGATGGTGTTGAAATTTCATCAGCATCATGACTGGAGCGTCAAGGTATCGTAGTGTGACGTAGCACGTGTTCTAAATTGATACATTCTAGCACTGCTGCACCTATGGAACTTCTTCTAGTTGACATTGGTGAGACCACCAACCATTTATTGAATATGGGATCGTACTGCTCTACAGAGTTCAAGCTGGACGATCCGTCGTTACCTCCTATAGCATAAATATGAGATCCGATGGAAACCACTTCATGTGTAGATCTGAAACAAATTGTGAATTGTAATATATAAATTTGTAACATATAAATTGTGTCACAAGAATCTCATGAAGTTCATTAACAATTCTGTGATTGAAGAAACATTCATGTACGAGTAATCAGTTCTTATATGGTGCCGAAAACAGATATTCACTATAATTTTCAAACTTGCTAAGTTATCCTTATTATATTTTTTTATTGCTTTAGGTCAATGCCTTTATAAAAGAAGCTTTAATAATATAATCAAATATAGAAATATTCCTCTGAAATCACCATAACCCAACTTAAATAATCACGTAATATATGTTCTATACAAATATTTTGTATTCTCAATGATTCATGGATTTAACACCGTGATAGCAAAGCCAATTCTGCAAAAATTATAAGGACAGAAATTGCATATGGTGCACATATCTCTAATCGACCCGCAAACGCCATCACTAAAAATCAATGTGTCAAAAATGGCGCTCATCAATAAATTAACCTTACTCCGGTTAGAGCACTTAGATGCTTTATACTTTCATAGTTGTTATTCAACCACTGCGATATAAATAATTTAATATAATTAGAACAAATTGTAGAAATTACTATGTTTTACTACCAAAAAATATATATTACACATTTTCTTGTGACTCGAGTTTCGGGAAATGAACTATCCCATTATCAGACAACTGAAGACTTAACAGTGGTACAGTGGTATTTAAACAAAAGTGATAAACATTTTGAATATTTCAACAGATTCTGGGTAACACCTAATAGCGATAAAAAACCGAGGTAAAAAAGAGGGGCCTTCTAACAGATATCGGAATGTCGGCAATCGACAAAAAAGGTTGTTAAACCGATGGTACCCATTTAAATATCTCAAATAATTTTTGGGGTTACATAGCTCCCTACAGTCATTCATTATTTTTACATTATTTTGTTGTATATCTCAAATATTTGGATTTAGAAAGCTCCATACAGTCATTCATTATTTTTAACATTATTTTTATTGTGAACGAATTCGAAAATTTCAATAATCAAGTTTCTTTTCTTTTGAATCTACATGTAAAATTTTCTTGAGATTTTCTTTTGTCGAAAGGAATTACTGTTTTCTAAAGAATGAGTGGCAAAGGTTGAATTTTTGTTTACTTTTCATTAAATTCATTTCATGTTCGTTGAAAAAGGTTTGAAACAGATGTTACTTTTTAAATATCTCAAATATTTTCGATTTACATAGCTCAGTACAGTCATTCTTTATTTTTACATTATTGTTATTGTGAACTAATTTGAAAACATCAACAGATTCTAGATAATCGAGTTTCTTCCCCATGATTCTACATGTAAAATTTCAAGATTATCATCTATTGTGGGAAAGGAATGACCGCTTTTTAGACAATGAGTGGCAAAAGTAGAATTTTGTTTATTTTTCCTGAAACTCATTTTATGTTCGTTGAAGGAATGTCCTGTTTGTCCTATATATTTATTACTGCACGTAGAACAAGATAACTCATAAACTCCTGATTTGTGTATGTTTGGAGTAGGGTCCTTTGCGTTAAATAATACCGATGATACGTTGATTTGCGTTTTGAAGGCAATATTGACATCTGATTTTGAAAAAAAATTGGCCACGTTTTTAACTTATGTTACCAAAGTACGACAGAGAAATGATTTTTTTTATTTTCTTCGGTTTTTATGATGGGATAAATTTGGCTCATAGCTATTTTAGATAGTTTCTGTCGAATTAGATTATCTATTATATTGGAGTTGAAACCGTTGTTCGCGCTATTGATTTTATAGTTTGGACTTCAGCTTCGCAGTCATTTTTTGATAAGGGTAATGCGAAGGCTCTATGGATCATCGATTGATACGCTGACATTTTTTGTGAATATGGGTGATTGGAATCAATAGAAATACATATATCAGAGGATGTGGGTTTTCTTGGATGTGGGTTTCTTTGGTTGCATAAGTCAAAAGTGGCCAATAGTTTTTCAAAATCCGATGTCAATATTGCCTTCAAAACGCAAAACAAATCATCATCGGTATTATTTAACGCAAAGGACCCTACTCCAAAAATACACAAATCAGGAGTTTATGAGTTATCTTGTTCTACTTGCAGTAATAAATATATAGGACAAACAGGACGTTCCTTCAAGACGAGGTTTAACGAACGTAAAACGAGTTTCAGGAAAAATAAACAAAATTCTACTTTTGCCACTCATTGTCTAGAAAACGGTCATTCCTTTCCCACAATAGATAATCTTCAAATTTTACATATCAAAAGGGAAGAAACTCGATTATCTAGAATCTGTTGAAATTTTCAAATTAGTTCACAATAACAATAATGTAAAAATAATGAATGACGGTACGGAGCTATGTAAATCGAAAATATTTGAGATATTTAAAAAGTAACATCTGTTTCAAACCTCTTTCAACGAACATAAAATGAATTTAATGAAAAGTAAACAAAAATTCAACCTTGGCCACTCATTCTTTAGAAAACAGTCATTCCTTTCGACAAAAGAAAATCTTAAGAAAATTTTACATGTAGATTCAAAAGAAAAGAAACTTGATTATTGAAATTTTCAAATTCGTTCACAATAAAAATAATGTAAAAACTAATGAATGACTGTACGGAGCTATGTAAATCCAAATATTTGAGATATACAACAAAATAATGTAAAAATAATGAATGACTGTACAGAGCTATGTAATCCCAAAAATTATTTGAGATATTTAAATGGGTACCATCTGTTTAACAACCTTCTTTGTCGATTGCCGACTCTATCGAACATAATTGATGAGATTGAGCCGAGCTCTGAAGGAAAAACGCCCTCATTACTATTCTAGACACGAAAAAATTATTATTCTGCATGACAATGCTCGTCCACGTGTTGCAGCTCCCGTGAAAAAGTACTTGGAAATACTTGATTGGGAAGTGTTACCTCACCCGCCGTATTCACCAGACATTGCACCGTCCGATTATCACCTGTTCCGGTCCATGGCACATGCTCTGACGGCGCAGCGGTTCACATCTTATGAGGATACCAAAAACTGGGATAGCCTCAAAAGACAAGGAGTTCTTCAGACGTGGGATTCGAATGCTGCCTGAGAGATGGGAAAAAGTGGTTGCAAGTGATGGGCAATATTTTAAATAAATTTATATTACCGTTCTTCTATAATAAATATTTAATTTGTGTTAAAAAACGGCGGAAACTTATTTGTACTCCTAAATAGATTGAAATCTGTAGAGGTCTGGTAAATTAATCCCAGCTATTATTTTGTAATCTGCAAATACTTCTTCATAGTAATTTTCAACTTATATATTATGTGGAATTATAGGTTCCTGAGGCTGTGCGTACTCTTGGTATAGGATGGAAGCGAAACATGGGAAATAATTCAATTCAATTCAATTCATTTATTCATATCAAACTACAAATATTCGACATTTAACAATTTGGAGAAGTCTAGCCTAAACTTAAAGTTTGTATGCCGACATCCTCCGTACATAATGAATAATAAAAACAATAGTTCACATAAGGTCAACTCAATTACGTTCAACCAAGAGAAAAAAAAAACCAAAAACACTACTTCGCAGAAAAAAAAAAAAAGAAAATCAAAAACAACCAGATTGAATGCCCAACACCTGTACCAAAGCTCATCACAACCACACTATCGTCCAAGTATTCTATAAAAAGCCTCAGGCTTGTCCACAATAAACGATAACAATTTTTTTCTATCCTTTTTCCTCCTAGGGTTAAAATTCATTTTTATTTGGCCAGGCAACAGGGAAAAGAACTTGGCACCATGATAAGGCAAACTGCGCTGCAAGTGGCTACCGCAAAATCTCGGAACTGAGACAGTGAGGTTGGATGTGTATCTCGTGTTATAACCATGATCTACTAGCGTATCATTTCTATAAAATTGTCTCAGCAAACACTCGTATATATATAGTTGTTTAAAATTAAGTTGTTTAGTTTCCCTATACAATATTTCAGTACTATATAAACGTCCCACCCCATGAATTATTTTCAAGATTGTGTTCTGTACCGTCTCCAAAGCTTTAGCGCAACCACCAAACATACCACCCCAAATGGCCACTCCGTAACGAAATACTGACAGAATTAGAGACTCATATACTTGGAGGAGGGCTTCTTTTTGTAAAATATTCCTTAAATTATAAAAAATATAAAATGTAGAACGCGATCTCTCAACCAAGGACTCCACGTGTTTATCCCACCTCAAAAACTGATCAACGACCACTCCCAAATACCTTACCGATTCAGCTTTGGCAATCAAAGGACAACTACACCCTACCCCATTACAGTCCGGAAAATGTAGCGGAATCGAAGAGAACCTAGGCTGACCTTTAGCTGTTATAGAAAAAGCTGTAAACCTCGTCTTCGCTATATTCAGTCTTAATCTGTTCGTCATCAACCAATAACGAATTACTGCTAATCCGTTTGTTGCCCTCTCATATACCTGATCCCAGCTGTCTCCCACAAACAGAGCGAGTGAGTCATCGGCATATGAGATGATTTCTAATCCTAGACTGTTCAACAGATCATTAATGAACACAAGAAAAAGTACCGGGCCGATCACCGTACCCTGCGGTATTCCCATCTTTATCACGCCTGGTTCACTCAGTACCCCCTCAATTCTGACAGATTGCACTCTGCCCTTCAAATAATTACCGAACAGATCAAGACATTTTCCTCTTATTCCAATTTTTTCTAATTTTTCGATCAGTAACTCGTGATTCACTGTGTCAAACGCCTTTGCTAGGTCAAGAAACACCGCCGCTATCTTCATTCCGCCATTCATAGTATGTACTACCCGCTCCACCATTACCTCCATCGCATCTACCGCAGATAAACCCTCCCTGAAACCGAACTGCCCAGGATCTATCAACTTGTATTTATTGAGGTAAGCCGTTAACCTCTTCTTTAAACTCTAAATAAATATTTAGTTTTTTTGTTCTCGTTATAATAAGGGCTTAAAGTAATAACAGTTTTTCTGACGTAGATCCTTTTGCAGTTTGTACTAATTCATTCTAATTAGTTTTTCAAATTGCTGAATATTTGTGTTTCGAAAAAGCAATAAATTCATTATCATAATGATTTTTATATTCTCCCTGAAATATTGACTGGAAATGGGAATCATCAATTCTTGCTATAGACTTTACTCGATCTTATGAAAAATATTCCTTTGAGGCAGTTTCAAGTAATTTGATACCAGCATAATAGTTGCCCACATAATGAAAAGTGTACGAGAGAATCTAGACTCCAAAGACCCCCGCCGATGTATTTTCGATTAGGAGAGGTCGCATGGCCTTCCCGTTCTCCAGATCTCACACCTCTGAATTTATATTTCTAGGGTCATATGGAAATTCTTGTCCATGACAAGCGAGTTCCGGTTAACACAAATAAAGAACGGATTCAATGAAATGAATCCGCTGCCGAAATCCAGGAGTGGTAGTGTGGCGAAAAGAACTGGAATTTGTCTTCAAAAGAATGAAAATTATTCTGAAATTAAATAATAAGAAACGGTTTTTTTACTTGATAGAAGGATTATTTCAAAATTTGTATTAAATTTGTATTAATTAAATTAAATTAATGTCTTTATAAGCACTGCTCATATTTTAACCTGATATTAAAAAATTTTGAAATAATCCTTCTATTAAGTAAAAAAAACCGTTTCTTATTATTTTATTTCATATATAATATATAATTATATTAGGTTTTTAAATGAAGAAATTTATTATACAGTGTTGAATGTTTTTAACTAAGACCATTAAAGTGCCTTGTAAACTTTGTGTGATTTTGTTGTGAGCATAGAATATAGAGTTCCTTGGATATTAGTATACCTAGTTGAATGTTTTTCAAATCACATATTTCCAGAGACGGCATTTGGTAAGTCTATTTATTGTTAATTGATTTTATTATTACTTTTTTATATGTAAAGTTGAACTGATCCTATCTGAATTCTAAATTTTTTTGAGGATGTGCTACATATTTTGAGAGTTTTTGAAGCAATTTATTTAAATATATTAAATATTTCAAATAAATTGGTTTTTGAGAAGTTCTTAAAATTATTTTGGATATTTTTGAGACAGATTCAGTCTTCATAAATAAAAGATCAGAAAACAATACATTCTGTAACAAACAGGTCTTCGTATGTTTGTCTGAAGAGTTCAGTACGCATGCCTGGAACGAAACAAAAAATTTTTATTTATGTTTTAATTTTAATTGACAATTTATATTCGTTGGGTTTTCTTAATTCCATTTGATACTGTATGAGTTTCAATTTTATACGCCTATTAAATATGAGTATTGCTCATAATGACCTTAGTTCAATTTTTAAAGTTTCTTGGATAAATTTTTTGAAATTAAAATTGTAGAAGACTAACAGATTAAATCTGTTTTGATATTCAAATTTTGAAATATTCTGAAATGAATTATAAGTAAAATTTCTCTTTACAGTTAAAATCAATTTCTTAATTCTTCTACTAATGTGTTTTTTCTTGCGTTTGTGCAATGTGAAATTATTTCCAGAAATTTCTCCAATAATACAATGCTATTAATATCTAGATGCAAATTTACCTCAGATTTCTCCCTGAGGCATTCGTTTCATAATATGCATATCATGTTTATCCATAACTAAAGATCTTATTTCCATTTGAAATCAAATTAGTTTCAATGAACTTGCAAGAATGTGAAATTCAAGGTTATTTTTAAATTTTGTGAATTACCGTTGCTTGATAATAAGAATTTATGTCGCTAGATTACTTTAAATTTGTATTGCATAGCTGAGGGTAATACCTGAAAGGTTCATTATAAGTTGAAATTATAGCGAAAAATGTGATAAATTTATTTTACCATCTAAAATGTCTCGATAGCCCAATTTTTAAATTTTGGCCTTCATAGCCCAACCATTTTTTTTTTCAAATTATGTTGAAGGCGCGGACATTCTGAATGGCTTTAATAAAGAAGTTCTATACTTCAATTCCATTTTCATATTTGATTTAGGTATGAAAAATGTACAATCGTCAAACATTTCAACAATTTCAGGCAAAATTATTTTTTCGCCGTATACGTTTAAAAAAAATTGTATTCGATTTATGAAAAATTGTTTTCACATTAATTCATAGAAAATAGAGCTCATTCAAAAAATTCAATTCAATTTGACAACCGAGACAAAATTTCACCATCAATTGCGTTTTTATACCATTTTGAAAAATTTTCGTAAAATTTCTTCCTTTTCTGAATTAAGCACTCAAAATATTTAGATGTGATCAGAAAGCGTTACTTCAAATGTTGTACATAATTGACCACCCTCAATAGAAAATTGCTTAAAAATGTCGTTGAACACCCTGTATCTCGCTTGTACATAACAGAAAGCTGCCTGATTTTGCAAATATAATGTATAACGTTCCTAATCGGAAGCTTTTCTTTAAAAATATGAATAAAAACAATATTCTAATTTCCGCTAATATTTTATTACACTACGATCGTTACGTCATACCATGACTTCTTCAGGTGAGTATTACAAGATACTGAGTATACCATGAACAAGAAATTCATTATATAGTACATGGACATAACAAAAATAGAGGAGGTGAAGAGAGTTTTACAATTCTTTCGGAATTCTGAAAAAAATATTCAAGAAAAAATCTACAAAGGGGAGCTACTTAATTCTATTTGGTTATTCAATAATATTTTTCTTTTATGATATCTATTAATTTCCAGAGTTTCTAACAAGTTTAATCTGAAACTTTTGTTTTCTGTGTGTAAAATTCAAAATTTACTATTAAAACTATGTCCTGTGTCTAGAAGGTGCTCTGCGTAGGTTGAATTTCCCTTTTTGTTACAATAACATTTTCCATGTTCCCTAAGTCTCGTCTGGAACGGTCTTTCTGTCTGACCAACATATACAAAATGGCAAGTACCGCAAGTTAACTTATAAACACCTGATTTCTTGTTCTTAGATGTTTTATCTTTATTATTTTTATTAGTTTTCCTAGGAAGTTTTTCGTTTTAGAAGAAATTCTAAAATTGTGGTTCTTCTTTAAATATCTAACTACCTTTTCTGTTTTTGGTCCCAAGTATGTCGTATTTACTTTGAATTGAATCATTATTTACGGGATATACTAATTTCAAAGCCAGCTTCAATTGTATTTTTGTAAAAAGATTCTCAATAATCGGGACGTTGAAACCGTTGTTCAACGCAATCTGTTTAATAATGTTATATTCTTTGTCAAAATTCTTACGTGACATGGGTATGTTGGCTAATCTATATAACATACTATTGTATGCTGCTAATTTTTGTGAGTATGGGTGATTTGATGTGAAGTGAATTGTGCTATCTGTATGGGTTGGTTTCCGGTATATTGAGAAAACGTGTTTATTATTAATTTTTGTGATAGTTAAGTCCAAAAAATTTATACTATTGTTTTTTTCCAATTCATAAGTGAATTGTATGGTTGCGGATAATTTGTTTATGAAATCTGCAAACAAGGAAAATTGTCTATCAGTGCCACTGAATAAACATAGGACATCGTCAACATATCTGTACCAATAAATGAAACATTTAAAATAGGGGCTTTTTATTATGCTAGTTTCTAAGGAATCCATCAAAATTTCGGATAATAACGGACTCAAAGGATTTCCCATAGTGAGGCCATCTGTAAATCTTGCCGTTGAATGTGAAATAATTTTGTTGCAAGCAAACTGTCAAAACATCCATTATTTCTTGTTTTATTACCGAATTGGTTCTTTTTCGGGGTAGGAGGTTATCTACTGATTTTATGGTTTCCTTGACTGGTATGGACGGAAATAAATTCTTTGCATCAAACGATATAAGCTTTGCATTAATTAATTAATCATCACTCGCATAATAATAATTCCATAATAAAATCTTAAAAAATGATTTAGTATTCACGCGTGCCGATAAAGGAAATACAGTAATAGCAATCGATAGAACAAGTTATATAAATAAAACAACAGAATTCTTAGACCCGGATAAGTATACAATTATCAAAAAAGACCCAACAGATAAATATTAAAATGAAATGAAAATAGCCATAAAAAACGCTTCGGCCCTTTTCGGTACTAAACCATTATTTAACTTAACTTTAATGAATCCTCAACCACCAAATATGTATTCTTTAATCAAGGTACATAAAGAAAGTTGTCCCATCAGACCAGTTGTGTCATTTGTTACAGCGCCATCATATAGATTATCTAAGGCACTTATTAAAATCTTACTCTCGGAAACAAATTTTGAAGCAAAATTATCTATAAAGAATATATACCATCTGGTGAATAACATAGAAGATGCACGTGTTCCAGATAATGCAAACCTCCGAAAAAGAATCAATTCGGTAATAAAACAAGAAATAATTGATGTTTTGACAGTTTGCTTGCAACAAAATTATTTCACGTTCAACGGCAAGATTTACATAGATAACGATGACCTCACTATGGGAAATCCTTCGAGTCCGTTATTATCCGAAATTTTTATGGATTCCTAAGAAACTAGCATAATAAAAAGCCCCTATTTTAGATGTTTCATTTGTTGGTACAGATATGTTGACGATGTCCTATGTTTATTCAATGGCACTGATAGACAATTTCCTTTGTTTGTGGATTTCATATACAAATCATCCCCAACCATACAATTCACTTATGAATTGGAAAAAAACAATAGTATAAATTTTTTGGACTTAACTATCACAAAAATTAATAATAAACACGTTTTTTCAATATACCGGAAACCAACCCATACAGATAGCACAATTCACTTCTCATCAAACCACCCATACTCACAAAAATTAGCAGCATACAATAGTATGTTATATAGATTAGCCAACGTACCCATGTCACGTGAGAATTTTGACGAGGAATATAACATTATTAAACAGATTGTGTTGAACAACGGTTTCAACGTCCCGATTATTGGGAATCTTTTCATAAAAATACAATTAAAGCTGACTTTGAAATTAGTATATCCCATAAATAATGATTCAATTGAATATAAATACATTTCGTTGACATACTTGGGACCAAAAACAGAAAAGGCCATTTCGTATACGTTGGTCAGACAGGAAGACCGTTTCAGACGAGACTTAGGGAACATGAAAAATGTTATTGTAACAAAAAGGGAAATTCAACCTATGCAGAGCACCTTCTAGACACAGGACATAGTTTCAATAGTAACTTTTAAATTTTACACACAGAAAACAAAAGTTTCAAATTAATCTTGTTAGAAACTTCAGAAATTAATAGATATCATAAAAGAAAAATATTATTGAATAACCAAACAGAATTAAGTAGCTCCCCTTTGTTGAATCTTTTTTGAATCATTTTTTCAGAACTCCGAAAGAATTGTAAAACTCTCTTCACCCCCTCTATTTTTGTTATGTCCATGTACTATATAATGAATTTCTTGTTCATGGTATACTCAGTGTCTTGTAATACTCACCTGAAGAAGTCATGGTATGACGTAACGATCGTAGTGTAATAAAATATTAGCGGAAATTAGAATATTGTTTTTATTCATATTTTCAAGATGAATTTCTGTCAATCAGAGACCCAAACAATCATAGCTTTTCTTTAAGCTAACTCAATACTACCAAGTCACAACCCTTCTGATCTAATTGTAATAGTTCCAAAAAATCTACCTGCGATTGTGCATAGACGTTATTGGTTCCCAAGCATTCCTCTTGATGTTGAATCTTTCACCACTGGACATACACATTGTGCCATCGTTACCTATAATAATAATAATGATAATGAATCGGACTGAATGAAATTTTGCAGAAAAAAATTCGTTGGTAATTCAGAGTTCTGTGTTTCACAAAGATTCAAGGCCTATTTCACTAACGAACCTCCTATACAGTAGAGATGCCCATTTAAGGCTGCAACGCCACAGCTGCTTCTCCTCGAGGACATGGATGGTATGGGGCTCCAAGACCCCTCTCTAGGATCAAATCTGAAAGGAATTAACTACAGTTAATGAAAGAATTCAGGTTGAATATCTACATCTGCTATAGAAGCAACCCAGTTATTATGAGTGCCGATAGGTCAGTGGGTCTAACGCTGGATTGCGAACCAAAAGAACCTGGTTTAAGCTCCCGTCTGGATATAAGAGAAATATTCTAGTCAGATAGTTTCAGCCACCATTCAACTGTTATGATCAAAATTAATATTGCTGTGCCTAAGATGCCTCGAGATAGTTCTGTATGAGCGTATTATCTGGTGAATTTTTCTAGAGAAATCAATATTTTTGGGATGACAATAACTTATTACGTCTTCACAAAAACGATAGGATGAGTTTCAGTATGTGAATGAGCTTGCTATGCTTACTTATCAACAATTTCCTTTCTCTTCTATGCCTATGTAATTTAATCTGGTATTGATTTTTGCGGTGTGAAGGCTTCCTGCGCTTGATAAATGTGAACTTTAAGAGTTGTTTAATAGTCATTACTAGACCTCAGGTAGTCAATGCGATTTTTATGGTGTCGTTAAGAAAAGTTCAAAGATTTGGATTTCCTAGTTCAAAGTTTTCGGATTATTAAGTGCATTTTTTCAGACTTAAAATATATTTATTTAATAGATTCGGTCTTTACTTGGTGGAAACTCATTTTAATTAAAAAAAAATGTATATGAGATAGTAATTTATTTCCACAAAAATGTTTGTACCACTACAACAATTGTTTCACCACGATGTGGCTTCTTCAGGTATTACATTGTACTGTCTGATGGTATTCAGGCTAACCGAGTTTAAATACATTTTTAGGTTATGTGACCAAATAATGGAAGCATAAGTCATAAAAACTCTAGGTGTTTATTGGAGTTTGCCGCTAAAAATGCCATTAAGGAAAAATATTCAGTAATGGAGAATGATCGACATCTGCTTGTTCGTTCAAATGGATTTTACGGGCATTATACCTGTTGATTTCCAGAAATTCTAAAAGTGTTAATCTAGAACTTTTGCTTTCAACGTGGATAATTTCATAATTATTGTTGAAATTATGCCTGAATTCCTTAAGATGATTAGCATATGTCGAATGTACAGAATTGGATATATTACCCCTTTGGTGTTCTTAGACACGTTTCTTGAATGATCTACCAGTCTGGCCAATGTATACTAAAGGGCAATCTTTGCAAGTCAACTCGTAGACTCCGGATTTATTTTCTTTATTTGTACGATCTTTATTGTTTTATATATATATATATATTCTTATAGACAAAATGGTATCCAATAAACAAAAGAAAATGGCATTAAATCTCGTGTAACCAATCATAAAAGAGGACAATACACAGAAATATTTTTCGTTATCTTATGTCAATGGATTATCTGAAAATATTGCTAAATATTTCAAAAGCTGTTTCAATTACAACGCGGCTTTTAAGACAATTAATAACCTTAGTACCTACATAAAAAATAATAAAGATCGTACAAATAAAGAAAATAAATCCAGAGTCTACAAGTTGAATTGCAAAGATTGCCCTTCAGTATACGTTGGCCAGACTGGTAGATCATTCAAGAAATGTGTCCAAGAACACCAAAGGGGTAATATATCCAATTCTGTACATTCGACATATGCTAATCATCTTAAGGAATTCAGGCATAATTTCAACAATAATTATGAAATTATCCACGTTGAAAGCAAAAGTGCTAGATTAAGACTTTTAGAATTTCTTGAAATCAACAGGTATAATGCCAGTAAAATCCTTTTGAACCAACAAGCAGATGTCGATAAGTCTCCATTACTGAATATTTTTCCTCAATGGCATTTTTAGCGGCAAACTCCAATAAACACCTAGAGATTTTATGACTTGTGCTTCCATTATTTGGTCACGTACCTAAAAATGTATTTAAACTCGGTTACACTGAATACCATCAGACAGTATAATGTAATATCTGAAGAAGCCGCATCGTGGTGAAACAATTGTTGTAGTAGTACAAACATTTGTGTGGAAATAAATTACTGTCTCATATACATTTTTTTTATTAAAATGTATTGTTTATATTGATAAAATAAATAAATACACAAAAGTTAACTTTTGTGAAACTGAGGCTTGCCCGCTCAGTACGCGGCGTGCCTTACATTAAAAATGCGACCCACACTCAAGCTGGCCTAAACGAATTATTGGAGGGTGCGCGTAAAAAAGATACCAGACCAATTATTTTAACTTCAAAACTAGAAAAAGATTTTGAAAAATGCAAATCGGATCTTGCCAATGCGACATTATTAACTATTCTGGATCCGAATCTGCCAATAGCACTATTTATTGATGCATCAGATTGCGCAGTTGGCGCAGCTTTGCAGCAGTTTGACGGATCAGAGTGGAAACCTCTTGCATTTTTCTCAAAAGGTGTATATTTGGCAGTCGAGCAGTTCAAAGACTTACTTCAAGGTAGAGATTTTATTATTTTATTTTTTTGGCCTGGAAAGAAAGTGGATGTCAGAAATTGGACCCAATCCTGCATGAATTGTAAAAAAAAATTAAATTTCCAAACATACGAAATCCGAAGTATCAAAGTTCTCTGAACTTTTTCAACAATTTATAAAGATCTTGTTAGACCCTTACCAGTATCAGAAGGAAAAAGATACATTTTGATATGTATAGATCGATACACGAATTGTACTGAGGCAATTCCTTTATTGGACCTACCTGCAGAACAGTTGCTCGTGCTTTTTACCAAAATTGGATTAAGATGTTTGGAGCACAATCATGTGTTATAACCGATAGAGGAAGCCAATTTACTTTCTCTCTTTTTCACCACCTTACTTCCCTTTGTGGAGTAAAACTCTGGCCTGGAAGCTCCTTTGGAACAAACCCCGCACCCCAAATTAAGAGCAACAACGCCGTCTCCCGAATTGAGAGGTGGAAGATCCCTCGGAACACCGCATTCCTAAAGAGCATTCATTGGTGACCCCGACGAACCAAGCCATTCAGTTCGAGGCCCTAATTAGGCCAATCCACCATTTCGAAGAAGCCTTTTCCTTTCGTTTCACAGATCCCCGCTGGAGATGCCACCGCGACCAGACCAGCGGCGGATTGTTTTCTTGCCTGATTCCCAACGCCCTATTCCGTGACCTTACCGACGCTCATTGGGAGGGGAGTATGTAGCGTGCCCGCTCAATACGTGGCGTGCCAATACCTCTCGAAGAATTCTACTCTGTTCTGCTACAGGTTCCGATGTAGCATATGAGGGAACTTGACAGGTAGCAAAGAATACCTCAAAGATCCGCCATCACCGGATGAAGTAGGGCAGAGTACCAGCGCTCGATGACTAACGTTCCCATGAGGAACTGGGTCACACTGGTGTCACAGGCAGAAGAAGAGTTTGAGGTGCGCAGACTCAAAACGAAACGCCGTCTCCCGAATGAAGTTAAGGAAGCTCCGTCACAACACTCCCTTTCTAAAGAGCTTCAAAACTTAAGCCAAGTGCAGTCATTTACCTAATTAATATCCCAAATGTTCTTAAATGAGATGCATTAACCTCATTGCTCATCATAACTTGAGCTTCCCATTTTTCAAGGACCATGTGCCACATTTTCAGGCGTTGAACAGATATACAGATTAGTACATGCTTATAAAAAAACACTTACCTTTCTACTGATGCTTGGTAATTTGCGGAATCGAATCCTCCAAGAGCGTAAACACAATTTTCTGTTGAAATAAATTGAATTACAAACTATTTCCTGAAATTAGCTAATCACATATTTAAAGACAAAAGACATTCACATCAGAAATTATTTCTATTATTCGCTGGTATGAATTGATTGAAGAGACGCATTATCAAGTCATTTTTCAGACTTGAATAACATAAATAGAGGTTAATTCTTGATAGAAGGTATATAAAATTATTTAAATATTTTAATATTAGCCTTCTACATATTTAATTTCAAAAAATTATATTTAATAATTATAACTTCAGGAAATAAATTGAAATAATGTCATATAAGTACCACTTATATCAAATGACATATACAATAAACATTCATTATAAGACATCCAAACGATATAACAAAATCCAATAAATAAAAATGAATAACCAAAATCCTATAAATTAAATATTTTGAATAGACAAAATTTTGTCTATCAATCTTATGAAAACAAATATCTTTCAAAAATGTCTGACATAATCTTAAAAATTTCATCATAAAACTATCTTACTTAGAATATTCAATATTGTTGGATATTTAACTAAGTTACTTTATATAAAACTCAAGATGTGTAAAAACATTACTGAAAAACAAGTTTTAAGAGAGACTTTGCTTCGTCAGTATTCAAATAAATCATATTCAATAATTATAACATCAATAATTTAGAAAACTTCTGGTAAATGAATACTGAAAAATGTAAATTTAGTATACGGTTAACAATAAATAAATAATTCTGTGGTTTACCCTTGCTCTAAAAGATTGAAAGACAATTTAACTCTGTTATAGCACAAGGACTATCTGTATAAAGAATGTTGAGGAAACCAAATAATTATATATTATGAATAAATTAACATGAATAGAGGTTAATTCTTGATAGAAGTTATACAAAATTATTTAAATATTTTGATATTAGCCTTCTACATATTTAATTTGAAGAAATTATATTTAATAATTATGAGTTCAGAAAATAAATTACTTATATGACATTATTTTAATTTATTTTGTGAAGTTACAATTAATAAATATAATTTTTTGAAATTGAATATGTAGAAGGCTAATATTAAAATATTTAAATAATTTTATATACCTTCTATCAAGTATTAACCTTTATTTATGTTATTTTATTTATAATATATAAAATTATTTCGTTTCCTTAACATTCTTTATACAGACAGTCCTTGTGCTATAACAGAGGCTGTTAAATTGTCTTTCAATCTTTTAGATCAGGGGTAAACCACAGAATTATTTATTTACAGTTAACCGTATCCTACATTTAAATTTTTCAGTATTCATTTAACAAAAGTTTTCTAAATTGTTGAAGGGTGAGTAAATATTTGTGGTTGATTGATGTTATAATTATTGAATATGAATTATTTGAATACTGACGAAGCAAAGTCTCTCTTAAAATTTGTTTTTCAGTAATGTTTTCACATATTTTGAGTTTTTATATAAAGTAACTTAGTTAAATATCCAATAATATTGAATATTCTAAGTAAGATAGTTTTATGATGAAATTTTTTGAGATTATGTTAGACATTTTTGAAAGATATTTGTTTTCATAAAATAGATCAGCAGAAACAAAATTTTGTCTATTCAAAATATTTAATTTATAGGATTTCGGTTAACAAATTTTATTTATTGGATTTTGTTATACCATTTGGATGTCTTATAATGAATGTTTATTTTGTATGTCATTTGATAAAAGGGGTACTTATATGACATTATTTTAATTTATTTTCTGAAGTTATAATTATTAAAATAGAAAAAGGTTTTTTACTTGATAGAAGAAATATAACAAAATTTGAATATCAAAACAGATTGAATCTGTTTGTCTTCTACAATTTTAATTTCAAAAAAAATTTTATTCAAAAAACTTTTAGAATTAAATTAATGTCTTAAATAAGCACCGCTTATATTTAATAGACGTATATTATCAAAACTCAATATATAATGTCAAATGGAATAAATAAACCAACAGATATAAGAAAGTCATTAAAATCAATAAATAAATATTTAAAGGAGAAAAAATTTTGTTTCTGATCTTACCTTTAAGAACACCAATTGATTTTTAAAAACAAGAACACAACTTGAGGACTTCTCAAAGAATATAATTTATCTGAAAAATTTAATATAGTTAAATATTCCAATAAGTTAATTCAGAAATATCTCAAAACATGCACTATATCTTCAAAATACAAATATAATTCTAGGTAATCTCTTCTTCGGTCCTAGATAATATTCCAAATATCAAAATCAAATAACTACAACTATATCACAACTCACACGTGTTAAGGATGGATGCTTCAAACAGACTAACTTTGAAATTCAAGATTGGTCTATGTTCTAACAAAATCGCAGAACATTGTAAGTTATTTTTAAGGTTATATTTAAAGTCATTGACATTCCATAATGAGATTTATTGAAGCCAAAATATAAAAAGGCTTTTTACTTGATAGAAGAAATATAACAAAATTTGAATACCAAAACAGATCAAATCTGTTAGTCTTCTACAATTTTAATTTCAAAAAATTTTTTTTCAAAAAACTTTTAGAATTAAATTAATGTCTAAAATAAGCACCGCTCACGTATATATTGAGTTCTGATTATAAACGTCTATTAAACGTAAGCGGTGCTTATTTTAGGCATTAATTTAATTCTTAATGTTTTTTGAATAAAAATTTTTTGAAATTAAAATTGTAGAAGACTAATAGATTTAATTTGTTTTGATATTCGAATTTTGTTATATTTCTGCTATCAAGTAAAAAGCCTTTTTCTATTTTATTTTATATATAATATATAACTATATTTTGGCTTCAATAAATCTCATTATGGAATGTCAATGATTTTAAATATAACCTTAAAAATAACTTACACTGTTCTGTTATTTTGTTAGAACATAGACCATCTTGAATTTTAAAGTTAGTCTGTTTGAAGCATCCATCCTTAACACGTGTGAGTTGTGATATAGTTGTAGTTATTTGATTTTGATATTTGGAATATTATCTAGGACCGAAGAAGAGATTACCTAGAATTATATTTGTTTTTTGAAGATATAGTGCATGTTTTGAGAGATTTCTGAATTAACTTATTCGAATATTTAAATATATTAAATATTTCAAATAAATTATATTCTTTGAGATGTCCTTAAGTTGTGTTCATGTTTTTAAAAGGCAATTGGTGTTCTTAAAGGTAAGATCAGAAACAAAATTTTGTCTCCTTTAAATATTTATTCATTAATTTTAATGACTTTCTTATATCTGTTGGTTTATTTATTCCATTTGACATTATATATTGAGTTTTGATTATTTACGTCTATTAAACGTAAGCGGTACTTATTTTAGACACTATTTTAATTCTAAAAGTTTTCTGAATAAAAATTTCTTGAAATTAAAAAAAGGCTAACAGATTCAATCTGTTTTGATATTCAAATTCTGTTATAATTATTGAATATAATTTTTTGAAATTAAATATGTAGAAGGCTAATATTAAAATATTTAAATAATTTCAGACTTGAGTTATCCCCTTAATATTATGTATAATATCAATAGGTTTCAAATGTTTCAAGTGGATGTTTCTTGGCGACAATTTATGGACACAAATGCTTCGAATTAAAAATTATGTTCAAGCTGAAAACGACAATTTCCTTGTTGATAAAGCAGCTTAACCCGAAATGAGCTAATATAAAAATAAGGTTTAGTTTTATTTGAACAAAAACAGGGTTAATTTCCAGTTTTCTTGAAGTTCAGTAACTGAAAACACGTTGTTTTGAGTCAAAGAGCTTAAGTTCTAGTACGAACAAAATTTTGTGCCATACAAAATCGAATATTTTTTCGAAAAATGCTCACTTTCCATTCTTGAGAGACTAAGTTCTTCGATTAATCGACCCATTTTCATATTTTCAACATTGGCACACACATTATCAACGGTAACGGTTCTTGCGTTTTATTACCTCATCGAGGTGATGATATTGTTCACAGTGAAATTATTTCAGAATTTTTCAACAATTCCCATAATTGTAAGCACAAAACTGTTATGTGGATAATAATTTTTAAGAGAATCATGTCGAATTCCAAGTAATAAACATACATATTCATAAAATTATGGATGATAACTAATCATTATTTTCTCATGACGAATGGTTTTGACAAAACAAATAACATCTAGTGATATCACCACCTTTCTAAATATGGTTTTCACAATGCTGAAAACATATCGTCTCTGTTAACATTCCATTAAAAGAATTTGTCTTTTTTATCGATTGAACATCAATCAAATAGTAGGCAACTTCTATGATAAGCATACTTCATGGAGTTTGTAGAAATACATAAAACAGAGTATAATTCGTTTATTCACAGCCTAAATATTATATAATACAGTGTACAAATTTGATTTGTTTCACCAAAAATTGAGGGAGTTGGTGCGGTTGAGTTTTGAGCTGCACTTTTGGTGAAAACACTCTTTCTCGTAAAAAATAGATAGTTATGCTTTTGCACCGTTATTCACTTTCACTGATTTCACTTAGTAAGTTAACTTCTAATATGTACAACTTAATTACAAGTGAATATGACAAATTTTGGCATTCTGGCCCTAATTGCGTTATTGAATTGTATTTTTCTTTATTTTAATGCGTGTAAACCCTTCAGTATGGTTAGAGAGATGAGACGTCCACGGGAAGCGAGTAAGTCCTTCTCTGCGGGTTGAGTGAATGAAAGCGTATTAGTGCCTTGACTGTGGATGTAGGCTGGTTCAAGTGCAGAGAGAGAAAGAGAGAGAGAGAAAGTGAGTAGAAATTACTTCTAAAAGGCAAATAGTGAATGTTGCCGTAACCCCATGGTCGAACCGCTACGAGAGAGTGTAGAGATTTGACTCGGGCAGATGTCAAGAAGAGATTTGAATGGAATTTATTCAAAGAGCAGAAAGTGACTGCCTTCTTCAAAGCGCAGCGAAAGCCTGTATTCGGGCAGATGGCACTTTTAGTGAGGCTTGTAAAAATTCTACTGCCTAATATGGAAGTGACATTTTTCCAATTGCTTTCTTTTTCTATTAAGATTTCTATGAATATTCATATATATGAAACACCGCTGACTCCACCAAATTTGTTTTGAGTAAGTTCGATCAATATTTTGTATTTTCTTTGGATTCTGTTATGTTCTTTCGACACTGCGTGATAAGTATTTATTCATTTGTCTATTAAAAAGTAACCAGTGTTCTCTAGGGCATGCAGTTAACTCAAATTTAAGAGCTTTTAAGAAATTTTAGTTTTATAATTTTATTTTATTTAATGAGTAAAATTTTAAGTAGGTATTTTAGAATTTCTCTGTTTGATATTTACGATATTTTGAAAATCAATCATACCCTTAGACGATTGATAAACATTCTACAGGGTTCAACCTGGATTGAATGGGAGCAATTCCCTCGTTCTGGAATTATATATAATAGATAATAAACATAATTAAAACAAATTGTAGAAATTACTATGTTTTACTACCAATAAAAAGATATATTACACATTTTTTGTGACTCGAGTTTCGGGAAATGAAGTATCCTATCATCAGACAACGAGTCACAAGAAAATGTGTAATATGACTTTATATTGGTAGTAAAACATAGTTATTTCTAAAATTTGTTTTAATTATGATCAACTACCAAATAGTAACGGCTGAAACAATTCAGTATCTGATAATAAACATGTATAGGACAAATCAGACAGTTATTAGACAATCACCACTTATCGAGAAAAAAATCATTAACAGAATAATAACAATTTTCTAAAAGATTATTCTTAACTTTATTCTTAAACTCGTTGAGACTCAGACTCTGAAAACTTTTAGGCAAATGATCAAAAAGCTTAATACATTGATAGAAGGGGGAAATTTCAAACCTAGTGTTTCGGAATGGGCATAACTTTTTAATTTTTCGCGTTGTAACTGTGAAATCCTGAGAGCTTAGTTATTTTATGTTCATTTTTTTGCAAAGAGAAGACACCCGAAGAAGAAAATCGATGCAACAGTCAAAATATAATTATTCTTGAAAAAGAGTCTGCACGAAGTTCGAGATGTAATATTAAACATCATTCGCAGATTCCGTTTTTGAGTTATGAACACTTCCAACATCAGATGAGTTTCCCCACAACATGATATTATAAGAAATGTGGCTGTACTTAAGACTGTAATAGATGTTCAATAGTGATTGTAGGGGCGTAACATTTCTGACCCTACTGATAGCGTAGAAGGACTATTTAGTTTATAGCACTCAAAATAGACGTGTGAAGACCACGTTAAATTCTGGTCGGGGGTACACTCCCAAAAATTTCACACTTTGCTTAGCCTCTATTTCGCAATCGGAATGCCTCAAAGTCAGCCGAGCACAATCATCATTTCTGCTTCTGAATAAGATACATTCCGTTTTGTTGACATTAATCATTGAATTATTCTGACGACTCCAGTCTATAAAACACTGCATTAACAGTTGACATAAATGCGTATCATCGTATGATTTTGCGCCAATAACTACTGAAGTATCAACAGCGAATAAGACCAATCTCAATGCATTCATGAGGAAATCAACGTCCGAGTGACCAGACGACAAAAAAAAACATGTTTTTAAGATGTACAGAAAAGTCATTAATGAATAAGAAGAAAAGCAGCGGTCCCGAGACAGACCCTTGAGGTACAACCAAATTAATGTTTTCTTCCTGCGAGAAAACCTTATCGGCCTTTACAGATATAGTTCTATTTTCAAGATAGCTACTTATCCACTTCAGAAATAGAATAGAATAGAATAGAATAGAATATTTTATTGATCCTTTAAGACAACAAAGTGCATAGGACAGGTCAACTATAATAATAAACAATTAAACAGTGATAAGTGACGGACAATCGTCACAAAATTCTACAATGGAATAATAACATTTATTAGTTAACAACTCTTTTATTTTTTTTTTGAAGGATTTCAATTTGATAGCCTTCAAAGTTTTAGGTAGGCAATGATAGTTTTATACTCTGATACATGGGGAAATACTCAAATTTTTTTGTTCTATGCTTAGGTATAAGCAGAGTTTCTGTGTTCCTTGTACTGTATTCATGGTTGTCACATAATTTGGTTCAATTCAATAGATTTTCCTTAGCGTATACCAGACATTTCATTATATATACACAAGGTAGACATAGCAAATTATTTTTAATGAAAACTGGTCTACAAGATGTGCGAGAACCAAGATTAAATATCAAACGAATGATTCGTTTCTGAGCAATGAAAGCTCTGTTGAATTCTACACAGTTTCCCCTAGAGTAGGATGTTATAAGAGAGTTGACTATATACGAGGCTGTAGTAGATCAGCATTAGTGAGGTGACAGGTAGCATGTCTTTAACTCTATTGATGGCATAATAAGAGCTATTGAGCTTTTTACAAAGAAAACTGATATGAGTAGACCAGGTTAAATTCCTGTCAACATAGACTCCCAAGAATTTACATTCTTCGGCAGATATTAAATTGAAGTTGGAATAATTTAGTACATGATTCTCTACAGTGTTTTTCCTTATACCGAACTGAATGTAAACAGTTTTGTTGATATTAACAATAACTCTGTTGGACCGACACCAATTGACGAATTGGCCTACAATTTCTTCGCAAGCGTCGCGAAGCTCCTCACAACTCCGCGCCGAAACCACAACTGATGTATCATCGGCAAATAACACCAAAAGAAATTGTCCCAAGTGAATGGGCAAATCATTAATAAATAATAGAAAAAGTAGTGGTCCCAGCACGGAGCCCTGGGGAACCCCACAACCTATTGGGAACCGAGTGGAATAAGCATCATCAATTTTAACTCGCATACTTCTCAGGTTAAGGTAACTTCGCAACCAGTCCAGAAAAACTCCTCTGAAACCCAAACTATAGCATTTACTCAAAATAAACTCGAAAGAAAGTGTATCGAACGCGCTGGAAAGATCGAAAAATAATCCAGCCACTTGTAAACCCTGATCAATGCCATGATACACCGAATCAACAAACTTGAGTGCAGCCGAAAGAGTAGAACGGCCACTTCTGAAGCCGTGCTGTGCGTTATTGAAAAGATTGTACTTATTCAGAAAATTTGACATCTTAGCGGACACAATTTTTTCAAATACTTTGGACAAAATACTCAAAATTGAAATTGGACGATAGTTCGCAATTTCTTCCGAGTTGCCACATTTGGGTACAGGAATCACAATAGATTCCCTTAGTATATTGGGAAATTTGCCCAACGACACCGATATGTTAATAAGATGGGCGAAATGCTCACTTATCAGGTGAGCTGTAGTTTTCACGATTTTTGTGGAAATGAAATGGATTCCAATGCTTTTTTTGTTTTTCAAATTATTAATAGCATCCAAGACCTCAAATTTGGTGACAGGATAGAAGAAAAAAGTCCTTTCAGTAATTGGCGCCAAAGTGCAGGAAATAGACAAGTTATCACCATATCGCAATTTTAATTGATCTTTAGCTTTAGTTGAGAAATAATGGGCAAACACATCGACAAGTTCAGATGGTCTTTCGTACCGCACCCCTTCTACATTAACAGTCGGTATGTCATGAGATCGCTTTTTCGCGAATGTGAGTGAATTAACAATCCCCCACAGAGTTTTACCCTTATTATCCGAATTATCGATGGATGAACTATAATACATCAATTTGGAAGTTGTTATCAATGAGTTGAGTTGTGATTTGGCATTCTTGTAATTCATTAGAGTGGATGATGAACGAATATTTGCATGAATCCAATATATTTTGTCCAAATTTTGTTTGCTCTGCTTTATTTCAGTTGTCATCCAATTTTTATGAGTATCTTCCACCGAAACAGTCTTTACAGGACAGCATAGATCAAGATAATACAAAATTTCATTCGTGAATTCTGTAAAGCATAGATCAACATCATTAACAGAGTATAGTGCGTCAAAATTACTTTTAGACATGCCGGTAACCATTTTGTTAAGGTTGGTCTGACTGATATTTCTAATAGATTTATATGTTCTAAGAGCAGGCGTATGATGTAATTTAAGTTTAAGAAATATGGCTCTATGATCACAAATATGAGGCTCAAAAACATCAACAACATAATCATGGAGGCCTGAACTACATACAATATAGTCCACTTCAGAAATAGAAGTGACCCCATTTATATTTGTATAAACTCTTGTTGGAACTTGGGACGTTTTTTTGAGATCAAAGCAATCCAGCAAATCATGCAAAAGTTTAGTCCGGGTGCAGTCCGGCTCTAAAGAATCAATATTTAAATCACCACATAGGAAAATATAATCAACCTTTGTTAGACATGATTGCAGGGCGCTAAAAATTCCTTCAAAGAATATATCAATGTCACCAGAGCTGGGTCTATACACACTTAAAACACCGAGCCTTTTATCTGTCATTGTAACTACTACGGCACATATTTCTACGTGCATCTCAACGGAAAATCCGCAGAGTTTAAGCTTCTTCACCTTAAGATTATTTTTGGTATAGATCATAGATCCTCCATGTTCCCTCGAGGGGCGGCAAAAATAATCGATTAGTGTGTATCCCGGCAACACCATAGATTCGACAGTGTCCATGCTGCACCAATGCTCCGCGACACTCACAACATCGGGTTTCTTTTCTTCCAGTAAAAGTTCTAAGTTATTAAGCTTGTTTGATATGCACTGAACGTTCAGCTGAAGTATACTAAAAGGAATAACTTGTAAAGCACTACTTGTGAAGGATCTCAGTCCACCCGAGGTCGTTGGATTTTTCGCCGATCGAAAAAATGATGAACACTCACACCGTTTGGCCAGTTAGAGCCATCGAGTGCCCTGTCATATTCCGAGTCTGGAATCAGAACTTTAAATGACGAATAATGCTTTGGATAACGCGATTCCAACTTTTCACAGACGACATCAGAGAAATTTTGTTTTAAAAATGTCATAAAATTTTCTTCACTTGTATCCGGTTTCAGGTTCGACACATGTAAAGCTCTTAATTTACCCAGTCCCACAACAGAGGTAGAACCTGAAAAGCTACCAACAACAAGTGCTTTCCGTTGTTTTCGAATGGGTTTGCGATTCACAACTCGCCATTCCGTATTTTCCGGACCGGAAGGAACACCATTGTTACTATTTGGTCCCTCTATTTCATTCGAAAGCGCTACATCTTGAATTACGTTCGCACCAGCGTCTTTAGATACACCCTGTGTATTAGATTTGGCGTTAGAGGTAGCAAGAGCGTATGTTGAAGAACGCACAACCGGGTTTACATCGGTGGATGTTGACGAACGTTCATGACTCCCAGCTGCGCCGCACCCCAACGATACCGAAACACTGCTGCGGGAATTTGCACCTGTACCACCGGTGGGATTTCCGTTCACTTGATTCATCAAATGTGTTGACGGTTTTTCTTTCTTTAGTATGTTTATTTCACGATCCTTTTTTAGAATGATATCTTCCATTGTAGATATTTTGAATTTAAGTAGGGAGTTATTTTCAATCAATATATTATTCTTTGATTCAAGTTCGAAGATAATTTTCAGCAGAAGATCTTTTTGGGATGAATCACCAGAAATTGATTTCACTGTTGTTACAATTGATGGAGATATATCACCTCCGTTGGATAGATCGACCTCACAGCATTTTTTTTTCTTAACACTGCAACTAGGGTGGAACAGTTTCTTGCAGATATTACATCTACAACTATTCTTCACGATTGAATTTCTACAGTAACCGCATTGGGGAATCGTAAGTTGAAGAGAAACACTCGCTTCGACATCCTTACTCGACGACATCTCGACTAATGAGATAACATCTCGAATAATGAAATAACCTTCCACTAACGAGGAAATTAAAAGAGAGGCTATCGAAGGCTCGTGTTAGGTCAAAAAACAATCCTGTGGCAAACATGTTTTTATCTGAGCAATTCTATACAAAATTCATGTAAGATAAAGCAGCTGTCCTTGTCGAGCGACTTGATCTGAATAGGATATATCATTCATGACTAACTCAGTGGGCTTGAAATGTACTAATTTACGACTAGTTTGGGCACTAACGATGTTCTAAACAGTTTAGTTTCTGTTGTCAGAAGATTCGATCAAATTACTATAATAACTGAGTTTAGTCTTCCACACCAGTGAGTTATATCAGGTGTCTTTTTTAGAGTGATAGAACTTTAAATTGAACTAAAACAAATTTAAATTAAGATTGAAGCCAATTTCTTTTTGATTTGAAAGATAATTTTATGACATTTATGTTTTGAAAATAATTTCCGACATATATCTACCAGGACTAGCTCCGAGGAACTGCATTCGACTAGACCAATTTTGGACCACTTTTTCGAGTAATTCAGGCCTTATTTCATCGATAACAAGAGTTATGTTGGCTTCCAAAGCGTCTATTGTTTCTAGTTCATCAGAATAAACCAATGACTTGACATAAGTCCAAAGAAAATAATCCAGTGGGGTTATGTCGCATGATAGTCGAGGCCAATTGATGGGACCATTTCTCGAAATGATGTTATCGCCAAATCTTTTATACAATAATTGGATCGTTATGGTAGCAGCATAAGGTGTAGCACCATCTTGTTGGAACCCAAACACTTTTGGGTCGATAGCATTCAAATTTTGAAACAAATAATCATTGATCATCGATCTGTAACGAGCACCATTCACTGTAACATTAGCTCCTGGATCGTTTTTAATGAAATATGGACCGATGATGCATCCAGCGTGTCAGTGCATTTCTCAGGATGCAATGGAACCTACAGAACTTCTTCTGAACGAGAAATCAGAAGTGTTGAATTTTTGAAAGGAGACGTTAAAATAAACCAATATAAAAATTGCTCCTCAATAATTGATGCTACGACCATTCAAAAAGAAACTATGTGTGAGTATGAAAGTGGTAGATCCTGAAACGTAAATTATAGTAATATTAGATGGAGTAGTTCGTTACTTTGTGACTGATCATTTTCAAATGGAATGGAATGAGAAAAATACTTATTTTTCTATCATTTTTCATTAATTAAATATACAGTCGAGTTTTGTTGTGTTTACTACATTTTCCAACTGAATAAAACAAATTATCCAATAATAAATTTATTCGTTGAAGACTTCGGCATGTGCAAAACTTCGAGAAGTGGGATGTGCCAAATTTCCGCCTGCTCATTCAATAGTTTTATTGTTGAAATGTTTGCTTAAATATTTCGATGGATTCCAGGATGTCTAGTTTTTTCCTTTCGCTTCTGAGTGCAATATTTCGAGATTGTCCAATTCTGTAAAGATATGATTGGCTTCGAAAAAATATTTCGCGAAATTAGAGTTATCTTTCCGGTTCCCAAAAGAAGATTGATGTTAGTTGAACCTTTTTTGGGAAAATCTCCCGTTTTGTCCCATATATACGCTATTACACTGTTGACAACTTAATTTATAAACTTCAGAATTATTCAACCCGTTGTTTTTGTTCTTTGCATTGAAAAAGGGGTTGGAGATTTTATGTGAGGGTTTGAAAGCTGTATTTAGGTTTGTTTTTGAAAGTATGTGAGCTATTTTTGCGAGATGGGCCCAAAAAATGTTAGTTTTACAAATTTTTCGTCGTTATTGCCTGTTTTGGAAGTGAGGTATATTTGTTTCCGAATGAGTTGTTTCTGTTTTTTATTTATGAGAGAATTTATGGTTTTTGTTTCGAATTGATTGTTTGTGGCTATTGTTTCATTGTATTCAGTTCCTTTTCCAACGTTATATTATTTAAAGGAGGTTAAAATGCTCTATGTATTATTGATCTGTAAGTAACTAGTTCATGAGTGTTCGGATGGATTGAAAATTTGGGAATGGTTGCATCTATCGTTCTAACTTCTATGAATATATCAAAGGAAATTTCATCATTATTCTTAATCAAAATTATCATCCGAAAATTTATTTTATTATCACATTGTGGTTCCATAGTGAATTTGACCTTATAGTGCAAACCATTAAGATATTCTAGTGTGTTTTATAGTTCTGAATTTGTTCCGCAGAAGCAAGTCAAGGTATGGAAAAGACAGTCGGAAACATAGGAAATTCAATCTACTACTCTGTCAAGAAAGTACCGGGAATTTTCAATTAAAACAACATTTTTACATTTAATCGTCAAAATTTATTGGGTCGCCTTCAAAATAGGCTCCATTTGCTCCAATACATCTATGCCAACGGCACTTCCAATTATCGAAACATTTTTTATAGGCGCTTTCCGGGATGGACTTTAGCTCTCGCGCCGAATTTTGTTTTATGGCTTCAATCGACTCAAAACGGGTGCCACGAAGGGGCAATTTTAGTTTTGGGAAGAGGAAAAAGTCGCAGGGAGCCAAATCCGGCGAATACGGTGGTTGCTGAAACACGTTTGTTGAGTTTTTGGCGAGAAAGTCAGTCACAATCGTAGCTCGGTCATGCAAAATCCATGAGTTGTTCCCCCACAAATTTGGCCGCTTCTTACGGATACGCTCACGCAAACGTTTCATAACGCCTAGGTAATACTCCTTGTTTACCGTCTGACCCTCTGGAACGAATTCGTAGTGCACCACGCCACGGATATCGAAGAAAACAATGAGCATCACCTTCATTTTCGAGCGGCTTTGGCGTGGTTTTTTCGGTTTCGGCTCATTTTTTGCCACCCATTCCGATGATTGCTGGCTTGTTTGCATATCGTACTCGTAGACCCAGGTCTCATCACCAGTTATAATGCGTTCCATGAATGTAGAATCGGAATTACAGCGATCCAGCATGTCTGAAGCAACTTGTTCGCGATGACGTTTTTGAAGAAAATTCAGGTCTTTCGGTACGAGTCGTGCGGCCACCTTTCTCATGCCCAAAATATCAATCAAAATCGTACGTGCGGACTCGTGGGATATCTTAAGATCATGTGCTATCTCTCTCAAGCTGGTACGACGGTTCTCCAGCACCCTTTCCTTAATTTTATCGACGTTATCTTCGATCGAAGCCGTCGATGGGCGTCCGGAACGAGGCGTCCTTGAAGGCTCTGTACCACTGATATGCACGAGTTTTCGATAGAGCATTATCACCAAAGGCCTTTTGCAACATTTTCAATGCATCGGCACACGAAAATTCATTTCCAACACAAAACTTTAAACAAATTCTTTGCTCAACGTAATCACCCATAGTAAAAATCGGCACGCACTCAGACATCGACTGACTTAATCAGCTGTTGAAAACACACTAATTGACAGATCCCGCTCAAGCTTGGCATAGTAATTAAGGACAGTGGTGCCAACCTAGGAAAAAAGAATTTTACCTGCTTCATTGCCCCGCCAGATTTAAATTGATAATTCCCGGTACTTTCTTGACAGAATGTATAATCTATAAGCAACGTCGGTTTCAGTGGAGCAGTGGAAGAATCAAAACCTCAGCGAGATACGATGACGAATAAACGAGTGTTCTATCTCAATGGTAGTGGCTGGTGGGGGATGCATCGATCGAAACGAGACTCTGCACTGCTTTCAGTTCAATAAACAGAATAATTCGCACTTCAAACGTGTAAAACGTGGACATCGGTTGAGAATAAATACGACAATCTTATTCTATTGTATGGGAGGAATTTATTTGCCACGATTCATGACCCAAATAATTTACTCTGTGAAAAGGAATACTCAGGTTTCTTTTCGCCAGAACTGGCTTGAAAATCAAATAAATTCAACGAAAATAAGAAATTCGAATACAAAAACAAATTCTAAAAAATGCGAAATCGAAGAACGATAAATTTAAATTAAATGTTCAAATAATCCACCTTTTGGAGCCAAACAGTAGCCAAATCTATTATGAAGAGATAATCTCATATCTTTGGGCACATACGGTATAGTTGCTAATATTTTGGCACAAAGATGGATTATTTTAGACCTTAATTCATTAATATTTATCGCTCTATTTTTATGACCATAAACCAAATTTTTTAGATATCCCCAAAGAAAAAAATTATTGGGAGGTAAATCTGGTGATCTGGAGTGCCAATTGATTGTGCCATTTGTAGAAATGATACGCTCCGAAAAAGTCGTCCCGAAATATTGGATGACTACTCTTGCATTGTGATTTGGACATCCATCCTGTTGAAACCAGACATCATCGAAATCAATTGGTAGCTGTCGAACTGTCGGAATAATTTGATTCTCTAAAACCACCAGATATTTGGCAGCGTTTAGGTTAGCATCGATAAAAAACGGCCCTATGATATAATTTTCCAGTATTCCTGTCCAAACGTTAACGTCCAGTTTCATAAACGAAATTAAAGCCTCCTTTTTCCCAAAAAGTCTCCTTTAATGATAAAACGTGTTTCATAAGCAAATTTTAAGGTTGAAGGGAACTTAAAAGCGTCCTTTATCTTGAAGTGAGAAAATCGGCCCTTTACGGCTGGAAAAGGATCCTTTAACGAGAAGCTCGACACTGCGCAGGTGCTCGATAAACACGAAAACAGTGGAAATAACCTTCCTCTGTCACATTAGCCCATTTTGCTTGATTTTACTACGAAATATGTTATGTATATATGTATATATATATGTGTTAACGTTCAAACCGTGTGTAATTCAGACTTGAGAATCAGAATCAGCTAGATGACCTGGCTCAACACATGATCAAACCATCTTTAATAACAGTGTCTTGAAGAGACAATTTGAGAATGTTAAATTTGGACGGTATTTGTTACTTGGTGATAGTGGTTATAGTTTGCAGACTTATCTTATGACAAAATTACCGGAAGCTAAAACTGCAGCTGAAAGTTTATATAAGCAGTCAATTATACGAACTAGAAATGTGGTGGAAAGTATGGAGTTTGGAAACGTCGTTTTCCTATCCTTTCTAAAGGAATGAGTGTTAACGACCATAAGAATTATTGTTGCTACCGCTGTTTTGCACAATATAGCTGTAGATATTAACGTAATTTTTCCAAATGAATGATTGCAGGAGGAAGAGGACTTCCAAACAAATTTAAATAATGTTAATGCAGCTCGTCAAGTGAGAGTATTATTAATAAACATTTTGCTGATTTAAAATTTATATTTGTGTGATAATTGAAAATGAATTTGCTTGTCACTTGTGAAAGTATTCTTCATATTCAATTTGTATCTTCAACATGACAAGATTTCATATAATTTTTATAATATTTTACAAGGTATGTATTTAGATAGGTTTCTATGTTTGTATTTCTGATTCATTATTTAACTTTAGGTAACATCTGAAAAAGTTTCAGTGGGAATAAAGAAATAAAACTATTATGTGTTATAATAACATAAATAGAGGTTAATACTTGATAGAAGGTGTTTAAAATTATTTAAATATTTTAATATTAGCCTTCTACATATTTAATTTCAGAAAATTATATTAAATAACTTCAGGAATTGAATTGAAATAATGTCATATAAGTACCACTTATATCAAACGACATATAAAATAAACATTCATTATAACAATTTTTATTTATTGGATTTTGTTATATCATTTGGACGTCTTAGAAGGAATGTTTATTTTATATGTCGTTTGATATAGGTGGTACTTATATGACATTATTTCAATTTATTTCCTGAAGTTATTAAGTTAAATATGTAGAAGGCTAATATTAAAATATTTAATTAATTATGTATTATTGAAATTTCTGTTTCTAATTAAAATTTGAGGGGATTTGATAGTTTGCAGCAATGCTGATAGAATTCTAATACCGCTTTTTCCAGAAAGTGCATTCAAAATAAAAAAGATTGAATTATTATTATTTGATTTTCTCTTCATCTCCATAATTGGCAAATCTAATATTAGGAGTACAAATAAGTTTCCGCCGTTTTATTGTGGATGGCGCGGCACGGAGTTTCGGTTAGCTTTCGCAGATGATAACCGGCTTAAAAAATAGTTTGGACATTCAAGAACAACATAACCTATTAATATCATTGATTTTATATTGGTAAAATATAATTTTTATGAGTTGAAAATGTCAAAATTTGAGCCAAGTAAGCGTCATTTGCGGGAAATATTAGTTTACTTCTTTAATTTAAAGAAATCTGCTGCTGAGGCGCATCAATTGCTATTAGAAGCACATGGTGAAGGTGCTTTGAGTGAGAGAACGTGCCGAGAGTGGTTTCAAAAGTTTAAAAACGGTGATTTCGACGTAGAAGACAAAGATCGCAGAGAAAGGCCAAAAATTTACGAGGATGCAGAATTTGAGGAATTATTGGAGGAAGATTTATCTCAAACATAAAAAGAACTTGCTCTAACATTAGAAGTCACTCGGCAAGCAGTCTCACATCGTTTAAATTTAATTTGTGTTAAAAAACAGCGGAAACTTATTTGTACTCCTAATATTTTAATCTTCGAATGCTCCTCTTCTTTTCTTTTATTCTCTTCCTTGATAGACACAATCTGAGCTTCTACTAGAGTTGTTTTTTTTTATAATACATCTGTTTCGCTTCGGCAAGTGGGTTCGTAACAGTTGGGTTCAACTGTTTGTAAATTGGCTCCCTCAATTTCAATGGAGCCCCACCACCCGTCCCTTTAAAATGACTGCGTTGAGCAGCTACCACCATTCTAGTTTAAGTTTTTATATTATCTTATTTGGATTTGAGCTGATCCCCATTAAAATTCTCTTTTTCAATCAATTCCAAGAGACGAAGTTCCTCCTCTGGTTTTAAAGTAATACTTTTTTTTCTTTTCTTCCATATTCATTCCTTTAACTCACGTTTACTAAAATATAGCAATTCGCACGTAATAATGATATAAATTATAATATACTGTCTTCTGCACGTAACCATGTTTAGGCAAAGATTTATGCTTCTTTTCTTTTTTTTTACAAGTTCCGAGGCATAGCTCACAATTTTTACAGAGTATCACCAACTATATTCGTAAAATCTCTAGTTTTCAGGATAGCCAACAGTCGGAAACATATGACCGACGCATTAAAGGAAGCTTCAAGTAAAGGACGGTCGATGTGCGTTTATGAAACTGATGGTACCATTTAAAGGATCCTTTTTCATAAAGGGACTTTATCATAAAGGTACTTTATCATGAAGGAGCCTTTTGATGCTTTTTATGAAACTGGTCGTAAGTGTTTGTAGATACTGGGTACACTCAGATACTTATTCTTCCTAGACCAATATCTTACTACTGATTAGTGATTGCAATCCGGCGTCATTTTCAGTCCGGCCGGATACGACCGGATTTCCATCAATCCGGCCGGATCCGGCCGGATTGATTAAATCAAGATAATTTTCGCTTTTTAGTACAAAATAAGTGAGTCAATCAAGTGTCACTGCACTTATATGTAGGTAGTTTATAAAAAATAAATCACAAATATATAAAATCGACTTTATTCCCTAACAAGTTAAGTGTTAAGACAAATAGACAACAAGAAAACAATTAAAATTTAGTAGTGTAGGTAACTAGTAATAATTTTACGACGTAACGAGTAGCTCAGTCTTTCTAGATTTCACTTTCACAGATAGATCAATTTATAAGTAACAATATTAATTATCAAGTAACTATAATATCTAATAGATACAATTAACCTTACGTAATTAACTGAAATGAGATCAAAATCATTATTAAAGTATTTGAGAATGCTAACAAACAAGTCTTATAGGTATTTATGATTATGACAGATACCATTATGATTTGATGAATCTGTCGAACGAATGAATGGCAAAATTTATCACAATAATGAGTTTAGAACTCTTTAGTTTAATCAACTTACGATAAATAATTATTTTAAGTAATAATTGTAAAAAATATAACTATTAAAAGAAAATCAATATTGATTTTGAAAATAAGATCGTAGAAAACAAATATTGTTAATTGTGTCATCAGCTAAACGACTTCTAATAGAGCTGCAAATATAGCCTGCGGCCGAAAAGGCCCTTTCAGCTTCTACACTTGTCGGCTTTATTGTCAGCAAATAATCATGAATAGCAGACAAGTATTCTCCTCGGACTCCATCGCCTTCAAATATCGTCATTTCTTTTTTTAGTACTTTATTAAAATCTTTCTCTTTTTTAGTATGTACGCTATAACACGTGGCTTCTTGCTGGATTTGTAATTGTAATTCTTCCTGTAATGTCAAATCTTTCTTTAGTGATGGTGAGACTAAGTTCTCTTCTACTATTTCTTCAGATGTATCTTCTTGAATAACTCTTTCTAAGATTTTTGTCATTTCTGATCGTATGACTTTTTTCTTTGGCATAGTAAATGTATCATCAGATCGGTTTACATTTTCAAGATATTTCTTTGGATTCTGTAAGTATATCAATATTCCTGTTACTACAGTGCGGCGTTCTTTAATCCTTGTATGCAGTACTTCATATAATTCATTACTTAACACTGTGTCATGAGTGAGCAACTTCTCTGAAACAAATTTTAATGTTGTTTCTGCAGTTAACAGGGTCGAATCTCTTCTGCACAAGGCCTCTACAGCCAATTTAAATGGCTGCAAACTGTCAATCAAGTCTTTTATTTTTGACCATTCAATGTCACTAAATTTAATTTCAGATTCTACATCGAACGACTCGCACGCATGAACACTACGCACAACGCATTTAAAATACCTACTCATGCAACAGCTATATTATTTTCCCACAAACTGCTAGCACCGGATCCGGGCTTCGGATCCGGTATATTGGTACCGGATCCGGTAACCATTAAATGATGCCGGACCGCCGGATTACCGGATCCGTTTTTCCGGATTGCAATCCCTAAACATAACCCATCAGTAGTACTGATGGGTTATGTTTTCTGTTCAAGGACAACGATGACTCAGTAGTGAATAGATATTGTGTGAATTGGATGAACTATTTCCATTTACTTTTTCTATCATAGTTTCACAAAATTCCATTTGTTTGATATGGTCTTCCGGAAAAATTTATTGGTTTGTTTGAACCTTATAACATCGGTAACCATTCCTTTTCAAAATATTCCGAACACTTCTATCGCTCAGACCGACTTGTTCAGCAATTTGTTTACTCGAATAAGATGCGCTAGTGTCAACAGCAGCACACGCATTTACTTCTTTTTTCAGATGATTTTCACTAATGCTTCTTGATGGTTTATCAATGCAATGCCTGCATGTTCGTAAACACCCACATTTCTCGAATTTTTCAATTATTTTAGAAATAGCCGAACCTGAAGGAATCGGCCAATCTTCAAAGGCAACAATAAATGAATTTATTGTCAAAATTGGAATATCAAAACAGATTTAATCTGCCAGTCTTCTACAATTTTAATTAAAAAAAAAATTATTCAAAAAACTTTTAGAATTAAATTAATGTGTCATAAGCACGGCTTATATCTGATAGACGTATAAAATCAAATCTCAATATACAATATCAAAAAGCCTTTTCCTCTTGAATTTATTGTCTCTTGAATTGATTGGTCATTTTATGATCAGAATTTTTTCTTTTATACTGATCATTTGGATTAACTTTATTTTCAATTGATATGGACAAACGAATATTACGTTTGAGTTGCGAATGATTCGCAGACTGCGGATCCTTTCGATCGAAGCATCCCACACTTGAGAACACTCGTTTATTCGTCATCGCATCGCGCTGAGGTTTTGATTCTTCCACTGCTCCACTGGAACCGACGTTTCTTATAGATAAACATTGAATTACCTATGTTCCTGACTGTCTTTTCCATACCTGTATATGTTTTGCTACCTGAATGTAGGGGATTAAAACAAATTTCAATTTCTTGTTGTTAATTTTAGATCTTTTTTTAGTGGACTGTACCATTTAAAGGTCGAAATTTGGACCAAACCTCTACACAATAAATAAGTATTAAATACCCGAGACCTGAGAGAAAATACTGGGAATGGAAAACGAATGAAACAGGAAAAGAAAGTAAAATAGAAAAAGGCTTTTTACTTTATAGAAGAAATATAACAAAATTTGAATATCAAAACAGATTTAATCTGTTAGTCTTCTACAATTTTAATTTCAAAAAAATTTTTATTCAAAAAACTTTTAGAATTAAATTAATGTCTACAATAAGCACCCCTTATATTTAATAGATGTATATATTCAAAACTCAATATACAATGTCAAATGGAATAAAAAACCAACCCACAATAAAAAAGGCAACTAAAATTAATAAATAAATATTTGAAGGAGACAAAATTTTGTTTCTGATCTTAGCATAGTGAAACCAATTCCTTTTCAAAAACATAAAACACAACTTAAGGATTTCTCAAAAAATATAATTTATTTGAAAGATTTAATATATTTGAATATTCAAATAAGTTCATTCAAAAATCTCTCAAAACATGCAATATTTCTTAAAAAAATAATTAGAATACGGATAATCACTTCATCGGCCCTAGATAACATTTAAATATCAAAATCAACTAACCATCAGTATACATGTATCATTGCTTGAAACAGACTAACTTTAAAAATCCAGGTAGTCAGTTCGTCACAAAATCACAGAAAACTGTAAGGCATTCTATGGTTTTCTTCACACCATTGACATGCCCTAATGAGAATTATTCAAGCCTAAATATAATTATATATTATGTACAAAACGTAAAATAGAAAAACGCTTTCTACTTGATAGAAGAAATATAACAAAATTTTAATATCAAAACAGATTTAATCTGTTAGTCTTCTACAATTTTAATTTCAAAAAAATTTTTATTCAAAAAACTTTTAGAATTAAATTGATGTCTACAATAAGCACCGCTTATATTTAATAGACGTATATATTCAAAACTCAATATACAATGTCAAATGGAATAAATAAACCAACCCACAATAAAAAAGGCAACTAAAATTAATAAAGAAATATTTGAATGAGACAAAATTTTGTTTCTGATCTTAGCATAGTGAAACCAATTCCTTTTCAAAAACATAAAACACAACTTAAGGATTTCTCAAAAAATATAATTTATTTGAAAGATTTAATATATTTGAATATTCAAATAAGTTCATTCAAAAATCTCTCAAAACATGCAATATTGCTTGAAAAAACAATTTGAATACGGATAATCTCTCCATCGGCCCTAGATAACATTTAAATATCAAAATCAACTAACCATCAGTATACATGGTATCATTGCTTGAAACAGACTAACTTTAAAAATCCAGGTAGTCAGTTCGTCACAAAATCACAGAAAACTGTAAGGCATTCTATGGTTTTCTTCACACCATTGACATTCCCTAATGAGAATTATTCAAGCCTAAATATATATTATGTATAAAAACTAAAATAGAAAAAGGCTTTTTACTTGATAGAAGAAATATAACAAAATTTTAATATCAAAACAGATTTAATCTGTTAGTCTTCTACAATTTTAATTTCAAATGGTGTGAAGAAAACCATAGAATTCCTTACACTTTTCTGTGATTTTGTGACGAACTGACTACCTGGATTTTTAAAGTTAGTCGGTTTCAAACAAGTCCCGTGTTATATTCTAAGGTATGATATACTGATGGTTAGTTGATTTTGATATTTAAATGTTATCTAGGGCCGATGAAGAGATTATCCGTATTCTAATTGTTTTTTGAAGGTATATTGCATGTTTTGAGAGATTTTTGAATTAACTTATTCGAATATTTAAATATATTAAATATTTCAAATAAATTATATTTTTTCAGAAATCCTTAAGTTGTCTTTTATGTTTTTGAAAAGGAATTGGTTTCATTATGGTAAGATCAGAAACAAAATTTTGACTCCTTCAAATATTTATTTATTAATTTTAATTCCCTTTTTTATATTGGTTGGTTATTTATTCTATTTGACATTGTATATTGAGTTTTGAATATATACGTCTATTAGGTATAAGCGGTGCTTATTGTAGACATTAATTTAATTCTAAAAGTGTTTTGAATAAAAATTTTTTTGAAATTAAAATTCTAGAAGACTAACAGATTAAATATGTTTTGATATTCAAATTCAAAAAAAGAAAAGAAAGATGTGCAGGAAATGGACTCTTCTGGTTTCACTGTCTTCTGGTTTTACCCCACATGGGTTATGATGATATTTGGGAATTCGCCTACTGAATTATCTTCTTCTACTTAAAACTAATACTTAACTCAAACCTTAATACTAAAGTTTCTTGTACAGAACTTGAAGGTCTATTGTGGATTTTCGATGAATATCGTGCGAATTTTCCGCGTGAGAAAGCGACGATCCGTTAAAAATTGTATATCCCGTTCTTCTCGAGATGCGAAGACCAAGTGTGGTAAGAAGGTGGAGGGGTGAGGAACAGAAGGAATCCAGAAGAGATGAAAATATTGCAGCAAATCCTCACAAGTCCTTATCTCGAGATTCGAAATCAAACAGTGAATTTTGGGATTTTTCTTTCGAAAAAGGACATGAAGATTTCATGATAAGTGAGCCATCGCAAGTCCATCTTTCTGTTTGTAAAATGAACTATTGTGTTGAAAGTAATTTTCTTCCACGGAAAGGTCGAAAAGGTTAAAATTTCTTCTTTTATAGTCGGATTGGTGTTAGTTTTTTGTAGAATATTTTCGTTTATATTCATACATTCTGCATTTGGTTTACTTGGAAGCATATTGATTGCATCAAACGATACCAAAATACTGTTCAGTTTATGGAGTAAAATTCTGAAATTCTTTTGTGAGTTCATTTGAATTTTTTTACTGAATAGGGTGAGTTGAAGTGTGTTAGTTCTTTAAAAAAAATTGTCAGGTACTTTTAATTTCATATCGGGTGTTTTTTTTTAGAGTGATAGAACTTTCGATAGGGATAACTGTAACATGATTTGAGAGAAGGTAAAAGCCATATGTTTCGACATTTCTGTTCAGTAAGCATTGACAAATTATCATGGAAAGACTCACGCCGCAACAACGTTGACCAATTGTTGAAATTTATTTTCAAAATTAGTGTTCTATTCGCCAAACTTATAGAGCACTTCGTGAAATTTATGGTTTACATAATCCTCCATCAGGGCAGCTTATTCATCGAACTATCGATAGATTTCGGACATTATTTTCTCTACTCGATGCAACAACAAGACAAAGAAATGTACGTACAGAAGAAAATATCGCTGCTGTGAGTCATAGTGTTGATGATGATCCAGATTTGTCTATTCGTCGACGTTCACAACAAGTTGGACTCTGTGCATCCACCACATGGAAAATTTTGTGTAAAGATCTTGGTCTACACCCATACAAGATCCAACTGGTTCAAGAACTAAAGTCACTCGACCATAATAAGCGTCGTTTGTTTGTTAATTGGGCCCTAGAACAGCTTGAAGTTAATCCACTTTTTTATCGTAAAATTGTGTTTAGTGATGAAGCTCACTTCTGGTTGAACGGCTATGTAAACAAGCAAAATTTCCATATATGAAGTGAAAACAATCCTCAAGAAGTTCTGCAGGTTCCATTGCATCTTGAAAAATGCACTGTATGGTGTGCTTTGTACGCTGGAGGCATCATCGGTGCATATTTCTTTGAAAACGATGCCACAGCTAATGATACAGTGAATAGTGCTCGTTGCAGATCGATGATCAATGATTATTTGTTTCAAAGTTTGAATGGTATCGACCCAGAAGTGTTTTGGTTCCAACAAGATGGTGCCACACCTCATGCTGCTACCGTAACAATTGATTTATTGAAAGAAAGATTTGCCGATAACATGGCGAGAAATGGTCCAATTAATTGGCCTCCATGATCATGCGATATAACTCCACTGAATTATTTTCTCTGGGATAATGTCAAGTCATTGGTATATGCTGATAAACCAGAAACAGTAGACGCTTTGGAAGCCAACATAACTGGATGAAATAAGGCCTGACTTACTCGAACAAGTGGTCCAAAAATGGTCTTGTCCAATGCGGTTCCTCATAGCTAGTCGTGGTGGACATATGCCGAAAATTATTTTCAAAACATCTGTGTCATAAAATTATCTTTCAAATAAGAAAAAATGGCTTCAATCTTAATTTAAATGTGTTTTATTTCAATTTGAAGTTCTATCACTCTAAAAAAACACCCGATAGTTCGTAACATGAAGAATAGTAATTCAACTGATTACTGTGGTCTTTTGATCAAGTTTGTAAAGAGGAATGTCTATCCTATAGGTTCTACGCTAGCCATATTAATAAATAATTGCCTGCGTACTGGTAAATGCCTAAAGGTCTCGAAAGCCATCCCCATCTTTAAGAAGGGTGGCAAAGACGATACTGAAAACTACCGTCCTATTTCGCTTGTGCCTATTTTTTCGAAAATATTAGAAAAAGTGATGTATTCCCAAATTTTTTTGAGGATAATAAATTATTTTCTGATGAACATTTTGGATTTCGCGAGAATAGAAGTGCAACTGACTCCTTCAACTACACTCTCGCCTGCTTCAAAAATAAAGATTACTGCCTGGCCACAATTGTTGACTTGATTTGTTGAAGGCTTTTGACTGAATATGATCGAGTCCTTTCTGAGCCAGAGGTACCAGGCTGTTTGGACGGATGGCACATACTCCAGCATGAGACCTATCAATATGGGCGTGTTTCAGGGATCAATTTTGGGTCCGGTCTTGTTTCTAATTTTTATAAATAATTTTCCAGACTATAATCCGGAAATAGAGCCCACACTATTTGTCGATGACGTAACACTGGCAGTTGAGGCCTCGGACACGCAAACATTATTTAAGTTATCACGTGTGGCAAGTTTGAGTCTCATCTAATGGTTTACTTCGAATGGTTTGATTATGAACGAGAGTAAAACCCACAACTTGGCACTGACTTTGAGACCAGTGGACGGAGCATTTGATGCGGTCGACTCGATTAGGTTCCTCGGTGTTCATGTGGACTCTGCACTTACTTGGAGGTCACATGTTGATGTCCTTCTGAACAAGCTCACTTTCCCATCCCTGTTTATTCTAGAAAATTTGATTTACATTCATAAACATAGGGACAAATATCTGTTACAGTCTGACATGCATAAGTATGATACAAGGAACAAATCGCTCATTAGGAAGCACTTCCTAAGATTGAGTAAATCCCAACAGGATCCAGGATTTTGCGCGGTGTCTCTGTACAATAAACTTCCTGGTGAGGTGAAAGATCTGCTAGTTGTTAGGTTCAAGGATAAATTAAAAATCATGTTGGCAGTTAAGATATTTTATTCAGTTGACGAATTTTATAGTCGGACTCTGGATTACATTGATTTTGTGTAATTTTTATTTATTTAACTGTTAACTGTTTTTTGAAATTAAAATTGTAGAAGACTAACAGATTAAATCTGTTTTGATATTCAAATTTTGTTATATTTCTTCTATCAAGTAAAAAGCCTGTTTCTATTTTATTTTATATATAATATATAATTATATTTAGGCTTCAATAAATCTCATTATGGAATGTAAATGATTTTAAATATAACCTTAAAAATAACTTACACTGTTCTGTGATTTTGATAGAACATAGACCATCTTGAATTTTAAAGGTAGTCTTCATCCTTAACACGTGTAAGTTGTGAAATAGTGATAGTTATTTGATTTTGATATTTAGAATATTATTTTGGACCGAGGAAGAGATTACCTAGAATTATATTTGTTTTTTGAAGATATAGTGCATGTTTTGAGAAATTTCTTAATTAACTTATTCGAATATTTAAATATATTAAATATTTCAAATAAATTATATTCTTCAAGAAGTCTTTAAGTTGTGTTTATGTTTTTAAAAGGCAATTGGTGTTCTTAAAGGTAAAATCAGAACCAAAATTTTGTCTCCTTTAATTTAAATTTAAATTTATTAATTTTAATGACTTTTTATATCTGTTGGTTTATTTATTCCATATGACATTAAATATTGAGTTTTGATTATATACGTCTATTGAATATAAGCGGTGCTTATTTTAGACATTAGTTTAATTCTAAAAGTTTTTGAATAAAAATTTTTTTTTAAATTAAAATTGTAGAAGACTAACAGATTAAATCTGTTTTGATATTCAAATTTTATTTAACTGTTGTTTGTTTTTTGACATTATATTCTATCTATAATAATAATAATAATGACTTTATTTTCACAATAATAATAATTACATGAAATAATATCAAACGTAATTAACTATAATCCAGTTGTGAAAAAAGGCGGAGTCCAGTCATGCACATGCATATCCTGCTCAACTCAACCCATAAAAGAAAAACGAAAAAAAATTACTTATTCTTATTATTTTCCCTTTTTAAAGGCGTTCTACGTTCACCACTTGATTAAAAAAGAAATGCCATTCATAGGAGACAAACTAATATTAATTTGCCATCTTGTTCTAACACAGGAAAATTAGAATTCATTCTGTTCTTTCAAGTAATATTCTAAGAAGCCAGTTTTGAATTTTTTCATGTTCAAAAGCTTGAGGTTATATGAAAGTGAATTGTAGACCTTTGCAATGTTATATGTGAAACTTCTTTCGAAAATGGTTGTTCTATGAACAGGTGGTGTGATAAGACCTCTATTTCTGATGCTTATATTGTGAAATAAAATAGAAAGGCCTTTTACTTGATAGAAGAAATATAATAAAATTTGAATATTAAAACAAATTGAAATACGTTTATCTTCTACAATTTTATTTTCAAAAAAATTTTTATTCAAAAAACTTTTACAAATAAATTTATGTCTACACAAGCACCGCTTACATTTAATAGACGTATATAATCAAAACTCAATATATAATGTCAAATGGAATAAATAAACCAACAGATATACGAAAGTAATTAAAATTAATAAATAAATATTTAAAGGAGACAAAATTTTGTTTCTGGTCTTACCGTTAAGAACACCAAATGCCTTTTAAAAACATGAACACACTTAAAGGACTTCTCAAAGAATAAAATTTATTTGAAATATTTAATATATTTAAATATTCGAATAAATTATTATTTATATAAATGCACTATATCTTCAAAAAAGAAATATTAAATATTTATTTATTAATTTTAATTACTTTCGTATATCTGTTGGGTTATTTATTCCATTTGATATTATATATTGAGTTTCGATTATATACGTCTATTAAGTAAGCGGAGCTTGTGTAGACATAAATTTATTTTTTAAAGGTTTTTTGTATAAACATTTTTTTGAAATTAAAATTGTAGAAGATAAACATATTTCAATTTGTTTTAATATTCAAATTTTGCTTATATTGTGGACATGACTTCTATACATTCTGTCAAGAAAGTACCGGGAATTATCAATTTAAATCTGGCGGGGCAATGAGGCAGATAAAAATTTTTTTTCCTAGGTTGGTACCACTGTCCTTAATTACTATGCCAAGCTTGAGCGGGATCTGTCAACTAGTGTGTTTGCAACAGCTGATTAAGTCAGTCGATGTCAGAGTGCGTGCCGATTCTTACTATGGGTGATTACGTTGAGCAAAGAATTTGTTTAAAGTTTTGTGTTGCAAATGAATTTTCGTGTGCCGATGCATTGAAAATGTTGCAAAAGGCCTTTGGTGATAATGCTCTATCGAAAACTCGTGCATATCAGTGGTAAAGAGCCTGCAAGGACGGTCGTGAAGTGGTCGCCCATCGACGGCTTCGATCGAAGATAACGTCGATAAAATTAAGGAAAGGGTGCTGGAAAACCGTCGTACCAGCTTGAGAGAGATAGCACATGATCCTAAGATATCCCACGAGTCCGCACGTACGATTTTGATTGATATTTTGGGCATGAGAAAGGTGGCCGCACGACTCGTACCGAAAGACCTGAATTTTCTTTAAAAACGTCATGGCGAACAGGTTGCTTCAGACATGCTGGATCGCTGTAATTCCGATTCTACATTCATGGAATGCATTATAACTGGTGATGAGACCTGGGTCTACGAGTACGATATGCAAACAAGCCAGCAATCATCGGAATGGGTGGCAAAAAATGAGCCGAAACCGAAAAAACCACGCCAAAGCCGCTCGAAAATGAAGGTGATGCTCATTGTTTTCTTCGATATCCGTGGCGTGGTGCACTACGAATTCGTTCCAGAGGGTCAGACGTTAAACAAGGAGTATTACCTAGGCGTTATGAAACGTTTGCGTGAGCGTATCCGTAAGAAGCGGCCAAATTTGTTTTTTGAAGATATAGTGCATGCTTTGAGAGATTTCTGAATTTACTTATTCGAATATTTAAATATATTAAATATTTCAAATAAATTATATTCTTTGAGAGGTCCTTTAAGTGTGTTCATGTTTTCAAGGTACAAATGGCGTTTTAAGGGCAAGACCAGAAACAAAATTTGTCTCCTTTAAATATTTATTTATTAATTTTAGGGACTTTCGTGTATCTTTTGGTTTACTTATTCCATTTGACATTGTATATTGAGTTTAGATTATATACGTCTATTAAATATAAGCGGTGCTTGTTTTAGACATTAATTTAATTCTAAAAGTTTTTTTTGAATGAAAATTTTTTAAATTAAAACTGTAGAAGATAAACATATATTAATTTGTTTCAATATTCAAACTTTATTATATTTCTTCTATCAAGTAAAAGGCCTTTCTATTTTATAGTGATAGTTATTTGATTTTGATATTTGGAATATTATTTTGGACCGACGAAGAGATTACCTAGAATTTTATTTGTTTTTTGAAGATATAGTGCATGATTTGAGAGATTTTTGAATTGACTTATTCGAATATTTAAATATATTGAATATTTCATATAAATTATATTTTTTTAGAAGTCCTTAAGTTGTGTTCATGTTTGTGAAAGGCAATTGGTGTTCTTAAAGGTAAGATCAGAAACAAAATTTTGTCTCCTTTAAATATTTATTCATTAATTTTAATGACTTTTTTATATCTGTTGGTTTATTTATTCCATTTGACATTATATATTGAGTTTTGATTATATACGTCTATTAAATATGAGCGGTGCTTATTGTAGACATTAATTTAATTTTAAAAGTTTTTTGAATACAAATTATTTTGAAATTAAAATTGTAGAAGATTAACAGATTAAATCTGTTTTGATATTCAAATTTTGTTTTATTTCTTCTATCAAGTAAAAAGCCCTTTTCTATTTTATGTAGTAAATATTTCGACATGGAATGGAGCGCAAATCTTGGTCAAACTGATGTTTATTATTATTATTTATATTAATATCATTTTAGTTCCTGTATTCCCTGTACTTCACTCCTTCTCTTAAACTAGGTATTTGGATTTCACAAAAAATGAATACGTGATCCGAAGACATCGAGGGTAGAGTGTCACACTTTACGACTTCTATATTATCAGATAGAATGATAAGATCAATTAGCGATTCAGTTTGTGAGGTTATTCTAGTAGTATATCAATTGAAGTTTATCTTGACGTCTGAAAATAATGTAATGTTTGTGGCAATTACAAATAAATCTCTCTCTCTTTCTCTCTCTCTTCTATATTTGCCATACTGATTGGTTTGTTGAAGAATACCCATAACGAAACGCAATTAACTTTCTTCGATTCGTGAATCGGGAGGTTAGTAAGTTTCTCACAATATTCTTTAAATACAGCTACTCGTTCTGTTTACAAGAATGTTCGAAACAAAAATCGAAAAAGAACCTATGAATCTTACCCACTACTGCTATTCTGCAGTAACGTCTTCTCGTATTCATTGCGGGACAGCTACACCAAATTCCGGTTAGTGGATCGAAGCGTTCCATTGAACTTAAACATGAAGCTCCATCGTATCCACCACATACGTAAATCAGACCATCAAAGGAACAAATTCCTGAAAATATACACCACTTAGTGTCAAATGTAAATAACTTAAAATATTATATCCGTGAATACTACACTAGAAGATCGTGAAAATTGAGTACCTCCCTCAAGCTAATTGAATAACAATTTTTCTCGAAATAATAGCAACTGAATACTACATTCTTTAATTGTGATAATAAAGTTAAAGTTCAATGTTTGTAATAGAGCTCCTGAAAAGAACGGCTATTTCTTTTGAATCACGTTCAAACCAATCTCTTGAATATATTTTTTTATTTTCAATATTTTTTTAAGAAGTATTAGTTTGAAAATGAGTTTGAAAGAAAAAGTCAGTAAAAAAATCAGTGAAACGTCTGCATTTCCTCTTCTCTTTTAAAACTATTAGAGGAATATCAGTTCACTTCTTTTTTGAAAACCCACAATTTAATGACCCAAACTGTATATTTACTGGAATTAAATAAGAAATTAACATAAATAGAGGTTAATTCTTGATAGAAGGTATATAAAATTATTTAAATATTTTAATATTAGCCTTCTACATATTTAATTTCACAAAATTATATTTAATGATTATAACTTCAGAAAATAAATTAAAATAATGTCATATAAGTACCACTTATATCAAATGACTTATAAACTATACATAAATTATAAGACATCCAAATGGTATAACAAAATCCAATAAATAAAAATTGTTAACCAAAATCCTAGAAATTAAATATTCTGAATAGACAAAATTTTGTTTCTGCTGATCAATCTTATGAAAACAAATATCTTTCAAAAATATCTAACATAATCTTAAGAATTTCATCATGAAACTATCTTACTTAGAATATTCAATATTATTGGATATCTAACTAAGTTACTTTATATAAAAACTCAGGATATGTAAAAACATTACTGAAAAACAAGTTTTAAGAGAGACTTTGCTTCATCAGTATTCAAATAATTCATATTTAATAAATATAACATCAATCAACAACAAATATTTACTCACCTTTTAACCATTTAGAAAACTTCTAGTAAACTGAAAAATCTTTAAATATAGTGTAACGGTTCACTATATATAAATATTTCAATGGTTTACCCTTGATCTAAAAGATTTAAAGACAATTTAACATTCTTTATACAGATAGTCCTTGTGCTATAACAGAGACCGTTAAATTGTCTTTTAATCTTTTAGATCAAGGGTAAACCACAGAAATATTTATATATATTGAACCGTTACACTACATTTAAAAGTTAAAGGTTAAAAGGTGAGTAAATATTTGTTGTTGATTGCTGTTGTATTTATTGAATATGAATTATTTGAATACTGACGAAGCAAAGTCTCTCTTAAAACTTGTTTTTCAGTATTTTTTTACATATCTTGAGTTTTTAAATAAAGTAACTTAGTTAGATATCCAATAATATTGAATATTCTAAGTAAGATATAATAGTTTTATGATGAAATTCTTAAGATTATGTTAGACATTTTTGAAAGATATTTGTTTTCATAAGATTGATCAGCAGAAACAAAATTTTGTCTATTCAAAATATTTAATTTATAGGATTTTGGTTAATAATTTTTATTTATTGGGTTTTGTTATACCATTTGGATGTCTTATAATGAATGTTTATATGTCATTTGATATAAGTGGTACTTATATGACATTATTTTAATTTATTTTCAGAAGTTATAATCATTAAATATAATTTTTTGAAATTAAATCTGTAGGAGGCTTATATTAAAATATTTAAATAAATAAGAAATTAGTTTTCTATCCCTTTGTAGTGATATGACACTACAAAGTGATAAAACAGTGATAGAAAACTAGACAATTTCTACATTTTAAAATGAACTATCAAAAAGTAACGGTCTACTCCATCCAATATGTGTACATGATTGTATAATTAATAAGGAGCAAAATAAAACTCTTCGAATCGGCACAATGCAACATACATCTATATAACAGTTCTAAACTCAAATAAGCCCGAATAGTTTCATATCGTGTTTGCTTATGCTTAATAGAAATCCATTGTACACTCAGTTTAATGAACCACATATATATGTCGATTTCCATTTAATATCTTGAGTTGTTCATATGAAACGTTTCATTAACAAAGTTAACTTCATCAGATACTTACAAGCAAAATTTACATTGCACAAACCACAAAATCTTTCGAAACTAGAATAGTGGAACGCAGACCTTTTTGACGTGACAACGTCTTATAAATTGGTTTGCCGGGTGACACTTCAAGAAACTGCGTTACGCTCCGCTCACGTTATGCGCTCACAATGAGAGCGAGTGAGAGGCACGCGTCCCTTCCACTCGGGCATGGTTAGCCCGCCTAAGAGCGAGAGAGACAGACATAAAAAGTGAAAGGCACGCGTCCCTTCCACTCGAGCACAGTTAGCCCGCCTAAGAGCAAGAGAGACAGAGCGAGAGAGAGAGAGAGAGAGTGAGAGAGATAGGCATACACACCGGTTCATGTCTTGCGCTTCTATTTCGCTTAGGCGCCTGCATACAAGTTTACACGTTGCCAGTTAATTGTAAAACGATTGTGTAGTGATAATGTGAAGGTAGTTTCGTCCATCGCAACAATTCAAACAGCAAAGGTAAATAATTTCAGACTGATAATATAACATGATGAAATAAATGACTAAGACATAAGTGAATAGGTTATGTTGTAGTAATCACAATGTTGTGGTAGTTTTCAATCAAAAAAGTAGTAGAAATCGTTTCTCAACCAATAATAATTTGTTTAACTTGAAAAAATGAGCGCGACTTGCTATGTAAAAAATTGAAATAACAATGTTTAACCTCCAACCTGTCAAATCGAAACTTTCAAACATTCAAACCGAGACGACTAATCACTGCGCAAGGTCGTAAGCGCGCGATTTACAAATTCAAAGATCAAATGTGAATTAGTTTTCTCCTTTTAGAAAATACACTTTGAATTAAAATCGATTGATATTAACAATTAATGTGATTTAAATAAATGTTCTAACTTTTAAATTTAGTTTTTATATTTATAACAATGTAAAACAAGTTAAATTTATTAATAACTTATAACAACTGATTGATAAATAAAATTTTGTTAATATGAAATTCAGTGCGAGATTCTTTGTATAAATTAATGTTTTAAATATAATTCTTTGTATAAATAAATGTTTTAAATTGTTACTATTATTTCATCCTTCTTCCTACTATACGAATGAATATTCACATTAAAATTATTTTACCACTCAAAGTCGTTGTCACGTAAAACTTTCGCCCGTATACCGACTTTACAGGCAACAAATTTTTTCTCAATAATAAGTTGGATTCTAAGTATCCGGGACATTTCAAAAAAGAGAAACATGATTTTGATGAACGTTTTAGGATTTTGCATAAAGAAAATAAGGGTCTAAAACAAAACCTGTTGGAATGTATGGAAGTAAACCGATTTATGAATTCGTGGAATTTATTGAATGAACAAACTGAGTATTTAATTCACCTTCAATATTGAATTTAATCAGTCCCTACTTGGTGAAAATCCATATTAAGTAATATTTAAATAACATTAAACAAATAGCTATTAATAATGACTATGATCCTAAGTTGATAGACAAATTGTTGATGAATAAAAATAATTAAATAGCATTAAATATTATGTATCCTTGAATAAAAGACAATTTTAAATACATTTCCTTAAAATACACTAAGGGTATTTCTGAGAAAATTGCTACATACCTCAAAAATAAATATAATTTAAGAACTTCATTTTGAAACCAATTCAAACTTGAGTAAATTTATTGAAAGCAATAAAGACTGTACACATAAATATAATAAATCGTGGGTTTATAAGTTAACCTGTGTAAAGTTTATATAGGACTGAAAGAACTTTCCGACATCGAATTTGTAAACATTTGAAGAGTTTTCTCAATAATAAAAATAATTCTACATATTCTAACCGTTTGTCAGAAACAGGACATACTTTCAACCATAATTTTGAAATTCTACATATAGAAAGTAAAAGTTATGCCTTAAATCTGTTAGAGTCCCTAGAGATAAATAAACACAATAAAATTGGAATATTAACGAACAAATAGATTTGAATAACACATCTTTGTTGAATATATTCAGATAAGCTGAAATTTGCAGTGACCCTTTTTTGGGTTTTAGTGCTCAATAAAAATTTATTGTACATACTCTAATATAAATAGCAACGGAGTTCGGAAACAAGCTTAGTTATTCAAAATGTAAACCTGCCTGATGATGCTACTGTGGTACCGAAACGATTGTTGTAAACATAATGAAAATTTGTGAAAATCAGAATAACCCTATTTAAATATTATATAATTCACCTTTATTGGATCTATTCAACTAGGGGCCCGGTGGTTTTACCAAAAGTAAAAGAATATTTTATTGTCCCCTTATCTCAAGACAGAAAATATTTGTGTACTCTATATAACAAATTTTAGACTGGTTGTTTGAAAGCATCAGAATAAATTAAGTATGTTAACGATACTCCAGATAATTAATAGAAAATAATAATATGGATTCGTAGTTTGTTGTCACTTCCGTTAAGTTTATTAGGCAGCTGGCCTCCGGCTGAAGGAGTGATTTAATAATAATAATATGATAATAATGCTTTATTAATTCCTATATAAAAGAATACAAAAAAGTATGACACATAATTCTGCAAAAACAAGATTTTTCTTTTCAAATAAAAATTTATACATTCTTCACAAAATTTGATTGATATAATTTCTTTCTGCCGGATAATGATAGAGACCATTTGGAACTAACTGTAATTGTTTGTTATTAATATTCACTCTGTAACCATTTAATACGAATCTTATGAATGGTTATTTGAACTTGGAAATATTTCTTGATCGAAGCTGTTACAATACAATTTAACAGAAATCGAGGAGTCCACCAATATGTTCGGTTTCATCTAATCTGGCGTTTTTAACATCGACCAACTGAGCTGTACACTGTCAGGACTGAGAAAAAAGCCATCGCCTCATTGTTTTCTTGAAGAGCTGTTCTGAAGTTATTGCCTGTACATCCTGAGGTATTTTGTTATACTACTCTGTGAAGAAAGTACCGGGAATTTTCAATTAAAACAACATTTTTACATTTAATCGTCAAAATTTATTGGGTCGCCGTCAAAATAGGCTCCATTTGCTCCAATACATCTATGCCAACGGCACTTCCAATTATCGAAACATTTTTTATAGGCGCTTTCCGGGATGGACTTTAGCTCTCGCGCCGAATTTTGTTTTATTGCTTCAATCGACTCAAAACGGGTGCCACGAAGGGGCAATTTTAGTTTTGGGAAGAGGAAAAAGTCGCAGGGAGCCAAATCCGGCGAATACGGTGGTTGCTGAAGCACGTTTATTGAGTTTTTGGCGAGAAAGTCAGTCACAATCGTAGCTCGGTGAGAAGGCGCGTTATCGTCATGCAAAATCCATGAGTTGTTTGCCGACAAATTTGGCCGCTTCTTACGGATACGCTCACGCAAACGTATCATAACGCCTAGGTAATACTCCTTGTTTACCGTCTGACCCTCTGGAACGAATTCGTAGTGCACCACGCCACGGATATCGAAGAAAACAATGAGCATCACCTTCATTTTCGAGCGGCTTTGGCGTGGTTTTTTCGGTTTCGGCTCATTTTTTGCCACCCATTCCGATGATTGCTGGCTTGTTTGCATATCGTACTCGTAGACCCAGGTCTCATCACCAGTTATAATGCGTTCCATGAATGTAGAATCGGAATTACAGCGATCCAGCATGTCTGAAGCAACCTGTTCGCGATGACGTTTTTGAAGAAAATTCAGGTCTTTCGGTACGAGTCGTGCGGCCACCTTTCTCATGCCCAAAATATCAATCAAAATCGTACGTGCGGACTCGTGGAATATCTTAAGATCATGTGCTATCTCTCTCAAGCTGGTACGACGGTTTTCCAGCACCCTTTCCTTAATTTTATCGACGTTATCTTCGATCGAAGCCGTCGATGGGCGACCACTTCACGACCGTCCTTGAAGGCTCTGTACCACTGATATGCACGAGTTTTCGATAGAGCATTATAACCAAAGGCCTTTTGCAACATTTTCAATGCATCGGCACACGAAAATTCATTTGCAACACAAAACTTTAAACAAATTCTTTGCTCAACGTAATCACCCATAGTAAAAATCGGCACGCACTCTGACATCGACTGACTTAATCAGCTGTTGCAAACACACTAGTTGACAGATCCCGCTCAAGCTTGGCATAGTAATTAAGGACAGTGGTACCAACCCAGGAAAAAATTTTTTACCTGCCTCTTTGCCCCGCCAGATTTAAATCGATAATTCCCGGTACTTTCTTGACAGAATGTATGTCCTTGGAGCAAGAAACACGAAGGATCTTTGACCGATTGTTTTTCGCATTCTTGGTATTTTATAAAATAACTTCCGTGTTTCGCAGCTGTGGGATACTAGGTCTTGGTTACTCTTAGTTTTGAAATGCTACTGAAGAATACGAGCACAGTATAGCTGTCTAGGATCGAACAAATTAGATTCTTCATAGAGATCATCTGACGGGTAGATAAAATCTTTTCTCATTAGTATCCTAAGAAATCTCTTTTGGATCAGTTCAATTTTTTTCATGTGAACATTAGTGGCACCCCCCAGACCAAAATACCATACGAGAGCAAAGCCTGCTTCATTCATCTGCTTGGCGTCACAAAATCTAGAGCACAATCGATCCAAAGGTAGCAAACTTCTAAGTTTTTTTGTTAATGCATCGATGTGGTAATTCTTGAACAATAGCCTATGACGATACCCAAATATTTTGTTTTAGTTACCATCCTCACAGTATTGATGTTAGCTTCTCGAAGTATGGAGAGCCCTGTGTATTCCGGAAGCCCAGATGGGACATTACAAAAGGACATATAGACTGTCTTTTCCGGATTGTAGGTTAACAGCTTAGAGTCGAAGTAGTTCAGCACTTTTTTGGGATCTTCTTCTACAATTTTTTTTAGGACCCACCAATCTTCCCCTCTATAGAAGATAGCTGTATCGTCAGCAAATGCCGTGATTTCTCCGGACATCGGCAATGAAAAACGGTCATTCATGCCCAAGAACAATACCTTGGGGTACTCCATACTCCACCTTAGTAGTGAAGCTTCTGACGCCGGTCACCACCACCCCTTGTCCTAAGCAATATTCAATTAATTTGTATGCATTTCAATAGCCTTTGCCAAATCTATGTAGATGCACATAGCCGGCAATCCATTATCTAGTGTTTTATATATCCTGGACATGAGATCTGCCATGGCATCCTCTGTAGACTTTCCAGGGATGAATCCATATTGTTGACGAGATATAGTTCACATTGTTCCATGAAAGACGTTATTCTGCTCTTCAATATTTTTTGCCCAAGGAAGAGATTACTGATACCGGCCGATAATTGCTAGTTAGATGTTTTTCCTCGTTTTTATAGACTGAAGTTATTACTGCCTTTTTGAATGGTGATGTAAACGAACTCTCTTGTATACTCTTATATATGAGAGGTGAGGTTATGAAATCTACTAAGTTTTCATAATTTCAGATGTAATTCCATCTCCCCCAGGGGCTTTTCCGCACTTCAATGTTCTGATAATACTCTTGACTTCTTCATCATGAGTTTCAATAAGGCCAAAGGAGTTAATAAGCTTGCTTTGGTAGTTGAATATTAGCAGCAAGCTTTTTACCAATCTCTGAGAAGAATTTTGCAGAACAATCAGCAATATCTTTTTTGTCTGTTAGTGTTTTATTTCAGTTTTGAGAAAATCGATGTCCGAATTATGTTTGCTTCTGCCCCTCATCTCTCTGACAGTTTTCCATAAGTTTTTTGTATTTTCCATGTTCTTATTTATCTAGCTTCTCACATAATTGTTTTTTATTTTTTTGATTAGATCATTTAAGGAGTTTCTGTATTTCTTGAAAGTAAGTTCTAAATTTTCATCTTCTGGGTATTTAACATTTGCCTGTGTAGTGAGTTTCTAGTCCTAATAGACTTCATAAGACCATTCGTCATCCAGTATTTCCGTTTTTTTTCGATACTCCGTATTCTGATATTTTTCATGCAGTGAATCGGACAGTCTACTCACTAGTATTTTAAACATTTCTTCCGCGTTTTCTCCGTCGTAAACCTTGTTCCACCTTTCTTTCTTTACTTCCTCCTGGAGTTGTTCATAATCTATAATTTTTCTATAATTCTCAATTTTGTTCCGCTAATTTTGTTTTTCTGAGGACTGGAGAATCGCACGAAAACTGGGTTATGATATTGAGTCGCCAGGCAAAGAGAGTAAATAGCTCCAAACATGTGCTTCTAATGAAAATATGGTCCAGACAACTCAATGTGTTACCCTGTTTTCCAGTATAGGTGTTTATAGCTGATACATAGCCCCTTTCATAGAGAATATTTTGACATCCATTCGAAATTTCGTTTTCCTGATCAAGAACAAAAAATGAGACTTCACAATTGGTTTTACATTCATCCAGAAAACTTACCAGGTCATCCAGAAATTCCGTCTCGGGCTGTGATGGGGACCGGTATAGACATATCACCTGTATTATACTTCCATCACACATTATAATAATATTATTCAATTTTATAATTTCTGACTGCCATGTGTATGTGCTTTTAATAAAAACTAAAACTCCATCATTTTTATTTATATCCCCCTCATTGTATATGTTTGTGTACCCAGAAAGTTGATAAATATTCTTATTATTTTCCTGCAGAAATCTCTATATGAATATTATTGCTTGAAATAATGAATTCTTTTTAAATTTGATGAAGCGGAATGATCTTGAAAAAATAAGTAAACAACTATATGCTCTTCTATATCTTATCATAGAGATATTTGATTGATAAATATGTAACCTCAAGTTATTTTGGACATTCATCCATCAAAATTGGTTCAATGAATTCAACTTAAAAACGACCTTTTCAGGTTATATTAATCTGGGAAACATTTCAATTCAAAACAAAAACAAACTAATTTGAAATTTTCGGGGGTCTATAGAGTCTATTGTTACAGCTATGGCGCAACTGACAATAGTCGAGAAGGGGGAACTTTGACATAAAATTGAAAGAACATCTGAGAACAGACATCAGGTCAGAAGTCTCTAAAAATATTGATGCTATCAATGCTCATTTAGATATCAACAACCACAAAATTTTCCACGAATGTCAAACGGGCTACTTAACGAATTTGTTACAGAGCTTGAAGATAAACAAAGATCATAAAGATCCCGATCTTCAAACACAAATGACTAATTAGAAATACCAATTTTAATGTGAGTCAATACTTGATAGAAGTAAAATTTAAATGACTTCAAATTCAGAATTATATATTCTAACTTATACATTATATATTGAAACTATATACAACAACTATCAAATTGATATCCTTATATATAATCAATATAAAATATTTTTCAATGTCTCGAAAAAAACCTTTTTACATCCCGACTTGAAATGTATTAATACAAATGTATTAATATAAATGTATTAACAAAAACTATATAAGTATGTATATTAACATACAAATACAAGAAAATCCACTATTTCAAAATTATCTAAAATTATCAAAATAAAGGATCAAATACAAATAATTGAACGAGAACTCGAACATTTGATAGCTATTTCGGCCTATATGGCCTCATCAGAAATGTAATATATAATGTAGAAGTTAGAATATATAATTCTGAATTTAAAGTCATTTAAATTTTACTTCTATCAAATATTGACTCACATTAAAATTGGTTTTTTAAATTATGAAATAATTTCATATAGAGTCTTTATATCCACAATATATTCCTCAATTATTTATTATTTTTGAAATTCTGGTTATTTTTCTTATCATGGGACATTATTTGGGGTGCATAAGTTTTGTTATTGTTTTTCTGTGTTCCGAGTACAAATAGTTATAGGTTATACGTAACAATACGTTGACCATTTCTGTTTTATTTTGGATACTTTAAAGCTTACTTCAAGTTTATTCTTTCCATGTTTTATCTTATTTTGGTAAGTTGAATTTTGATCTTGTTATATATTTGAATCTGAATTCAATACATTTCGGATGAGGCCATATAGGCCGAAATAGCTATCAAATGTTCGAGTTCTCCTTCAATTATTTTATTTGATCCTTTATTTTGATAATTTTAGATAATTTTGGAATAGTGGATTTTCTTGTATTTGTATGTTAATATACATACTTATATAGTTTTTGTTAATACATTTGTATTAATACATTTCAAGTCGGGATGTAAAAAGGTTTTTTCCGAGACATTGAAAAATATTTTATATTGATTATATATAAGGATACCAATTTGATAGTTTTTGTATATAGTTTCAATATATAATGTAGAAGTTAGAATATATAATTCTGAATTTGAAGTCATTTCAATTAGAAATACTAAAACCATTCCCCACTTCAATATGAAACTCCGCTCCTTCTCCAACATAATTGATACCTTTATATTTCAATGCATTCTGTATTCCTTCATACTTGACCATGATGTACAGTTGTGTATCACATTCTTAGTGAACTAATAGTATGGTGAAATATAGTTTTTTCTTCTTCAATGTATTATATATTTTAATGAAATAAATAAGTCATCAATATTATATGCATAAACTTATAGTAGGGTAAAAACATGTATTTTATTCATCAATTATTCGGGAATTCCTAAAATACACTGAGCAGAGAGAATATGTTCAGATGTGTTCCGATCATTTAACAAAATTTGTTTCCTATTGTTTAATTGAATCAGTCTTTATTTGAGAAAAATACATATCTATATATATAAAAGAAAGTCGTGTTAGTTACTTCACTTATAACTCAAGAAAGGCTGAACCGATTTAGCTGAAAATTGGCAGGGAGGTAGTTTAGAGCCAGGAGAAAGACAAAGGATACTTTTTATCCCGTTCTAATGAAAATATTAACTACGAATAGAAATTGATGTTTGAAGAGTTTTTGGAAATGTTTTACTTTCGATCCGATAGACTGCGCTGTCATCGCAGCATTATTCCATATTAATTTCAGTTAGTCCCGATAGTTAGTGCTGCGATCAAATTGAGAAAAATATCTGAAATTTTGTTGTTATTATTGTGTTTGTTCAATTCGCGTGCTAATTAAAATCCCAACTACGAATTGAAATTGATGTTTGAAGAGTTTTTGGAAATGTTTTAGTTTCGATCCGATAGACTGCGCTGTCATCGCAGCATTATTCTATATTAATTTCAGTTAGTCCCGATAGTTAGTGCTGCGATCAAATTGAGAAAAATATCTGAAATTTTGTTGTTATTATTGTGTTTGTTCAAGTCATGTGCTGATTAAAATATTAACTACGAATAGTAATTGATGTTTGAAGAGTTTTTAAGTGTGCCTAAAAAACGATAATTTTTGCGAATTTAGAGTGGAATCGAAGTAAGTATATTTTGTATAAATTTTTTATCAAATTTACACGTGAGTTATAGAACAACCAACCTAACCTATAAATTTATTTGTGTAGGTCATAAATATTGTATTTATTCATGTTTGAATTAAAAAAAATTATTAAAAAAAAAAAATTTGTTACCTGTAAAGTCGGTATACGGGCGAAAGTTTTACGTGACAACGACTTTGAGTGGTAAAATAATTTTAATGTGAATATTCATTCGTATAGTAGGAAGAAGGATGAAATAATAGTAACAATTTAAAACATTTATTTATACAAAGAATTATATTTAAAACATTAATTTATACAAAGAATCTCGCACTGAATTTCATATTAACAAAATTTTATTTATCAATCAGTTGTTATAAGTTATTAATAAATTTAACTTGTTTTACATTGTTATAAATATAAAAACTAAATTTAAAAGTTAGAACATTTATTTAAATCACATTAATTGTTAATATCAATCGATTTTAATTCAAAGTGTATTTTCTAAAAGGAGAAAACTAATTCACATTTGATCTTTGAATTTGTAAATTGCGCGCTTACGACCTTGCGCAGTGATTAGTCGTCTCGGTTTGAATGTTTGAAAGTTTCGATTTGACAGGTTGGAGGCTAAACATTGTTATTTCAATTTTTTACATAGCAAGTCGCGCTCATTTTTTCAAGTTAAACAAATTATTATTGGTTGAGAAACGATTTCTACTACTTTTTTGATTGAAAACTACCACAACATTGTGATTACTACAACATAACCTATTCACTTATGTCTTAGTCATTTATTTCATCATGTTATATTATCAGTATGAAATTATTTACCTTTGCTGTTTGAATTGTTGCGATGGACGAAACTACCTTCACATTATCACTACACAATCGTTTTACAATTAACTGGCAACGTGTAAACTTGTATGCAGGCGTCTAAGCGAAATAGAAGCGCAAGACATGAACCGGTGTGTATGCCTATCTCTCTCACTCTCTTTCTCTCTCGCTCTGTCTCTCTTGCTCTTAGGCGGGCTAACTGTGCTCGAGTGGAAGGGACGCGTGCCTTTCACTATTTATGTCTGTCTCTCTCGCTCTTAGGCGGGCTAACCATGCCCCAGTGGAAGGGACGCGTGCCTCTCACTCGCTCTCATTGTGAGCGCATAACGTGAGCGGAGCGTAACGCAGTTTCTTGAAGTGTCACCCGGCAAACCAATTTATAAGACGTTGTCACGTCAAAATTAAATAAAAAATTATTAAAAATTATATACTTTAAACAAATTAAAACTAAAACTAAGTCATAAGAAAATGAAAATGGAATGAAATTGTGGACATTTTGGAAACATTTTTGCAAAACCATAACCAGTTGTTGCAATTGTTCAAGACTTTTTCTAACAGACTGCAAAACGACAGCTACGCCATTATCATTAAAGCAGACAAAGTGCCCTATGGAGAAGAAGCAGGCACATATAATGTTCCAACTATTAATGAAGTTGCAGTTGTTATGGCTGGTGACCCATGTGAACGTCGGGATATTCGCATTCAACGCAGAGATAATACGATGCAAATAATTCAAGACAATCATCGTTCTTACGATGCATTGCAGTATCCGTTGATATTTTGGGAAGGAGAAGATGGATACCATTTAAATATTGAACAAAGGATACCAACTACAGGTACAACTTATAGACTATCTTTTAGATTATTTTTTTCAAATAATTTCTGTATCTCTCATATATGTATTTATTTGCAGGTGAAGAACTGATCAAGAAAGATAGTGCTATGAACTTATACGCACTAAAGTAAAACACATGCAGTACAAAGTATCGGTTACTTTTATGTTTTTTCTCAAGTGAAAAAGCCGCCTCGAAATTTGACTAAACCCATATCTATTCACAAGTTATGCGTTTCACGAATCAAAATTCAGAATTTACTCTAGCACGTCTTCAGCGACATTCACACGATTTTGTTTGAATTGCGCCACCTACAGAATATAAAAAAGTTCTAGTTAAATAGATAGGAGTTATGACCTAATAACCAAATGAAAATAAAGTATATTGTAGATGGCACTACTCACAAGGTAATACTTTGTTCTCCGCACCGAATTATAATAACGCGGCTGATTTATCGGCTAAGAGTTAAGATCATACTTCACAGGATCATTTCTGTAGTATATCTTCACACATTCTCAACTCACATTGAGAGTGGTCGCAACCTCGACGATGAGTCGAAGTTTCGTGTCCTGAGCGTGAGGCAGGTTTTCGGAATTCCCTTAGGAAATCCTTGTAGCCATCGATGATCGTTCAACTGGGCTTTGGTTCGGTCACGGGCACGAAACATTCTGAGAGGTTGCTTTTTAAGCTAATGGAACACAATAAATTTTGTTGCCAGTCCAACCAACTAAATTATTCATAGAATGTAAGCGAAGGCTGTACCTAATGGAAATGATATTGTAAATATGGTTATAGAATATCCTGAAATTCATTCGAAAATTTGCACGTTGAAAATAAACACAAACAATTACCATAGATCTCTTAGTTGAATAATGTACATGTAACTGTATAAAACGAATATGGCAAAATATTTAGTAGATAGTGTTTTATTTCCACAAAATTGTTTGTACTACAACAATTGTTTCACCACGATGTAGCTTCTTCAGGTTAGGTACGTGACAACGTGTCACGTAACAATGAATTTACACTCGGTTCAATAGAATCAGCCAGTAAACATAAATACCTGAAGAAGCCACATCGTAGTGAAACAAACATTTTTGTGGAAATAAAATACTGTCTCCTATAAATTTTTTAATTAAATTGAGTTTCCACCAAGTAAAGAAGGAATCAAGCGTTTAAAACGATTGAATATATTTCCGAAATAAGATTAGTTATTCCAAAAGTAAAAAATCTGGAAATGCTACTGTAATAGCGAAATAATTGTTATATTTATAATAAAATTAGAATAACTTTATTGAAATTATCATTTTAACTCTCTTAATCTTAAATATCACACATATTCATTCAAAAAAATATATAAGAGACAGTATTTTAATTTCCACAAAAATGTTTATAATACAACAATTGTTTCACCACGATGTGGCTTCTTCAGGTATCTACATTCTACTGGTTGATGGTGTCCAGTGTAACCGAGTTTAAATACAGTGTTAAGTACGTGACAAAATAATGGAAGAACAAGTCATAAAAACTGGATGTGTTTATTGTAGTTTGCCGCTAAAAATGCCATTAGGGAAAGATATTCAATAATGGAGACTTGTCAACATTTCTTTTGCTCTTTCAAAAGGATTTTTCGGGAATTGTACATGTTGATTTCAAGAATTTCTAAAAGTATTAAACTAGAGAACGTTTGCTTTCGACGAGGATAATTTCATAGTTATTATTGAAATTATCCACCTCGAAAGCAAAAGTTCTAGATTAACATTTTTAGAATTTCTAGAAATCAAATGGTACGATGCCCGTAAAATCCTTTTGATTTAAAAAAAAAAAATGTTGACAAGTCTCCATTACTAAATATATTTATTTTCCTATTGGCATTGTTTAGCGGCAAACTCCAATAAACACCTTGAGTTTTTATGACTTGTTTTTTCATTATATTGTCACGTACTTAGCATTGTATTTAAACTCGGTTACACTGGACACAATCAGCCAGTAGAATGTAGATACCTGAAGAAGCCACATCGTGGTGAAACAATTGTTGTATTATAAACATTTTTGTGGAAATACTGTCTTATATTTTTTCTCCAATAAATATGTGAATAAAGTTATTCTAATTTCATTATATTTATATATGAAAATTATTTCTCTATTAAAGTAGCATTCCCAGATTTTTTACATTTGGAATATTTTATCTTATTTCGGAAATTTATTCGTTTTATACTGTAACAGGTAAATTATACCAATAAGATCTATGGTAATTCTAAAATTCGGCTTTACTAAGAACTGGGGTCAAAAAAATATTTAAAGCGGTTAAATGTCCCCATCTGTTTGTGTTTATTTACATCGTGCAAATTTTCGAAAGAACTGTTGTATTTGTAATGAATATTATGATTATTATATTACAATAACCATAATTAAAAATTCATTTCCATTAAGTACTTCTATGTGAAATTTAGTTGGTCATTTGGAACGGACTGTCATAAAAATTTATTGTGTTTCATTAGCTTATAGAGCAACCTCTCAGAATGTTTCGTGCCCGCGACCGTACCAAAGTCCGGTTGAACGATCATCGATGGCTACAAGGATCTCCTAAGGGAATTCCGAAAACCTGCCTCACGCTCAGGACACGAAACTTCGACTCATCGTCGAGGTTGCGACCACTCTCAATGTGAGTTAAGAATGAGTGAAGATATACTACAGAAATGATCCTGTGAAGTATGATCTTAACTCTTAGCCGATAAATCAGCCGCGTTATTATAATTCGGTGCGAAGAACAAAGTATTACCTTCTGAGTAGCGCCATCTACAATATACTTTATTTTCATTTGGTCATTAGGTCATAACTACCTGTCTATTTATCTAAAACTTTTTTTATATTCTGTAGGTGGAGCAATTGAAACAAAATCGTGTGAATGTCGCTGAAGGCGTGCTAGAGTTAATTCTGAATTTTGATTCGTGAAACGCATAACTTGTGATAAGATATGGGTTTACTCAAGTTTCGAGGCGGCGTTTTCACTTGAGAAAAAACATAAAAGTAACCGATACTTTGTACTTTTTGCAGTGTTCATTGTATTTCCTTCAAAGCAGGCTCGGTGCGAATACTCTTTCATGTCTTCTTTCAACTGAAAACTGCGCCCCGAAATGATAATATGAGTAAACAAATATCTTATCACCAGTTATGCGTTTCACGAATCATAATTCAGAATTAATTTTAGCGCTTCTTCAGTGATATTCACGCGATTTGGTTTCAGTTGCGCCACCTACAGAATATAAAAAAAGTTCTAGTTAAATAGACAGGTAGTTATGGCATAATGACCATACAAAAATAAAGTATATTATAGATGGCGCTTCTAACAACGTAATACTATGTTCTCCGCATCGAATCATAATAACGCGGCTCATTTATCGGCGAAAAGTTAAGATCATACTTCACAGGATCATTTCTGTAGTATATCTTCACACATTCTCAACTCACATTGAGAGTGGTCGCAACCTCGACGATGAGTCGAAGTTTCGTGTCCTGAGCGTGAGGCAGGTTTTCGGAATTCCCTTAGGAAATCCTTGTAGCCATCGATGATCGTTCAACTGGACTTTCGTTCGGTCACGGTCACGAAACATTCTGAGAGGTTGTTAATTTTACATTAAAGAAACATAAGGTTAAAACATAATTTGCGTCATCTACTGAACTGATGGAGTTCAAATATAGAATATGATTAAAACACAGTGTGATGGAACAATTGTCATTCAACAATAAAAACAACATAATTATACAAAAATATTAAGGAAAATTCACCGATGTTGACTCGTAGATTGTAATTTGATCAAAATCAATTAAGTAAGATCAATCTGACAGAACTGTTAATAATTCAATTCATAAAAATATTCACAAGCAGAAAATATGAAGAAAAATTATATTCGGAATACATAACCACTAGTCGAGTGAAAAAACAGAAATCTTGTTGAAAATTTTTAAGTAGAACTCACAAGGACAATTCAATTCACAATTATTCTTTGAAGAGGCAATCAAATTTGCGAGAAATAGAAATAATAAGTAATAAAAGATATATAGTTTGAAATTGGTTAAGAAAATGTTAGAAAAATTGTTATTATCATGAATCCTATATTAATTTTAGTGAAATTATTGGCAAAGAACCAGCTAAATCAAATATAACTCACCAAAATAGTTTAAAAAGGGTAAAATTAATCAAAACTGAATTAATTCAATGAAACATAGAAATGTTGAATATATGTATGTAAGAAATATCCTGGAAGATGCTTATGCATGGATAAAGTTGTAATACCATATAATTCAAAAAAATATAATCAACATAATAAAAACAACTGTTAACTTCTGCTATTTTAACAGTAGATTTGTTTTTCTTAAATGAAAGATGAATTTCCGTCAAGTAAAGACCCAGACAATCAAAAAAAAAGGGTAATAAATTTCATTAGTAATTTTAACTAATTCTTTGTTAAATTTTGACACTTGAATTTATTCCATTCATAACATTAAATTTTGAGTTTTGATCATATACGTCTATTAAATATAAGCGGTGCTTATTGTAGACATTAATTTAATTCTAAAAGTTTTTTTGAATAAAAAGTTTTTTGAAATTAAAATTGTAGAAGACTAACAGATTAATTCTGTTTCGATATTAAAATGAAACAAAACTTGAAATACTATACGGATGAACAGCCAGAATTTCACTGTTCTGTTTATCATGAAAGTAATATCAAAATGCTGATAAAAAATTTTGCTAATTTTTTAGAATATTTTCGAACTAGGAAATATTCAAATTTCGTCTAATCGTTGAAAGTATCATTTTTAAGAAATTTGGATAAATGCTAGTAAGCTTTGGAATTCAATTTTTCGAGAAAACTATAAAAGGAAGCAGCAGGCTAAATATCGATCAGTATGAAAATGCTCCAGAACCCAGACACGTCCCTCTGAATAAATTATTCTTCAAGTATCCAGTTCCACAACCTTTTCAAGACCAGCATTATTTCACTTTCTTCAGTTTTATCAATATATTCTTGTGCCATTTCTTCATCCTCTTTCTCCCCAATCAAGGTTTTGCTTATTGTATCCATATTTTTATAACGAATAATATTACTTTATTCAATTTTACTCAACAAAAAAATTATGTTGAAAATTTAAATTTTGAAGCCTCACGTTGGGCACCAATTTATTATGAAATAAATAAATAAGTTTTTTAATTATTATTAATTAGCAGTCCTACGTTTTGGGTGCCAATTTATAATGAATTGAATAAATGAAATTTTTAATTATTAATTATTATTAGTCTCTCTTTGATGGAACCAAATTATTATTATTAGTACTTAAAAGGATTAATTAGAAAAGTTTTTTTTGATCATCTTTTTATGAGTTAATTTCATTATCATGGAATTTACTTTTTAAAGTATTAGCATGAAATCTTACAGAGCTGAATCACGTCGTTTTGTTTCAGAGTTAAATAAATATTTACTCTGCCAAAATATACGTCTCCATAACCAAAAAAAATTAACATTTCTATTACGAATTGATATCAAGAAATACGTAACCTGAATGTTCTAATGAAATATTCAACGTATAAATCTAACAAGATGAAATCCAAAAGAAGAAAATCAACAAAGTGGCCTGTGAATGCAAACTTGAAAGGGAGAGAGAACATTAAAAAGGAACATTCAAAGTGATAAACAAACTTACCGAAGATAGAAATATTTTTAATTTGTAGAACTTTTCATTCAAAATATATTTCTTGTTATATTAGTACTACGAAATAGAGATAAGGTTATGTTAACATAGAGCTTAGACATTAGATTGGTTTAGTATTCATAGATGTATAATTCAGATTACATTGATTCAATATATATTTGCAAAATTAAATTATTAAAATTCAAATTGAACTCTCCCTACTAAAACAAATAAAATATAAAGTGATCAAGACACCAAGCAGAACATGCAGAAGCGAAATATTACTATTGATTCAAATGTTCTTGGCAAAATTATTTGATTATTTTTTATTTCAAACTTCCATTGCCTGATTCTATATATTCCCTCTAATAGACAAAATATCGTCTTTCAGTGGCTATCTATGATGATGATCAATAAACACAGCATTATATAATATTATTTTAGTTTTAGGTCATTTTGTCATAACTACGTGGCAAGGTGTAGGCTTTTTAAATTTTACATATTCGATATATAAACTAATGAAGATTTTTATGAAAGTTATGAATTTATTAAAAGGGCTGAACCACCACGTTTTATAATGAAAAACATTATCAATCATATGACCGCCACGACTAGTTACAATACCCCTTTCAATCAACCCGTTTTTTCACTATATTGTGACTCTTCTATCCACTCTTTCAGAAACTTATGTGAAAAACTCATTAGAAATGAAACGGCAATTTGTGGATCAATTTGTGAAGCGAAACGGTATCGTTATTTGATAAACTAGTGATAAAAATAAATTCTATTTCCACAAACTTTTTATTGTTGAATGGCAATTGTGTCGCCACACTGTGACTACATTTGAGATGCAGCAGTTCTATAAATGACGCAAATTATGATTTAACCTTATGTTTCTTTAATGTAAAATAAACAACCTCTCAGAATGTATCGTGACCGTGACCGAACCAAAGTCCAGTTGAACGATCATCGATGGCTACAAGGATTTCCTAAGGGAATTCCGGAAACCTGCCTCACGCTCAGGACACGAAACTTCGACTCATCGTCGAGGTTGCGACCACTCTCAATGTGAGTTGAGAATGTGTGAAGATATACTACAGAAATGATCCTGTGAAGTATGATCTTAACTCTTAGCCGATAAATCAGCCGCTTTATTATAATTCGGTGCGGAGAACAAAGTATTACCATGTGAGTAGCGCCATCTACAATATACCTTATTTTCAATTGGTCATTAGGTCATAACTACCTGTCTATTTATCTAAAACTTTTTTTATATTCTGTAGGTGGAGCAATTGAAACAAAATCGTGTGAATGTCGCTGAAGGCGTGCTAGAGTTAATTCTGAATTTTAATTCGTGAAACGCATAACTTGTGATAAGATATGGGTTTACTCAAGTTTCGAGGCGGCGTTTTCACTTGAGAAAAAACATAAAAGTAACCGATACTTTGTACTTTTTGCAGTGTTCATTGTATTTCCTTCAAAGCAGGCTCGGTGCGAATACTCTTTCATGTCTTCTTTCAACTGAAAATTGCGCCTCGAAATGATAATATGAGTAAACTCATATCTTATCACCAGTTATGCGTTTCACAAATCATAATTCAGAATTAATTTTAGCGCTTCTTCAGTGATATTCACGCGATTTGGTTTCGGTTACGCCACCTACAGAATATAAAAAAAAGTTCTAGTTAAATAGACAGGTAGTTATGGCATAATGACCAAACAAAAATAAAGTATATTATAGATGGCGCTTCTAACAACGTAATACTATGTTCTCCGCATCGAATCATAATAACGCGGCTCATTTATCGGCGAAAAGTTAAGATCATACTTCACAGGATCATTTCTGTAGTATATCTTCACACATTCTCAACTCACATTGAGAGTGGTCGCAACCTCGACGATGAGTCGAAGTTTCGTGTCCTGAGCGTGAGGCAGGTTTTCGGAATTCCCTTAGGAAATCCTTGTAGCCATCGATGATCGTTCAACTGGACTTTCGTTCGGTCACGGTCACGAAACATTCTGAGAGGTTGTTAATTTTACATTAAAGAAACATAAGGTTAAATCATAATTTGCGTCATCTACTGAACTGATGCAGTTCAAATATAGAATATGATTAAACCACAGTGTGACGGAACAATTGTCATTCAACAATAAAAACAACATAATTATAGAAAAATATTAAGGAAAATTCACCGATGTTGACTCGTAGATTGTAATTTGATCAAAATCAATTAAGTAAGATCAATCTGACAGAACTGTTAATAATTCAATTCATAAAAATATTCACAAGCAGAAAATATGAAGAAAAATTATATTCGGAATACATAACCACTAGTCGAGTGAAAAAAGAGAAATCTTGTTGAAAATTTTTAAGTAGAACTCACAAGGAGAATTCAATTCACAATTATTCTTTGAAGAGGCAATCAAAGTTGCAAGAAATAGAAATAATAAGTAATAAAAGATATATAGTTTGAAATTGGTAAAGAAAATGTTAGAAAAATTGTTATTATCATGAATCCTATATTAATTTTAGTGAAATTATTGGCAAAGAACAAGCTAAATCAAATATAACTCACCAAAATAGTTTAAAAAGGGTAAAATTAATCAAAATTGAATTAATTCAATGAAACATAGAAATGTTGAATATATGTATGTAAGAAATATCCTGGAAGATGCTTATGCATGGATAAAGTTGTAATACCATATAGGTCAAAAAAAATGTAATCAACATAATAAAAACAACTGTTAACTTCCGCTATTTTAACAGTAGATTTGTTTTTCTTAAATGAAAGATGAATTTCCGTCAAGTAAAGACCCAGACAATCAAAAAAAAGGGTAATAAATTTCATTAGTAATTTTAACTAATTCTTTGTTAAATTTTGACACTTGAATTTATTCCATTTATAACATTATATTTTGAGTTTTGATCATATACGTCTATTAAATATAAGCGGTGCTTATTGTAGACATTAATTTAATTCTAAAAGTTTTTTTGAATAAAAAGTTTTTTGAAATTAAAATTGTAGAAGACTAACAGATTAAATCTGTTTTAATATTAAAATAAAACAAAACTTGAAATACTAACGGATGAACAGCCAGAATTTCACTGTTCTGTTTATCATGAAAGTAATATCAAAATGCTGATAAAAAATTTTGCTAATTTTTTAGAATATTTTCGAACTAGGAAATATTCAAATTTTGTCTAATCGTTGAAAGCATCATTTTTAAGAAATTTGGATAAATGCTAGTAAGCTTTGGAATTCAATTTTTCGAGAAAACTATAAAAGGAAGCAGCAGGCTAAAGATCGATCAGTATGAAAATGCTCCAGAACCCAGACACGTCCCTCTGAATAAATTATTCTTCAAGTATCCAGTTCCACAACCTTTTCAAGACCTGCATTATTTCACTTTCTTCAATTTTATCAATATATTCTTGTGCCATTTCTTCATCCTCTTTCTCTCCAATCAAGGTTTTGCTTATTGTTTCCATATTTTTATAACGAATAATATTACTTTATTCAATTTTACTCAACAAAAAAAATTATGCTGATAATTTAAATTTTGAAGCCTCACGTTGGGCACCAATTTATTATGAAATAAATAAATAAGTTTTTTAATTATTATTAATTAGCAGTCCTACGTTTTGGGTGCCAATTTATAATGAATTGAATAAATGAAATTTTTAATTATTAATATTAGTCTCTCTTTGATGGAACCAAATTATTATTATTAGTACTAAAAAGGATTAATTAGAAAAGTTTTTTTTGATCACCTTTTTATGAGTTAATTTTATTATCATGGAATTTACTTTTTACAGTATTAGCATGAAATCTTAGAGAGCTGAATCACGTCGTTTTGTTTCAAAGTTAAATAAATATTTACTCTGCCAAAATATACGTCTCCATAACCAAGAAAAATTAACATTTCTATTACGAATTGATATCAAGAAATACGTAACCTGAATGTTCTAATGAAATATTTCACGTATAAATCTAACAAGATGAAATCCAAAAGAAGAAAATCAACAAAGTGGCCTGTGAATGCAAACTTGAAAGGGAGAGAGGACATTAAAAAGGAACATTCAAAGTGATAAACAAACTTACCGAAGATAGAAATATTTTTAATTTGTACAACTTTTCATTCAAAATATATTTCTTGTTATATTAGTACTACGGAATAGAGATAAGGTTAGGTTAACATAGAGCTTAGACATTAGATTGGTTTAGTATTCATAGATGTATAATTCAGATTACATTGATTCAATATATATTTGCAAAATTAAATTATTAAAATTCAAATTGAACTCTCCCTACTAAAACAAATAAAATATAAAGTGATCAAGACACCAAGCAGAACATGCAGAAGCAAAATATTACTATTGATTCAAATGTTCATGGCAAAATTATTTGATTTTTTTTTATTTCAAACTTCCATTGCCTGATTCTATATATTCCCTCTAACAGACAAAATAACGTCTTTCAGTGGCTATTCATGATGATGATCAATAAACACAGCATTATATAATATTAATTTAGTTTTAGGTCATTTTGTCATAACTACGTGGCAAGGTGTAGGCTTTTTGCATTTTCGATATATAAACTAATGAAGATTTTTATGAAAGTTATGAATTTATTAGAAGGGCTGAACCACAACGTTTTATAATGAAAAACATTATCAATCATATGACCGCCACGACTAGTTACAATACCCCATTCAATCAACCCGTTTTTTCACTATATTGTAAATCTTCTATCCACTCTTTCAGAAACTTGTGTGAAATACTCATTAGAAATGAAACGGCAATTTGTGGATCAATTTGTGAAGCGAAACGGTATCGTTATTTGATAAACTAGTGATAAAAATAAATTCAATTTCCACAAACTTTTTATTGTTGAATGGCAATTGTTACGCCACACCGTGACTACATTTGAGATGCAGCAGTTCTATAAATGACGCAAATTATGAATTAACCTTATGTTTCTTTAAAGTAAAATAAACAACCTCTCAGAATGTTTCGCGACCGTGACCGAACCAAAGTCCAGTTGAACGATCATCGATGGCTACAAGGATTTCCTAAGGGAATTCCGAAAACCTGCCTCACGCTCAGGACACGAAACTTCGACTCATCGTCGAGGTTGCGACCACTCTCAATGTGAGTTGAGAATGTGTGAAGATATACTACAGAAATGATCCTGTGAAGTATGATCTTAACTTCTCGCTGATATATCAGCCGCATTATTATGATGCGATGCGGAGAACAAAGTATTACTATGTTAGTAGCGCCATCTATAATATACTTTATTTCATTATGTCATAACTACCTGTCTATTCAACTAGAACTTTTTTTTATATTCTGTAGGTGGCGCAACTGAAACCAATTCGCGTGAATATCACTGAAGACGCGCTAAAATTAATTCTGAATTATGATTTGTGAAACGCATAACTGGTGATAAGATATGAGTTTACTCATATTATCATTTCGAGGCGCAATTTTCTGTTGAGAAAAGGCATAAAAGAGTATTCGCACCGAGCCTTCTTTGAAGGAAATGCAATGAACACTGCAAAAAGTACAAAGTATCGGTTACTTTTATGTTTTTTCTCAAGTGAAAACGCCGCCTCGAAATTTGAGTAAACCCATATCTTATCACAAGTTATGCGTTTCACGAATCAAAATTCAGAATTTACTCTAGCACGTCTTCAGCGACATTCACACGATTTTGTTTGAATTGCGCCACCTACAGAATATAAAAAAGTTCTAGTTAAATAGACAGGTAGTTATGACCTAATGACCAAATGAAAATCGAATATATTATAGATGGCGCGACTCAAATGTCATACTTTGTTCTCCGCACCGAATTATAATAACGCGGCTGATTTATCGGCTAAGAGTTAAGATCATACTTCACAGGATCATTTCTGTAGTATATCTTCACACATTCTCAACTCACATTGAGAGTGGTCGCAACCTCGACGATGAGTCGAAGTTTCGTGTCCTGAGCGTGAGGCAGGTTTTCGGAATTCCCTTAGGAAATCCTTGTAGCCATCGATGATCGTTCAACTGGACTTTGGTTCGGTCACGGGCACGAAACATTCTGAGAGGTTGCTTTTTAAGCTAATAAAACACAATAAATTTTGTTGCCAGTCCAACCAACTAAATTATTCATAGAATGTAAGCGAAGGCTGTACCTAATGGAAATGATATTGTAAATATGGTTATAGAATATCCTGAAATTCATTCGAAAATTTGCACGTTGAAAATAAACACAAACAATTACCATAGATCTTTTAGTTGAATAATGTACATGTAACTGTATAAAACGAATATGGCAAAATATTTAGTAGATAGTGTTTTATTTCCACAAAATTGTTTGTACTACAACAATTGTTTCACCACGATGTAGCTTCTTCAGGTTAGGTACGTGACAACGTGTCACGTAACAATGAATTTACACTCGGTTCAATAGAATCAGCCAGTAAACATAAATACCTGAAGAAGCCACATCGTAGTGAAACAAACATTTTTGTGGAAATAAAATACTGTCTCCTATAAATTTTTCAATTAAATTGAGTTTCCACCAAGTAAAGAAGGAATCAAGCGTTTAAAACGATTGAATATATTTCCGAAATAAGATTAGTTATTCCAAATGTGAAAAATCTGGAAATGCTACAGTAATAGCGAAATAATTGTTATATTTATAATAAAATTAGAATAAATTTATTGAAATTATCATTTTAACTCTCTTAATCTTAAATATCACACATATTCATTCAAAAAAATATATAAGAGACAGTATTTTAATTTCCACAAAAATGTTTATAATACAACAATTGTTTCACCACGATGTGGCTTCTTCAGGTATCTACATTCTACTGGTTGATGGTGTCAAGTGTAACCGAGTTTAAATACAGTGTTAAGTACGTGACAAAATAATGGAAGAACAAGTCATAAAAACTGGATGTGTTTATTGTAGTTTGCCGCTAAAAATGCCATTAGGGAAAGATATTCAATAATGGAGACTTGTCAACATTTCTTTTGCTCTTTCAAACGGATTTTTCGGGAATTGTACAAGAATTTATAAAAGTATTAAACTAGAGAACGTTTACTTTCGACGTGGATAATTTCATAGTTATTGTTGAAATTATCCATCTCGAAAGCAAAAGTTCTAGATTAACATTTTTAGAAATCAAATGGTACGATGCCCGTAAAATTCTTTTGATTTTTAGAGAAAAATGTTGACAAGTCTCCATTATTAAATATATTTATTTTCCTATAGGCATTGTTTAGCGGCAAACTCCAATAAACACCTTGAGTTTTTATGACTTGTTTTTTCATTATATTGTCACATACTTAGCATTGTATTCAACCTCGGTTACACTGGACACAATCAGCCAGTAGAATGTAGATACCTGAAGAAGCCACATCGTGGTGTAACAATTGTTGTATTATAAACATTTTTGTGGAAATTACAATACTATCTTATATATTCTTCCCAATAAATATGTGAATAAAGTTATTCTAATTTCATTATATATTTATTTATATATAAAAATTATTTCTCTATTAAAGTAGCATTCCCAGATTTTTTACATTTGGAATAACTTATCTTATTTCGGAAATATATTCGTTTTATACTGTAACAGGTAAATTATACCAATAAGATCTATGGTAATTCTAAAATTCGGCTTTACTAAGAACTGGGGTCAAAAAAATATTTAAAGCGGTTAAATGTCCCCATCTGTTTGTGTTTATTTACATCGTGCAAATTTTCGAAAGAACTGTTGTATTTGTAATGAATATTATGATTATTATATTACAATAACCATAATTAAAAATTCATTTCCATTAAGTACTTCTATGTGAAATTTAGTTGGTCATTTGGAACGGACTGTCATAAAAATTTATTGTGTTTCATTAGCTTATAGAGCAACCTCTCAGAATGTTTCGTGCCCGCGACCGTACCAAAGTCCGGTTGAACGATCATCGATGGCTACAAGGATCTCCTAAGGGAATTCCGAAAACCTGCCTCACGCTCAGGACACGAAACTTCGACTCATCGTCGAGGTTGCGACCACTCTCAATGTGAGTTGAGAATGAGTGAAGATATACTTCAGAAATGATCCTGTGAAGTATGATCTTAACTCTTAGCCGATAAATCAGCCGCGTTATTATAATTCGGTGCGAAGAACAAAGTATTACCTTCTGAGTAGCGCCATCTACAATATACTTTATTTTCATTTGGTCATTAGGTCATAACTACCTGTCTATTTATCTAAAACTTTTTTTATATTCTGTAGGTGGAGCAATTGAAACAAAATCGTGTGAATGTCGCTGAAGGCGTGCTAGAGTTAATTCTGAATTTTGATTCGTGAAACGCATAACTTGTGATAAGATATGGGTTTACTCAAGTTTCGAGGCGGCGTTTTCACTTGAGAAAAAACATAAAAGTAACCGATACTTTGTACTTTTTGCAGTGTTCATTGTATTTCCTTCAAAGCAGGCTCGGTGCGAATACTCTTTCATGTCTTCTTTCAACTGAAAACTGCGCCCCGAAATGATAATATGAGTAAACAAATATCTTATCACCAGTTATGCGTTTCACAAATCATAATTCAGAATTAATTTTAGCGCTTCTTCAGTGATATTCACGCGTTTCAGTTGCGCCACCTACAGAATATAAAAAAAGTTCTAGTTAAATAGACAGGTAGTTATGGCATAATGACCAAACAAAAATAAAGTATATTATAGATGGCGCTTCTAACAACGTAATACTATGTTCTCCGCATCGAATCATAATAACGCGGCTCATTTATCGGCGAAAAGTTAAGATCATACTTCACAGGATCATTTCTGTAGTATATCTTCACACATTCTCAACTCACATTGAGAGTGGTCGCAACCTCGACGATGAGTCGAAGTTTCGTGTCCTGAGCGTGAGGCAGGTTTTCGGAATTCCCTTAGGAAATCCTTGTAGCCATCGATGATCGTTCAACTGGACTTTCGTTCGGTCACGGGCACGAAACATTCTGAGAGGTTGCTTTTTAAGCTAATAAAACACAATAAATTTTGTTGCCAGTCCAACCAACTAAATTATTCATAGAATGTAAGCGAAGGCTGTACCTAATGGAAATGATATTGTAAATATGGTTATAGAATATCCTGAAATTCATTCGAAAATTTGCACGTTGAAAATAAACACAAACAATTACCATAGATCTTTTAGTTGAATAATGTACATGTAACTGAATAAAACGAATATGGCAAAATATTTAGTAGATAGTGTTTTATTTCCACAAAATTGTTTGTACTACAACAATTGTTTCACCACGATGTAGCTTCTTCAGGTTAGGTACGTGACAACGTGTCACGTAACAATGAATTTACACTCGGTTCAATAGAATCAGCCAGTAAACATAAATACCTGAAAAAGCCACATCGTAGTGAAACAAACATTTTTGTGGAAATAAGATACTGTCTCCTATAAATTTTTCAATTAAATTGAGTTTCCACCAAGTAAAGAAGGAATAAAGCGTTTAAAACGATTGAATATATTTCCGAAATAAGATTAGTTATTCCAAATGTGAAAAATCTGGAAATGCTACAGTAATAGCGAAATAATTGTTATATTTATAATAAAATTAGAATAACTTTATTGAAATTATCATTTTAACTCTCTTAATCTTAAATATCACACATTCAAAAAAATATATAAGAGACAGTATTTTAATTTCCACAAAAATGTTTATAATACAACAATTGTTTCACCACGATGTGGCTTCTTCAGGTATCTACATTCTACTGGTTGATGGTGTCCAGTGTAACCGAGTTTAAATACAGTGTTAAGTACGTGACAAAATAATGGAAGAACAAGTCATAAAAACTGGATGTGTTTATTGTAGTTTGCCGCTAAAAATGCCATTAGGGAAAGATATTCAATAATGGAGACTTGTCAACATTTCTTTTGCTCTTTCAAACGGATTTTTCGGGAATTGTACAAGAATTTATAAAAGTATTAAACTAGAGAACGTTTACTTTCGACGTGGATAATTTCATAGTTATTGTTGAAATTATCCATCTCGAAAGCAAAAGTTCTAGATTAACATTTTTAGAAATCAAATGGTACGATGCCCGTAAAATTCTTTTGATTTTTAGAGAAAAATGTTGACAAGTCTCCATTACTAAATATATTTATTTTCCTATAGGCATTGTTTAGCGGCAAACTCCAATAAACACCTTGAGTTTTTATGACTTGTTTTTTCATTATATTGTCACATACTTAGCATTGTATTCAACCTCGGTTATACTGGACACAATCAGCCAGTAGAATGTAGATACCTGAAGAAGCCACATCGTGGTGTAACAATTGTTGTATTATAAACATTTTTGTGGAAATTACAATACTATCTTATATATTCTTTCCAATAAATATGTGAATAAAGTTATTCTAATTTCATTATATATTTATTTATATATAAAAATTATTTCTCTATTAAAGTAGCATTCCCAGATTTTTTACATTTGGAATAACTTATCTTATTTCGGAAATATATTCGTTTTATACTGTAACAGGTAAATTATACCAATAAGATCTATGGTAATTCTAAAATTCGGCTTTACTAAGAACTGGGGTCAAAAAAATATTTAAAGCGGCGAACTGTCCCCATCTGTTTGTGTTTATTTTCATCGTGCAAATTTTCGAAAGAACTGTTGTATTTATAATGAATATTATGATTATCATATTACAATAACCATTATAAAAAATTCATTCCCATTAAGTACTTCTATGTGAAATTTAGTTGGTCATTTGGAACGGACTGGAATAAAAATTTATTGTGTTTCATTAACTTATAAAGCAACCTCTCAGAATGTTTCGTGCCGGCGACCGTACCAAAGTCCGGTTGAACGATCATCGATGGCTACAAGGATTTCCTAAGGGAATTCCGAAAACCTGCCTCACGCTCAGGACACGAAACTTCGACTCATCGTCGAGGTTGCGACCACTCTCAATGTGTGTTGAGAATGTGTGAAGATATACTACAGAAATGATCCTGTGAAGTATGATCTTAACTTTTCGCCGATAAATGAGCCGCGTTATTATGATTCGATGCGGAGAACATAGTATTACATTGTTAGAAGCGCCATCTATAATATACTTTATTTTTGTTTGGTCATTATGCCATACCTACCTGTCTATTTAACTAGAACTTTTTTTTATATTCTGTAGGTGGCGCAACCGAAACCAAATCGCGTGAATATCACTGAAGAAGCGCTAAAATTAATTCTGAATTTTGATTCGTGAAACGCATAACTTGTGATAAGATATGGGTTTTCTCAAGTTTCGAAGCGGCGTTTTCCCTTGAGAAAAAACATAAAAGTAACCGATACTTTGTACTTTTTGCAGTGTTCATTGTATTTCCTTCAAAGCAGGCTCGGTGCGAATACTCTTTCATGTCTTCTTTCAACTGAAAATTGCGCCTCGAAATGATAATATGAGTAAACTCATATCTTATCACCAGTTATGCGTTTCACAAATCATAATTCAGAATTAATTTTAGCGCTTCTTCAGTGATATTCACGCGATTTGGTTTCGGTTGCGCCACCTACAGAATATAAAAAAAAGTTCTAGTTAAATAGACAGGTAGTTATGGCATAATGACCAAACAAAAATAAAGTATATTATAGATGGCGCTTCTAACAACGTAATACTATGTTCTCCGCATCGAATCATAATAACGCGGCTCATTTATCGGCGAAAAGTTAAGATCATACTTCACAGGATCATTTCTGTAGTATATCTTCACACATTCTCAACTCACATTGAGAGTGGTCGCAACCTCGATGATGAGTCGAAGTTTCGTGTCCTGAGCGTGAGGCAGGTTTTCGGAATTCCCTTAGGAAATCCTTGTAGCCATCGATGATCGTTCAACTGGACTTTCGTTCGGTCACGGTCACGAAACATTCTGAGAGGTTGTTAATTTTACATTAAAGAAACATAAGGTTAAATCATAATTTGCGTCATCTACAGAACTGAACATGAACTGAACATCAAATGTAGAATATGATTAAACCACAGTGTGACGGAACAATTGTCATTCAACAATAAAAACAACATAATTATACAAAAATATTAAGGAAAATTCACCGATGTTGACTCGTAGATTTTAATTTGATCAAAATCAATTAAGTAAGATCAATCTGACAGAACTGTTAATAATTCAATCCATAAAAATATTCACAAGCAGAAAATATGAAGAAAAATTATATTCGGAATACATAACCACTAGTCGAGTGAAAAAACAGAAATCTTGTTGAAAATTTTTAAGTAGAACTCACAAGAAGAATTCAATTCACAATTATTCTTCGAAGAGGCAATCAAATTTGCAAGAAATAGAAATAATAAGTAATAAAAGATATATAGTTTGAAATTGGTAAAGAAAATGTTAGAAAAATTGTTATTATCATGAATCCTATATTAATTTTAGTGAAATTATTGGCAAAGAACAAGCTAAATCAAATATAACTCACCAAAATAGTTTAAAAAGGGTAAAATTAATCAAAATTGAATTAATTCAATGAAACATAGAAATGTTGAATATATGTATGTAAGAAATATCCTGGAAGATGCTTATGCATGGATAAAGTTGTAATACCATATAAGTCAAAAAAATGTAATCAACATAATAAAAACAACTGTTAACTTCCGCTATTTTAACAGTAGATTTGTTTTTCTTAAATGAAAGATGAATTTCCGTCAAGTAAAGACCCAGACAATCAAAAAAAAAAAAGGGTAATAAATTTCATTTGTAATTTTAACTAATTCTTTGTTAAATTTTGACACTTGAATTTATTCCTTTTATAACATTATATTTTGAGTTTTGATCATATACGTCTATTAAATATAAGCGGTGCTTATTGTAGACATTAATTTAATTCTAAACGTTCTTTTGAATAAAAAGTTTTTTGAAATTAAAATTGTAGAAGACTAACAGATTAAATCTGTTTTTATATTAAAATAAAACAAAACTTGAAATACTATACGGATGAACAGCCAGAATTTCACTGTTCTGTTTATCATGAAAGTAATATCAAAATGCTGATAAAAAATTTTGCTAATTTTTTAGAATATTTTCGAACTAGGAAATATTCAAATTTTGTCTAATCGTTGAAAGCATCATTTTTAAGAAATTTGGATAAATGCTAGTAAGCTTTGGAATTGGATTTTTCGAGAAAACTATAAAAGGAAGCAGCAGGCTAAAGATCGATCAGTATGAAAATGCTCCAGAACCCAGACACGTCCCTCTGAATAAATTATTCTTCAAGTATCCAGTTCCACAACCTTTTCAAGACCTGCATTATTTCACTTTCTTCAGTTTTATCAATATATTCTTGTGCCATTTCTTCCTCCTCTTTTTCTCCAATCAAGGTTTTGCTTATTGTTTCCAAATTTTTATAACGAATAATATTACTTTATTCAATTTTACTCAACAAAAAAAATTATGCTGAAAATTTAAATTTTGAAGCCTCACGTTGGGCACCAATTTATTATGAAATAAATAAGTTTTTTAATTATTATTAATTAGCAGTCCTACGTTTTGGGTGCCAAATTAATAATGAATTGAATAAATGAAATTTTTAATTATTAATTTTAGTCTCTCTTTGATGGAACCAAATTATTATTATTAGTACTTAAAAGGATTAATTAAAAAATTTTTATTTGATCACCTTTTTATGAGGTAATATTATTATCCTGGAATTTACTTTTTAAAATATTAGCATGAAATCTTAAAGAGCTGAATCACGTCGTTTTGTTTCAAAGTTAAATAAATATTTACTCTGCCAAAATATACGTCTCCATAACCAAAAAAAATTAACATTTCTATTACGAATTGATATCAAGAAATACGTAACCTGAATGTTCTAATGAAATATTCAACGTATAAATCTAACAAGATGAAATCCAAAAGAAGAAAATCAACAAAATGGCCTGTGAATGCAAACTTGAAAGGGAGAGAGGACATTAAAAAGAAACATTCAAAGTGATAAACAAACTTACCGAAGATAGAAATATTTTTAATTTGTACAACTTTTCATTCAAAATATATTTCTTGTTATATTAGTACTACGGAATAGAGATAAGGTTAGGTTAACATAGAGCTTAGACATTAGATTGGTTTAGTATTCATAGATGTATAATTCAGATTACATTGATTCAATATATATTTGCAAAATTAAATTATTAAAATTCAAATTGAACTCTCCCTACTAAAACAAATAAAATATAAAGTGATCAAGACACCAAGCAGAACATGCAGAAGCAAAATATTACTATTGATTCAAATGTTCATGGCAAAATTATTTGATTTTTTTTATTTCAAACTTCCTTTGCCTGATTCTATATATTCCCTCTAATAGACAAAATATCGTCTTTCAGTAGCTATCTATGATGATGATCAATAAACACAGCATTATATAATATTATTTTGGTTTAAGGTCATTTTGTCATAACTACGTGGCAAGGTGTAGGCTTTTCAAATTTTGCATTTTCGATATATAAACTAATGAAGGTTTTTATGAAAGTTATGAATTTATTAGAAGGGCTGAACCACCACGTTTTATAATGAAAAACATTATCAATCATATGACCGCTACGACTAGTTACAATGCCCCATTCAATCAACCCGTTTTTTCACTATATTGTGAATCTTCTATCCACTCTTTCAGAAACTTATGTGAAAAACTCATTAGAAATGAAACGGCAATTTGTGGATCAATTTCTGAAGCGAAACGGTATCGTTATTTGATAAACTAGTGATAAAAGTAAATTCAATTTCTACAAACTTTTTATTGTTGAATGGCAATTGTTTCGCCACACCGTGACTACATTTGAGATGCAGCAGTTCTATAAATGACGCAAATTATGAATTAACCTTATGTTTCTTTAAAGTAAAATAAACAACCTCTCAGAATGTTTCGCGACCGTGACCGAACCAAAGTCCAGTTGAACGATCATCGATGGCTACAAGGATTTCCTAAGGGAATTCCGAAAACCTGCCTCACGCTCAGGACACGAAACTTCGACTCATCGTAGAGGTTGCGACCACTCTCAATGTGAGTTGAGAATGTGTGAAGATATACTACAGAAATGATCCTGTGAAGTATGATCTTAACTTCTCGCTGATATATCAGCCGCATTATTATGATGCGATGCGGAGAACAAAGTATTACTATTTTAGTAGCGCCATCTATAATATACTTTATTTTTATTTAGTCATTATGTCATAACTACCTGTCTATTCAACTAGAACTTTTTTTTATATTCTGTAGGTGGCGCAACTGAAACCAATTCGCGTGAATATCACTGAAGACGCGCTAAAATTAATTCTGAATTATGATTTGTGAAACGCATAACTGGTGATAAGATATGAGTTTACTCATATTATCATTTCGAGGCGCAATTTTCTGTTGAGAAAAGGCATAAAAGAGTATTCGCACCGAGCCTTCTTTGAAGGAAATGCAATGAACACTGCAAAAAGTACAAAGTATCGGTTACTTTTATGTTTTTTCTCAAGTGAAAACGCCGCCTCGAAATTTGAGTAAACCCATATCTTATCACAAGTTATGCGTTTCACGAATCAAAATTCAGAATTTACTCTAGCACGTCTTCAGCGACATTCACACGATTTTGTTTGAATTGCGCCACCTACAGAATATAAAAAAGTTCTAGTTAAATAGACAGGTAGTTATGACCTAATGACCAAATGAAAATCGAATATATTATAGATGGCGCGACTCAAATGTCATACTTTGTTCTCCGCACCGAATTATAATAACGCGGCTGATTTATCGGCTAAGAGTTAAGATCATACTTCACAGGATCATTTCTGTAGTATATCTTCACACATTCTCAACTCACATTGAGAGTGGTCGCAACCTCGACGATGAGTCGAAGTTTCGTGTCCTGAGCGTGAGGCAGGTTTTCGGAATTCCCTTAGGAAATCCTTGTAGCCATCGATGATCGTTCAACTGGACTTTGGTTCGGTCACGGGCACGAAACATTCTGAGAGGTTGCTTTTTAAGCTAATAAAACACAATAAATTTTGTTGCCAGTCCAACCAACTAAATTATTCATAGAATGTAAGCGAAGGCTGTACCTAATGGAAATGATATTGTAAATATGGTTATAGAATATCCTGAAATTCATTCGAAAATTTGCACGTTGAAAATAAACACAAACAATTACCATAGATCTTTTAGTTGAATAATGTACATGTAACTGTATAAAACGAATATGGCAAAATATTTAGTAGATAGTGTTTTATTTCCACAAAATTGTTTGTACTACAACAATTGTTTCACCACGATGTAGCTTCTTCAGGTTAGGTACGTGACAACGTGTCACGTAACAATGAATTTACACTCGGTTCAATAGAATCAGCCAGTAAACATAAATACCTGAAGAAGCCACATCGTAGTGAAACAAACATTTTTGTGGAAATAAAATACTGTCTCCTATAAATTTTTCAATTAAATTGAGTTTCCACCAAGTAAAGAAGGAATCAAGCGTTTAAAACGTTTGAATATATTTCCGAAATAAGATTAGTTATTCCAAATGTGAAAAATCTGGAAATGCTACAGTAATAGCGAAATAATTGTTATATTTATAATAAAATTAGAATAACTTTATTGAAATTATCATTTTAACTCTCTTAATCTTAAATATCACACATATTCATTCAAAAAAATATATAAGAGACAGTATTTTAATTTCCACAAAAATGTTTATAATACAACAATTGTTTCACCACGATGTGGCTTCTTCAGGTATCTACATTCTACTGGTTGATGGTGTCCAGTGTAACCGAGTTTAAATACAGTGTTAAGTACGTGACAAAATAATGGAAGAACAAGTCATAAAAACTGGATGTGTTTATTGTAGTTTGCCGCTAAAAATGCCATTAGGGAAAGATATTCAATAATGGAGACTTGTCAACATTTCTTTTGCTCTTTCAAACGGATTTTTCGGGAATTGTACAAGAATTTATAAAAGTATTAAACTAGAGAACGTTTACTTTCGACGTGGATAATTTCATAGTTATTGTTGAAATTATCCATCTCGAAAGCAAAAGTTCTAGATTAACATTTTTAGAAATCAAATGGTACGATGCCCGTAAAATTCTTTTGATTTTTAGAGAAAAATGTTGACAAGTCTCCATTACTAAATATATTTATTTTCCTATAGGCATTGTTTAGCGGCAAACTCCAATAAACACCTTGAGTTTTTATGACTTGTTTTTTCATTATATTGTCACATACTTAGCATTGTATTCAACCTCGGTTACACTGGACACAATCAGCCAGTAGAATGTAGATACCTGAAGAAGCCACATCGTGGTGTAACAATTGTTGTATTATAAACATTTTTGTGGAAATTACAATACTATCTTATATATTCTTTCCAATAAATATGTGAATAAAGTTATTCTAATTTCATTATATATTTATTTATATATAAAAATTATTTCTCTATTAAAGTAGCATTCCCAGATTTTTTACATTTGGAATAACTTATCTTATTTCGGAAATATATTCGTTTTATACTGTAACAGGTAAATTATACCAATAAGATCTATGGTAATTCTAAAATTCGGCTTTACTAAGAACTGGGGTCAAAAAAATATTTAAAGCGGCGAACTGTCCCCATCTGTTTGTGTTTATTTTCATCGTGCAAATTTTCGAAAGAACTGTTGTATTTATAACGAATATTATGATTATTATATTACAATAACCATAATTAAAAATTCATTTCCATTAAGTACTTCTATGTGAAATTCAGTTGGTCATTTGGAACGGACTGGCATAAAAATTTATTGTGTTTCATTAGCTTATAAAGCAACCTCTCAGAATGTTTCGTGCCCGCGACCGTACCAAAGTCCGGTTGAACGATCATCGATGGCTACAAGGATTTCCTAAGGGAATTCCGAAAACCTGCCTCACGCTCAGGACACGAAACTTCGACTCATCGTCGAGGTTGCGACCACTCTCAATGTGAGTTGAGAATGTGTGAAGATATACTACAGAAATGATCCTGTGAAGTATGGTCTTAACTCTTAGCCGATAAATCAGCCGCGTTATTATAATTCGGTGCGGAGAACAAAGTATTACGTTGTTAGAAGCGCCATCTATAATATACTTTATTTTTGTTTGGTCATTATGCCATAACTACCTGTCTATTTAACTAGAACTTTTTTTTATATTCTGTAGGTGGCGCAACCGAAACCAAATCGCGTGAATATCACTGAAGAAGCGCTAAAATTAATTCTGAATTTTGATTCGTGAAACGCATAACTTGTGATAAGATATGGGTTTACTCAAGTTTCGAAGCGGCGTTTTCACTTGAGAAAAAACATAAAAGTAACCGATACTTTGTACTTTTTGCAGTGTTCATTGTATTTCCTTCAAAGCAGGCTCGGTGCGAATACTCTTTCATGTCTTCTTTCAACTGAAAATTGCGCCTCGAAATGATAATATGAGTAAACTCATATCTTATCACCAGTTATGCGTTTCACAAATCATAATTCAGAATTAATTTTAGCGCTTCTTCAGTGATATTCACGCGATTTGGTTTCGGTTGCGCCACCTACAGAATATAAAAAAAAGTTCTAGTTAAATAGACAGGTAGTTATGGCATAATGACCAAACAAAAATAAAGTATATTATAGATGGCGCTTCTAACAACGTAATACTATGTTCTCCGCATCGAATCATAATAACGCGGCTCATTTATCGGCGAAAAGTTAAGATCATACTTCACAGGATCATTTCTGTAGTATATCTTCACACATTCTCAACTCACATTGAGAGTGGTCGCAACCTCGACGATGAGTCGAAGTTTCGTGTCCTGAGCGTGAGGCAGGTTTTCGGAATTTCCTTAGGAAATCCTTGTAGCCATCGATGATCGTTCAACTGGACTTTCGTTCGGTCACGGTCACGAAACATTCTGAGAGGTTGTTAATTTTACATTAAAGAAACATAAGGTTAAATCATAATTTGCGTCATCTACAGAACTGAACATGAACTGAACATCAAATGTAGAATATGATTAAACCACAGTGTGACGGAACAATTGTCATTCAACAATAAAAACAACATAATTATACAAAAATATTAAGGAAAATTCACCGATGTTGACTCGTAGATTTTAATTTGATCAAAATCAATTAAGTAAGATCAATCTGACAGAACTGTTAATAATTCAATTCATAAAAATATTCACAAGCAGAAAATATGAAGAAAAATTATATTCGGAATACATAACCACTAGTCGAGTGAAAAAACAGAAATCTTGTTGAAAATTTTTAAGTAGAACTCACAAGGAGAATTCAATTCACAATTATTCTTCGAAGAGGCAATCAAATTTGCAAGAAATAGAAATAAGAAGTAATAAAAGATATATAGTTTGAAATTGGTAAAGAAAATGTTAGAAAAATTGTTATTATCATGAATCCTATATTAATTTTAGTGAAATTATTGGCAAAGAACAAGCTAAATCAAATATAACTCACCAAAATAGTTTAAAAAGGGTAAAATTAATCAAAATTGAATTAATTCAATGAAACATAGAAATGTTGAATATATGTATGTAAGAAATATCCTGGAAGATGCTTATGCATGGATAAAGTTGTAATACCATATAAGTCAAAAAAATGTAATCAACATAATAAAAACAACTGTTAACTTCCGCTATTTTAACAGTAGATTTGTTTTTCTTAAATGAAAGATGAATTTCCGTCAAGTAAAAACCCAGACAATCAAAAAAAAAAGGGTAATAAATTTCATTAGTAATTTTAACTAATTCTTTGTTAAATTTTGACACTTGAATTTATTCCATTTATAACATTATATTTTGAGTTTTGATCATATACGTCTATTAAATATAAGCGGTGCTTATTGTAGACATTAATTTAATTCTAAACGTTTTATTGAATAAAAAGTTTTTTGAAATTAAAATTGTAGAAGACTAACAGATTAAATCTGTTTTTATATTAAAATAAAACAAAACTTGAAATACTATACGGATGAACAGCCAGAATTTCACTGTTCTGTTTATCATGAAAGTAATATCAAAATGCTGATAAAAAATTTTGCTAATTTTTTAGAATATTTTCGAACTAGGAAATATTCAAATTTTGTCTAATCGTTGAAAGAATCATTTTTAAGAAATTTGGATAAATGCTAGTAAGCTTTGGAATTGAATTTTTCGAGAAAACTATAAAAGGAAGCAGCAGGCTAAAGATCGATCAGTATGAAAATGCTCCAGAACCCAGACACGTCCCTCTGAATAAATTATTCTTCAAGTATCCAGTTCCACAACCTTTTCAAGACCAGCATTATTTCACTTTCTTCAGTTTTATCAATATATTCTTGTGCCATTTCTTCATCCTCTTTTTCTTCAATCAAGGTTTTGCTTATTGTTTCCATATTTTTATAACGAATAATATTACTTTATTCAATTTTACTCAACAAAAAAAAATTATGCTGAAAATTTAAATTTTGAAGTCTCACGTTGGGCACCAATTTATTATGAAATAAATAAGTTTTTTAATTATTATTAATTAGCAGTCCTACGTTTTGGGTGCCAAATTAATAATGAATTGAATAAATGAAATTTTTAATTATTAATATTAGTCTCTCTTTGATGGAACCAAATTATTATTATTAGTACTTAAAAGGATTAATTAGAAAATTTTTATTTGATCACCTTTTTATGAGGTAATTTTATTATCATGGAATTTACTTTTTAAAATATTAGCATGAAATCTTAAAGAGCTGAATCACGTCGTTTTGTTTCAAAGTTAAATAAATATTTACTCTGCCAAAATATACGTCTCCATAACCAAAAAAAATTAACATTTCTATTACGAATTGATATCAAGAAATACGTAACCTGAATGTTCTAATGAAATATTCAACGTATAAATCTAACAAGATGAAATCCAAAAGAAGAAAATCAACAAAGTGGCCTGTGAATGCAAACTTGAAAGGGAGAGAGGACATTAAAAAGAAACATTCCAAGTGAAAACAAACTTACCGAAGATAGAAATATTTTCAATTTGTACAACTTTTCATTCAAAATATATTTCTTGTTATATTAGTACTACGGAATAGAGATAAGGTTAGGTTAACATAGAGCTTAGACATTAGATTGGTTTAGTATTTATAGATGTATAATTCAGATTACATTGATTCAATATATATTTGCAAAATTAAATTATTAAAATTCAAATTGAACTCTCCCTACTAAAACAAATAAAATATAAAGTGATCAAGACACCAAGCAGAACATGCAGAAGCAAAATATTACTATTGATTCAAATGTTCATGGCAAAATTATTTGATTTTTTTTTATTTCAAACTTCCTTTGCTTGATTCTATATATTCCCTCTAATAGACAAAATATTGTCTTTCAGTGGCTATCTATGATGATGATCAATAAACACAGCATTATATAATATTATTTTGGTTTAAGGTCATTTTGTCATAACTACGTGGCAAGGTGTAGGCTTTTTAAATTTTGCATTTTCGATATATAAACTAATGAAGGTTTTTATGAAAGTTATGAATTTATTAGAAGGGCTGAACCACCACGTTTTATAATGAAAAACATCAATCATATGACCGCCACGACTAGTTACAATGCCCCATTCAATCAACCCGTTTTTTCACTATATTGTGAATCTTCTATCCACTCTTTCAGAAACTTATGTGAAAAACTCATTAGAAATGAAACGGCAATTTGTGGATCAATTTGTGAAGCGAAACGGTATCGTTATTTGATAAACTAGTGATAAAAATAAATTCAATTTCCACAAACTTTTTATTGTTGAATGGCAATTGTTTCGCCACACCGTGACTACATTTGAGATGCAGCAGTTCTATAAATGACGCAAATTATGAATTAACCTTATGTTTCTTTAAAGTAAAATAAACAACCTCTCAGAATGTTTCGCGACCTCGACTCATCGTCGAGGTTGCGACCACTCTCAATGTGAGTTGAGAATGTGTGAAGATATACTACAGAAATGATCCTGTGAAGTATGATCTTAACTTCTCGCTGATATATCAGCCGCATTATTATGATAAGATGCGGAGAACAAAGTATTACTATATTAGTAGCGCCATCTATAATATACTTTATTTTTATTTAGTCATTATGTCATAACTACCTGTCTATTCAACTAGAACTTTTTTTTATATTCTGTAGGTGGCGCAACTGAAACCAATTCGCGTGAATATCACTGAAGACGCGCTAAAATTAATTCTGAATTATGATTTGTGAAACGCATAACTGGTGATAAGATATGAGTTTACTCATATTATCATTTCGAGGCGCAATTTTCTGTTGAGAAAAGGCATAAAAGAGTATTCGCACCGAGCCTTCTTTGAAGGAAATGCAATGAACACTGCAAAAAGTACAAAGTATCGGTTACTTTTATGTTTTTTCTCAAGTGAAAACGCCGCCTCGAAATTTGAGTAAACCCATATCTTATCACAAGTTATGCGTTTCACGAATCAAAATTCAGAATTTACTCTAGCACGTCTTCAGCGACATTCACACGATTTTGTTTGAATTGCGCCACCTACAGAATATAAAAAAGTTCTAGTTAAATAGACAGGTAGTTATGACCTAATGACCAAATGAAAATCGAATATATTATAGATGGCGCTTCTAACAACGTAATACTATGTTCTCCGCACCGAATTATAATAACGCGGCTGATTTATCGGCTAAGAGTTAAGATCATACTTCACAGGATCATTTCTGTAGTATATCTTCACACATTCTCAACTCACATTGAGAGTGGTCGCAACCTCGACGATGAGTCGAAGTTTCGTGTCCTGAGCGTGAGGCAGGTTTTCGGAATTCCCTTAGGAAATCCTTGTAGCCATCGATGATCGTTCAACTGGACTTTGGTTCGGTCACGGGCACGAAACATTCTGAGAGGTTGCTTTTTAAGCTAATAAAACACAATAAATTTTGTTGCCAGTCCAACCAACTAAATTATTCATAGAATGTAAGCGAAGGCTGTACCTAATGGAAATGATATTGTAAATATGGTTATAGAATATCCTGAAATTCATTCGAAAATTTGCACGTTGAAAATAAACACAAACAATTACCATAGATCTTTTAGTTGAATAATGTACATGTAACTGTATAAAACGAATATGGCAAAATATTTAGTAGATAGTGTTTTATTTCCACAAAATTGTTTGTACTACAACAATTGTTTCACCACGATGTAGCTTCTTCAGGTTAGGTACGTGACAACGTGTCACGTAACAATGAATTTACACTCGGTTCAATAGAATCAGCCAGTAAACATAAATACCTGAAGAAGCCACATCGTAGTGAAACAAACATTTTTGTGGAAATAAAATACTGTCTCCTATAAATTTTTCAATTAAATTGAGTTTCCACCAAGTAAAGAAGGAATCAAGCGTTTAAAACGTTTGAATATATTTCCGAAATAAGATTAGTTATTCCAAATGTGAAAAATCTGGAAATGCTACAGTAATAGCGAAATAATTGTTATATTTATAATAAAATTAGAATAACTTTATTGAAATTATCATTTTAACTCTCTTAATCTTAAATATCACACATATTCATTCAAAAAAATATATAAGAGACAGTATTTTAATTTCCACAAAAATGTTTATAATACAACAATTGTTTCACCACGATGTGGCTTCTTCAGGTATCTACATTCTACTGGTTGATGGTGTCCAGTGTAACCGAGTTTAAATACAGTGTTAAGTACGTGACAAAATAATGGAAGAACAAGTCATAAAAACTGGATGTGTTTATTGTAGTTTGCCGCTAAAAATGCCATTAGGGAAAGATATTCAATAATGGAGACTTGTCAACATTTCTTTTGCTCTTTCAAACGGATTTTTCGGGAATTGTACAAGAATTTATAAAAGTATTAAACTAGAGAACGTTTACTTTCGACGTGGATAATTTCATAGTTATTGTTGAAATTATCCATCTCGAAAGCAAAAGTTCTAGATTAACATTTTTAGAAATCAAATGGTACGATGCCCGTAAAATTCTTTTGATTTTTAGAGAAAAATGTTGACAAGTCTCCATTACTAAATATATTTATTTTCCTATAGGCATTGTTTAGCGGCAAACTCCAATAAACACCTTGAGTTTTTATTACTTGTTTTTTCATTATATTGTCACATACTTAGCATTGTATTCAACCTCGGTTACACTGGACACAATCAGCCAGTAGAATGTAGATACCTGAAGAAGCCACATCGTGGTGTAACAATTGTTGTATTATAAACATTTTTGTGGAAATTACAATACTATCTTATATATTCTTTCCAATAAATATGTGAATAAAGTTATTCTAATTTCATTATATATTTATTTATATATAAAAATTATTTCTCTATTAAAGTAGCATTCCCAGATTTTTTACATTTGGAATAACTTATCTTATTTCGGAAATATATTCGTTTTATACTGTAACAGGTAAATTATACCAATAAGATCTATGGTAATTCTAAAATTCGGCTTTACTAAGAACTGGGGTCAAAAAAATATTTAAAGCGGCGAACTGTCCCCATCTGTTTGTGTTTATTTTCATCGTGCAAATTTTCGAAAGAACTGTTGTATTTATAACGAATATTATGATTATTATATTACAATAACCATAATTAAAAATTCATTTCCATTAAGTACTTCTATGTGAAATTCAGTTGGTCATTTGGAACGGACTGGCATAAAAATTTATTGTGTTTCATTAACTTATAAAGCAACCTCTCAGAATGTTTCGTGCCCGCGACCGTACCAAAGTCCGGTTGAACGATCATCGATGGCTACAAGGATTTCCTAAGGGAATTCCGAAAACCTGCCTCACGCTCAGGACACGAAACTTCGACTCATCGTCGAGGTTGCGACCACTCTCAATGTGAGTTGAGAATGTGTGAAGATATACTACAGAAATGATCCTGTGAAGTATGGTCTTAACTCTTAGCCGATAAATCAGCCGCGTTATTATAATTCGGTGCGGAGAACAAAGTATTACGTTGTTAGAAGCGCCATCTATAATATACTTTATTTTTGTTTGGTCATTATGCCATAACTACCTGTCTATTTAACTAGAACTTTTTTTTATATTCTGTAGGTGGCGCAACCGAAACCAAATCGCGTGAATATCACTGAAGAAGCGCTAAAATTAATTCTGAATTTTGATTCGTGAAACGCATAACTTGTGATAAGATATGGGTTTACTCAAGTTTCGAAGCGGCGTTTTCACTTGAGAAAAAACATAAAAGTAACCGATACTTTGTACTTTTTGCAGTGTTCATTGTATTTCCTTCAAAGCAGGCTCGGTGCGAATACTCTTTCATGTCTTCTTTCAACTGAAAATTGCGCCTCGAAATGATAATATGAGTAAACTCATATCTTATCACCAGTTATGCGTTTCACAAATCATAATTCAGAATTAATTTTAGCGCTTCTTCAGTGATATTCACGCGATTTGGTTTCGGTTGCGCCACCTACAGAATATAAAAAAAAGTTCTAGTTAAATAGACAGGTAGTTATGGCATAATGACCAAACAAAAATAAAGTATATTATAGATGGCGCTTCTAACAACGTAATACTATGTTCTCCGCATCGAATCATAATAACGCGGCTCATTTATCGGCGAAAAGTTAAGATCATACTTCACAGGATCATTTCTGTAGTATATCTTCACACATTCTCAACTCACATTGAGAGTGGTCGCAACCTCGACGATGAGTCGAAGTTTCGTGTCCTGAGCGTGAGGCAGGTTTTCGGAATTTCCTTAGGAAATCCTTGTAGCCATCGATGATCGTTCAACTGGACTTTCGTTCGGTCACGGTCACGAAACATTCTGAGAGGTTGTTAATTTTACATTAAAGAAACATAAGGTTAAATCATAATTTGCGTCATCTACAGAACTGAACATGAACTGAACATCAAATGTAGAATATGATTAAACCACAGTGTGACGGAACAATTGTCATTCAACAATAAAAACAACATAATTATACAAAAATATTAAGGAAAATTCACCGATGTTGACTCGTAGATTTTAATTTGATCAAAATCAATTAAGTAAGATCAATCTGACAGAACTGTTAATAATTCAATTCATAAAAATATTCACAAGCAGAAAATATGAAGAAAAATTATATTCGGAATACATAACCACTAGTCGAGTGAAAAAACAGAAATCTTGTTGAAAATTTTTAAGTAGAACTCACAAGGAGAATTCAATTCACAATTATTCTTCGAAGAGGCAATCAAATTTGCAAGAAATAGAAATAAGAAGTAATAAAAGATATATAGTTTGAAATTGGTAAAGAAAATGTTAGAAAAATTGTTATTATCATGAATCCTATATTAATTTTAGTGAAATTATTGGCAAAGAACAAGCTAAATCAAATATAACTCACCAAAATAGTTTAAAAAGGGTAAAATTAATCAAAATTGAATTAATTCAATGAAACATAGAAATGTTGAATATATGTATGTAAGAAATATCCTGGAAGATGCTTATGCATGGATAAAGTTGTAATACCATATAAGTCAAAAAAATGTAATCAACATAATAAAAACAACTGTTAACTTCCGCTATTTTAACAGTAGATTTGTTTTTCTTAAATGAAAGATGAATTTCCGTCAAGTAAAGACCCAGACAATCAAAAAAAAAAGGGTAATAAATTTCATTTGTAATTTTAACTAATTCTTTGTTAAATTTTGACACTTGAATTTATTCCATTTATAACATTATATTTTGAGTTTTGATCATATACGTTTATTAAATATAAGCGGTGCTTATTGTAGACATTAATTTAATTCTAAACGTTCTTTTGAATAAAAAGTTTTTTGAAATTAAAATTGTAGAAGACTAACAGATTAAATCTGTTTTTATATTAAAATAAAACAAAACTTGAAATACTATACGGATGAACAGCCAGAATTTCACTGTTCTGTTTATCATGAAAGTAATATCAAAATGCTAATAAAAAATTTTGCTAATTTTTTAGAATATTTTCGAACTAGGAAATATTCAAATTTTGTCTAATCGTTGAAAGCATCATTTTTAAGAAATTTGGATAAATGCTAGTAAGCTTTGGAATTGAATTTTTCGAGAAAACTATAAAAGGAAGCAGCAGGCTAAAGATCGATCAGTATGAAAATGCTCCAGAACCCAGACACGTCCCTCTGAATAAATTATTCTTCAAGTATCCAGTTCCACAACCTTTTCAAGACCAGCATTATTTCACTTTCTTCAGTTTTATCAATATATTCTTGTGCCATTTCTTCATCCTCTTTTTCTTCAATCAAGGTTTTGCTTATTGTTTCCATATTTTTATAACGAATAATATTACTTTATTCAATTTTACTCAACAAAAAAAAATTATGCTGAAAATTTAAATTTTGAAGTCTCACGTTGGGCACCAATTTATTATGAAATAAATAAGTTTTTTAATTATTATTAATTAGCAGTCCTACGTTTTGGGTGCCAAATTAATAATGAATTGAATAAATGAAATTTTTAATTATTAATATTAGTCTCTCTTTGATGGAACCAAATTATTATTATTAGTACTTAAAAGGATTAATTAGAAAATTTTTATTTGATCACCTTTTTATGAGGTAATTTTATTATCATGGAATTTACTTTTTAAAATATTAGCATGAAATCTTAAAGAGCTGAATCACGTCGTTTTGTTTAAAAGTTAAATAAATATTTACTCTGCCAAAATATACGTCTCCATAACCAAAAAAAATTAACATTTCTATTACGAATTGATATCAAGAAATACGTAACCTGAATGTTCTAATGAAATATTCAACGTATAAATCTAACAAGATGAAATCCAAAAGAAGAAAATCAACAAAGTGGCCTGTGAATGCAAACTTGAAAGGGAGAGAGGACATTAAAAAGAAACATTCAAAGTGAAAACAAACTTACCGAAGATAGAAATATTTTCAATTTGTACAACTTTTCATTCAAAATATATTTCTTGTTATATTAGTACTACGGAATAGAGATAAGGTTAGGTTAACATAGAGCTTAGACATTAGATTGGTTTAGTATTTATAGATGTATAATTCAGATTACATTGATTCAATATATATTTGCAAAATTAAATTATTAAAATTCAAATTGAACTCTCCCTACTAAAACAAATAAAATATAAAGTGATCAAGACACCAAGCAGAACATGCAGAAGCAAAATATTACTATTGATTCAAATGTTCATGGCAAAATTATTTGATTTTTTTTTATTTCAAACTTCCTTTGCTTGATTCTATATATTCCCTCTAATAGACAAAATATTGTCTTTCAGTGGCTATCTATGATGATGATCAATAAACACAGCATTATATAATATTATTTTGGTTTAAGGTCATTTTGTCATAACTACGTGGCAAGGTGTAGGCTTTTTAAATTTTGCATTTTCGATATATAAACTAATGAAGGTTTTTATGAAAGTTATGAATTTATTAGAAGGGCTGAACCACCACGTTTTATAATGAAAAACATCAATCATATGACCGCCACGACTAGTTACAATGCCCCATTCAATCAACCCGTTTTTTCACTATATTGTGAATCTTCTATCCACTCTTTCAGAAACTTATGTGAAAAACTCATTAGAAATGAAACGGCAATTTGTGGATCAATTTGTGAAGCGAAACGGTATCGTTATTTGATAAACTAGTGATAAAAATAAATTCAATTTCCACAAACTTTTTATTGTTGAATGGCAATTGTTTCGCCACACCGTGACTACATTTGAGATGCAGCAGTTCTATAAATGACGCAAATTATGAATTAACCTTATGTTTCTTTAAAGTAAAATAAACAACCTCTCAGAATGTTTCGCGACCTCGACTCATCGTCGAGGTTGCGACCACTCTCAATGTGAGTTGAGAATGTGTGAAGATATACTACAGAAATGATCCTGTGAAGTATGATCTTAACTTCTCGCTGATATATCAGCCGCATTATTATGATAAGATGCGGAGAACAAAGTATTACTATATTAGTAGCGCCATCTATAATATACTTTATTTTTATTTAGTCATTATGTCATAACTACCTGTCTATTCAACTAGAACTTTTTTTTATATTCTGTAGGTGGCGCAACTGAAACCAATTCGCGTGAATATCACTGAAGACGCGCTAAAATTAATTCTGAATTATGATTTGTGAAACGCATAACTGGTGATAAGATATGAGTTTACTCATATTATCATTTCGAGGCGCAATTTTCTGTTGAGAAAAGGCATAAAAGAGTATTCGCACCGAGCCTTCTTTGAAGGAAATGCAATGAACACTGCAAAAAGTACAAAGTATCGGTTACTTTTATGTTTTTTCTCAAGTGAAAACGCCGCCTCGAAATTTGAGTAAACCCATATCTTATCACAAGTTATGCGTTTCACGAATCAAAATTCAGAATTTACTCTAGCACGTCTTCAGCGACATTCACACGATTTTGTTTGAATTGCGCCACCTACAGAATATAAAAAAGTTCTAGTTAAATAGACAGGTAGTTATGACCTAATGACCAAATGAAAATCGAATATATTATAGATGGCGCTTCTAACAACGTAATACTATGTTCTCCGCACCGAATTATAATAACGCGGCTGATTTATCGGCTAAGAGTTAAGATCATACTTCACAGGATCATTTCTGTAGTATATCTTCACACATTCTCAACTCACATTGAGAGTGGTCGCAACCTCGACGATGAGTCGAAGTTTCGTGTCCTGAGCGTGAGGCAGGTTTTCGGAATTCCCTTAGGAAATCCTTGTAGCCATCGATGATCGTTCAACTGGACTTTGGTTCGGTCACGGGCACGAAACATTCTGAGAGGTTGCTTTTTAAGCTAATAAAACACAATAAATTTTGTTGCCAGTCCAACCAACTAAATTATTCATAGAATGTAAGCGAAGGCTGTACCTAATGGAAATGATATTGTAAATATGGTTATAGAATATCCTGAAATTCATTCGAAAATTTGCACGTTGAAAATAAACACAAACAATTACCATAGATCTTTTAGTTGAATAATGTACATGTAACTGTATAAAACGAATATGGCAAAATATTTAGTAGATAGTGTTTTATTTCCACAAAATTGTTTGTACTACAACAATTGTTTCACCACGATGTAGCTTCTTCAGGTTAGGTACGTGACAACGTGTCACGTAACAATGAATTTACACTCGGTTCAATAGAATCAGCCAGTAAACATAAATACCTGAAGAAGCCACATCGTAGTGAAACAAACATTTTTGTGGAAATAAAATACTGTCTCCTATAAATTTTTCAATTAAATTGAGTTTCCACCAAGTAAAGAAGGAATCAAGCGTTTAAAACGTTTGAATATATTTCCGAAATAAGATTAGTTATTCCAAATGTGAAAAATCTGGAAATGCTACAGTAATAGCGAAATAATTGTTATATTTATAATAAAATTAGAATAACTTTATTGAAATTATCATTTTAACTCTCTTAATCTTAAATATCACACATATTCATTCAAAAAAATATATAAGAGACAGTATTTTAATTTCCACAAAAATGTTTATAATACAACAATTGTTTCACCACGATGTGGCTTCTTCAGGTATCTACATTCTACTGGTTGATGGTGTCCAGTGTAACCGAGTTTAAATACAGTGTTAAGTACGTGACAAAATAATGGAAGAACAAGTCATAAAAACTGGATGTGTTTATTGTAGTTTGCCGCTAAAAATGCCATTAGGGAAAGATATTCAATAATGGAGACTTGTCAACATTTCTTTTGCTCTTTCAAACGGATTTTTCGGGAATTGTACAAGAATTTATAAAAGTATTAAACTAGAGAACGTTTACTTTCGACGTGGATAATTTCATAGTTATTGTTGAAATTATCCATCTCGAAAGCAAAAGTTCTAGATTAACATTTTTAGAAATCAAATGGTACGATGCCCGTAAAATTCTTTTGATTTTTAGAGAAAAATGTTGACAAGTCTCCATTACTAAATATATTTATTTTCCTATAGGCATTGTTTAGCGGCAAACTCCAATAAACACCTTGAGTTTTTATGACTTGTTTTTTCATTATATTGTCACATACTTAGCATTGTATTCAACCTCGGTTACACTGGACACAATCAGCCAGTAGAATGTAGATACCTGAAGAAGCCACATCGTGGTGTAACAATTGTTGTATTATAAACATTTTTGTGGAAATTACAATACTATCTTATATATTCTTTCCAATAAATATGTGAATAAAGTTATTCTAATTTCATTATATATTTATTTATATATAAAAATTATTTCTCTATTAAAGTAGCATTCCCAGATTTTTTACATTTGGAATAACTTATCTTATTTCGGAAATATATTCGTTTTATACTGTAACAGGTAAATTATACCAATAAGATCTATGGTAATTCTAAAATTCGGCTTTACTAAGAACTGGGGTCAAAAAAATATTTAAAGCGGCGAACTGTCCCCATCTGTTTGTGTTTATTTTCATCGTGCAAATTTTCGAAAGAACTGTTGTATTTATAACGAATATTATGATTATTATATTACAATAACCATAATTAAAAATTCATTTCCATTAAGTACTTCTATGTGAAATTCAGTTGGTCATTTGGAACGGACTGGCATAAAAATTTATTGTGTTTCATTAGCTTATAAAGCAACCTCTCAGAATGTTTCGTGCCCGCGACCGTACCAAAGTCCGGTTGAACGATCATCGATGGCTACAAGGATTTCCTAAGGGAATTCCGAAAACCTGCCTCACGCTCAGGACACGAAACTTCGACTCATCGTCGAGGTTGCGACCACTCTCAATGTGAGTTGAGAATGTGTGAAGATATACTACAGAAATGATCCTGTGAAGTATGGTCTTAACTCTTAGCCGATAAATCAGCCGCGTTATTATAATTCGGTGCGGAGAACAAAGTATTACGTTGTTAGAAGCGCCATCTATAATATACTTTATTTTTGTTTGGTCATTATGCCATAACTACCTGTCTATTTAACTAGAACTTTTTTTTATATTCTGTAGGTGGCGCAACCGAAACCAAATCGCGTGAATATCACTGAAGAAGCGCTAAAATTAATTCTGAATTTTGATTCGTGAAACGCATAACTTGTGATAAGATATGGGTTTACTCAAGTTTCGAAGCGGCGTTTTCACTTGAGAAAAAACATAAAAGTAACCGATACTTTGTACTTTTTGCAGTGTTCATTGTATTTCCTTCAAAGCAGGCTCGGTGCGAATACTCTTTCATGTCTTCTTTCAACTGAAAATTGCGCCTCGAAATGATAATATGAGTAAACTCATATCTTATCACCAGTTATGCGTTTCACAAATCATAATTCAGAATTAATTTTAGCGCTTCTTCAGTGATATTCACGCGATTTGGTTTCGGTTGCGCCACCTACAGAATATAAAAAAAAGTTCTAGTTAAATAGACAGGTAGTTATGGCATAATGACCAAACAAAAATAAAGTATATTATAGATGGCGCTTCTAACAACGTAATACTATGTTCTCCGCATCGAATCATAATAACGCGGCTCATTTATCGGCGAAAAGTTAAGATCATACTTCACAGGATCATTTCTGTAGTATATCTTCACACATTCTCAACTCACATTGAGAGTGGTCGCAACCTCGACGATGAGTCGAAGTTTCGTGTCCTGAGCGTGAGGCAGGTTTTCGGAATTTCCTTAGGAAATCCTTGTAGCCATCGATGATCGTTCAACTGGACTTTCGTTCGGTCACGGTCACGAAACATTCTGAGAGGTTGTTAATTTTACATTAAAGAAACATAAGGTTAAATCATAATTTGCGTCATCTACAGAACTGAACATGAACTGAACATCAAATGTAGAATATGATTAAACCACAGTGTGACGGAACAATTGTCATTCAACAATAAAAACAACATAATTATACAAAAATATTAAGGAAAATTCACCGATGTTGACTCGTAGATTTTAATTTGATCAAAATCAATTAAGTAAGATCAATCTGACAGAACTGTTAATAATTCAATTCATAAAAATATTCACAAGCAGAAAATATGAAGAAAAATTATATTCGGAATACATAACCACTAGTCGAGTGAAAAAACAGAAATCTTGTTGAAAATTTTTAAGTAGAACTCACAAGGAGAATTCAATTCACAATTATTCTTCGAAGAAGCAATCAAATTTGCATGAAATAGAAATAATAAGTAATAAAAGATATATAGTTTGAAATTGGTAAAGAAAATGTTAGAAAAATTGTTATTATCATGAATCCTATATTAATTTTAGTGAAATTATTGGCAAAGAACAAGCTAAATCAAATATAACTCACCAAAATAGTTTAAAAAGGGTAAAATTAATCAAAATTGAATTAATTCAATGAAACATAGAAATGTTGAATATATGTATGTAAGAAATATCCTGGAAGATGCTTATGCATGGATAAAGTTGTAATACCATATAAGTCAAAAAAATGTAATCAACATAATAAAAACAACTGTTAACTTCCGCTATTTTAACAGTAGATTTGTTTTTCTTAAATGAAAGATGAATTTCCGTCAAGTAAAGACCCAGACAATCAAAAAAAAAGGGTAATAAATTTCATTAGTAATTTTAACTAATTCTTTGTTAAATTTTGACACTTGAATTTATTCTATTTATAACATTATATTTTGAGTTTTGATCATATACGTCTATTAAATATAAGCGGTGCTTATTGTAGACATTAATTTAATTCTAAACGTTTTTTTGAATAAAAAGTTTTTTGAAATTAAAATTGTAGAAGACTAACAGATTAAATCTGTTTTTATATTAAAATAAAACAAAACTTGAAATACTATACGGATGAACAGCCAGAATTTCACTGTTCTGTTTATCATGAAAGTAATATCAAAATGCTGATAAAAAATTTTGCTAATTTTTTAGAATATTTTCGAACTAGGAAATATTCAAATTTTGTCTAATCGTTGAAAGAATCATTTTTAAGAAATTTGGATAAATGCTAGTAAGCTTTGGAATTGAATTTTTCGAGAAAACTATAAAAGGAAGCAGCAGGCTAAAGATCGATCAGTATGAAAATGCTCCAGAACCCAGACACGTCCCTCTGAATAAATTATTCTTCAAGTATCCAGTTCCACAACCTTTTCAAGACCAGCATTATTTCACTTTCTTCAGTTTTATCAATATATTCTTGTGCCATTTCTTCATCCTCTTTTTCTTCAATCAAGGTTTTGCTTATTGTTTCCATATTTTTATAACGAATAATATTACTTTATTCAATTTTACTCAACAAAAAAAAATTATGCTGAAAATTTAAATTTTGAAGCCTCACGTTGGGCACCAATTTATTATGAAATAAATAAGTTTTTTAATTATTATTAATTAGCAGTCCTACGTTTTGGGTGCCAAATTAATAATGAATTGAATAAATGAAATTTTTAATTATTAATATTAGTCTCTCTTTGATGGAACCAAATTATTATTATTAGTACTTAAAAGGATTAATTAGAAAATTTTTATTTGATCACCTTTTTATGAGGTAATTTTATTATCATGGAATTTACTTTTTAAAATATTAGCATGAAATCTTAAAGAGCTGAATCACGTCGTTTTGTTTAAAAGTTAAATAAATATTTACTCTGCCAAAATATACGTCTCCATAACCAAAAAAAATTAACATTTCTATTACGAATTGATATCAAGAAATACGTAACCTGAATGTTCTAATGAAATATTCAACGTATAAATCTAACAAGATGAAATCCAAAAGAAGAAAATCAACAAAGTGGCCTGTGAATGCAAACTTGAAAGGGAGAGAGGACATTAAAAAGAAACATTCAAAGTGAAAACAAACTTACCGAAGATAGAAATATTTTCAATTTGTACAACTTTTCATTCAAAATATATTTCTTGTTATATTAGTACTACGGAATAGAGATAAGGTTAGGTTAACATAGAGCTTAGACATTAGATTGGTTTAGTATTTATAGATGTATAATTCAGATTACATTGATTCAATATATATTTGCAAAATTAAATTATTAAAATTCAAATTGAACTCTCCCTACTAAAACAAATAAAATATAAAGTGATCAAGACACCAAGCAGAACATGCAGAAGCAAAATATTACTATTGATTCAAATGTTCATGGCAAAATTATTTGATTTTTTTTTATTTCAAACTTCCTTTGCTTGATTCTATATATTCCCTCTAATAGACAAAATATTGTCTTTCAGTGGCTATCTATGATGATGATCAATAAACACAGCATTATATAATATTATTTTGGTTTAAGGTCATTTTGTCATAACTACGTGGCAAGGTGTAGGCTTTTTAAATTTTGCATTTTCGATATATAAACTAATGAAGGTTTTTATGAAAGTTATGAATTTATTAGAAGGGCTGAACCACCACGTTTTATAATGAAAAACATCAATCATATGACCGCCACGACTAGTTACAATGCCCCATTCAATCAACCCGTTTTTTCACTATATTGTGAATCTTCTATCCACTCTTTCAGAAACTTATGTGAAAAACTCATTAGAAATGAAACGGCAATTTGTGGATCAATTTGTGAAGCGAAACGGTATCGTTATTTGATAAACTAGTGATAAAAATAAATTCAATTTCCACAAACTTTTTATTGTTGAATGGCAATTGTTTCGCCACACCGTGACTACATTTGAGATGCAGCAGTTCTATAAATGACGCAAATTATGAATTAACCTTATGTTTCTTTAAAGTAAAATAAACAACCTCTCAGAATGTTTCGCGACCGTGACCGAACCAAAGTCCAGTTGAACGATCATCGATGGCTACAAGGATTTCCTAAGGGAATTCCGAAAACCTGCCTCACGCTCAGGACACGAAACTTCGACTCATCGTCGAGGTTGCGACCACTCTCAATGTGAGTTGAGAATGTGTGAAGATATACTACAGAAATGATCCTGTGAAGTTTGATCTTAACTTCTCGCTGATATATCAGCCGCATTATTATGATAAGATGCGGAGAACAAAGTATTACTATATTAGTAGCGCCATCTATAATATACTTTATTTTTATTTAGTCATTATGTCATAACTACCTGTCTATTCAACTAGAACTTTTTTTTATATTCTGTAGGTGGCGCAACTGAAACCAATTCGCGTGAATATCACTGAAGACGCGCTAAAATTAATTCTGAATTATGATTTGTGAAACGCATAACTGGTGATAAGATATGAGTTTACTCATATTATCATTTCGAGGCGCAATTTTCTGTTGAGAAAAGGCATAAAAGAGTATTCGCACCGAGCCTTCTTTGAAGGAAATGCAATGAACACTGCAAAAAGTACAAAGTATCGGTTACTTTTATGTTTTTTCTCAAGTGAAAACGCCGCCTCGAAATTTGAGTAAACCCATATCTTATCACAAGTTATGCGTTTCACGAATCAAAATTCAGAATTTACTCTAGCACGTCTTCAGCGACATTCACACGATTTTGTTTGAATTGCGCCACCTACAGAATATAAAAAAGTTCTAGTTAAATAGACAGGTAGTTATGACCTAATGACCAAATGAAAATCGAATATATTATAGATGGCGCTTCTAACAACGTAATACTATGTTCTCCGCACCGAATTATAATAACGCGGCTGATTTATCGGCTAAGAGTTAAGATCATACTTCACAGGATCATTTCTGTAGTATATCTTCACACATTCTCAACTCACATTGAGAGTGGTCGCAACCTCGACGATGAGTCGAAGTTTCGTGTCCTGAGCGTGAGGCAGGTTTTCGGAATTCCCTTAGGAAATCCTTGTAGCCATCGATGATCGTTCAACTGGACTTTGGTTCGGTCACGGGCACGAAACATTCTGAGAGGTTGCTTTTTAAGCTAATAAAACACAATAAATTTTGTTGCCAGTCCAACCAACTAAATTATTCATAGAATGTAAGCGAAGGCTGTACCTAATGGAAATGATATTGTAAATATGGTTATAGAATATCCTGAAATTCATTCGAAAATTTGCACGTTGAAAATAAACACAAACAATTACCATAGATCTTTTAGTTGAATAATGTACATGTAACTGTATAAAACGAATATGGCAAAATATTTAGTAGATAGTGTTTTATTTCCACAAAATTGTTTGTACTACAACAATTGTTTCACCACGATGTAGCTTCTTCAGGTTAGGTACGTGACAACGTGTCACGTAACAATGAATTTACACTCGGTTCAATAGAATCAGCCAGTAAACATAAATACCTGAAGAAGCCACATCGTAGTGAAACAAACATTTTTGTGGAAATAAAATACTGTCTCCTATAAATTTTTCAATTAAATTGAGTTTCCACCAAGTAAAGAAGGAATCAAGCGTTTAAAACGATTGAATATATTTCCGAAATAAGATTAGTTATTCCAAATGTGAAAAATCTGGAAATGCTACAGTAATAGCGAAATAATTGTTATATTTATAATAAAATTAGAATAACTTTATTGAAATTATCATTTTAACTCTCTTAATCTTAAATATCACACATATTCATTCAAAAAAATATATAAGAGACAGTCTTTTAATTTCCACAAAAATGTTTATAATACAACAATTGTTTCACCACGATGTGGCTTCTTCAGGTATCTACATTCTACTGGTTGATGGTGTCCAGTGTAACCGAGTTCAAATACAGTGTTAAGTACGTGACAAAATAATGGAAGAACAAGTCATAAAAACTGGATGTGTTTATTGTAGTTTGCCGCTAAAAATGCCATTAGGGAAAGATATTCAATAATGGAGACTTGTCAACATTTCTTTTGCTCTTTCAAACGGATTTTTCGGGAATTGTACAAGAATTTATAAAAGTATTAAACTAGAGAACGTTTACTTTCGACGTGGATAATTTCATAGTTATTGTTGAAATTATCCATCTCGAAAGCAAAAGTTCTAGATTAACATTTTTAGAAATCAAATGGTACGATGCCCGTAAAATTCTTTTGATTTTTAGAGAAAAATGTTGACAAGTCTCCATTACTAAATATATTTATTTTCCTATAGGCATTGTTTAGCGGCAAACTCCAATAAACACCTTGAGTTATTATGACTTGTTTTTTCATTATATTGTCACATACTTAGCATTGTATTCAACCTCGGTTACACTGGACACAATCAGCCAGTAGAATGTAGATACCTGAAGAAGCCACATCGTGGTGTAACAATTGTTGTATTATAAACATTTTTGTGGAAATTACAATACTATCTTATATATTCTTTCCAATAAATATGTGAATAAAGTTATTCTAATTTCATTATATATTTATTTATATATAAAAATTATTTCTCTATTAAAGTAGCATTCCCAGATTTTTTACATTTGGAATAACTTATCTTATTTCGGAAATATATTCGTTTTATACTGTAACAGGTAAATTATACCAATAAGATCTATGGTAATTCTAAAATTCGGCTTTACTAAGAACTGGGGTCAAAAAAATATTTAAAGCGGCGAACTGTCCCCATCTGTTTGTGTTTATTTTCATCGTGCAAATTTTCGAAAGAACTGTTGTATTTATAATGAATATTATGATTATCATATTACAATAACCATTATAAAAAATTCATTTCCATTAAGTACTTCTATGTGAAATTTAGTTGGTCATTTGGAACGGACTGGAATAAAAATTTATTGTGTTTCATTAACTTATAAAGCAACCTCTCAGAATGTTTCGTGCCCGCGACCGTACCAAAGTCCGGTTGAACGATCATCGATGGCTACAAGGATTTCCTAAGGGAATTCCGAAAACCTGCCTCACGCTCAGGACACGAAACTTCGACTCATCGTCGAGGTTGCGACCACTCTCAATGTGAGTTGAGAATGTGTGAAGATATACTACAGAAATGATCCTGTGAAGTATGATCTTAACTCTTAGCCGATAAATCAGCCGCGTTATTATAATTCGGTGCGGAGAACAAAGTATTACCATCTGAGTAGCGCCATCTACAATATACTTTATTTTCATTTGGTCATTAGGTCATAACTACCTGTCTATTTATCTAGAACTTTTTTTATATTCTGTAGGTGGAGCAATTGAAACAAAATCGTGTGAATGTCGCTGAAGGCGTGCTAGAGTTAATTCTGAATTTTGATTCGTGAAACGCATAACTTGTGATAAGATATGGGTTTACTCAAGTTTCGAAGCGGCGTTTTCACTTGAGAAAAAACATAAAAGTAACCGATACTTTGTACTTTTTGCAGTGTTCATTGTATTTCCTTCAAAGCAGGCTCGGTGCGAATACTCTTTCATGTCTTCTTTCAACTGAAAATTGCGCCTCGAAATGATAATATGAGTAAACTCATATCTTATCACCAGTTATGCGTTTCACAAATCATAATTCAGAATTAATTTTAGCGCTTCTTCAGTGATATTCACGCGATTTGGTTTCGGTTGCGCCACCTACGGAATATAAAAAAAAGTTCTTGTTAAATAGACAGGTAGTTATGGCATAATGACCAAACAAAAATAAAGTATATTATAGATGGCGCTTCTAACAACGTAATACTATGTTCTCCGCACCGAATTATAATAACGCGGCTGATTTATCGGCTAAGAGTTAAGATCATACTTCACAGGATCATTTCTGTAGTATAACTTCACACATTCTCAACTCACATTGAGAGTGGTCGCAACCTCGACGATGAGTCGAAGTTTCGTGTCCTGAGCGTGAGGCAGGTTTTCGGAATTCCCTTAGGAAATCCTTGTAGCCATCGATGATCGTTCAACTGGACTTTGGTTCGGTCACGGGCACGAAACATTCCGAGAGGTTGCTTTTTAAGCTAATAAAACACAATAAATTTTGTTGCCAGTCCAACCAACTAAATTATTCATAGAATGTAAGCGAAGGCTGTACCTAATGGAAATGATATTGTAAATATGGTTATAGAATATCCTGAAATTCATTCGAAAATTTGCACGTTGAAAATAAACACAAACAATTACCATAGATCTTTTAGTTGAATAATGTACATGTAACTGTATAAAACGAATATGGCAAAATATTTAGTAGATAGTGTTTTATTTCCACAAAATTGTTTGTACTACAACAATTGTTTCACCACGATGTAGCTTCTTCAGGTTAGGTACGTGACAACGTGTCACGTAACAATGAATTTACACTCGGTTCAATAGAATCAGCCAGTAAACATAAATACCTGAAGAAGCCACATCGTAGTGAAACAAACATTTTTGTGGAAATAAAATACTGTCTCCTATAAATTTTTCAATTAAATTGAGTTTCCACCAAGTAAAGAAGGAATCAAGCGTTTAAAACGATTGAATATATTTCCGAAATAAGATTAGTTATTCCAAATGTGAAAAATCTGGAAATGCTAAAGTAATAGCGAAATAATTGTTATATTTATAATAAAATTAGAATAACTTCATTGAAATTATCATTTTAACTCTCTTAATCTTAAATATCACACATTCAAAAAAATATATAAGAGACAGTATTTTAATTTCCACAAAAATGTTTATAATACAACAATTGTTTCACCACGATGTGGCTTCTTCAGGTATCTACATTCTACTGGTTGATGGTGTCCAGTGTAACCGAGTTTAAATACAGTGTTAAGTACGTGACAAAATAATGGAAGAACAAGTCATAAAAACTGGATGTGTTTATTGTAGTTTGCCGCTAAAAATGCCATTAGGGAAAGATATTCAATAATGGAGACTTGTCAACATTTCTTTTGCTCTTTCAAACGGATTTTTCGGGAATTGTACAAGAATTTATAAAAGTATTAAACTACAGAACGTTTACTTTCGACGTGGATAATTTCATAGTTATTGTTGAAATTATCCATCTCGAAAGCAAAAGTTCTAGATTAACATTTTTAGAAATCAAATGGTACGATGCCCGTAAAATTCTTTTGATTTTTAGAGAAAAATGTTGACAAGTCTCCATTACTAAATATATTTATTTTCCTATAGGCATTGTTTAGCGGCAAACTCCAATAAACACCTTGAGTTTTTATGACTTGTTTTTTCATTATATTGTCACATACTTAGCATTGTATTCAACCTCGGTTACACTGGACACAATCAGCCAGTAGAATGTAGATACCTGAAGAAGCCACATCGTGGTGTAACAATTGTTGTATTATAAACATTTTTGTGGAAATTACAATACTATCTTATATATTCTTTCCAATAAATATGTGAATAAAGTTATTCTAATTTCATTATATATTTATTTATATATAAAAATTATTTCTCTATTAAAGTAGCATTCCCAGATTTTTTACATTTGGAATAACTTATCTTATTTCGGAAATATATTCGTTTTATACTGTAACAGGTAAATTATACCAATAAGATCTATGGTAATTCTAAAATTCGGCTTTACTAAGAACTGGGGTCAAAAAAATATTTAAAGCGGCGAACTGTCCCCATCTGTTTGTGTTTATTTTCATCGTGCAAATTTTCGAAAGAACTGTTGTATTTATAATGAATATTATGATTATCATATTACAGTAACCATTATAAAAAATTCATTTCCATTAAGTACTTCTATGTGAAATTTAGTTGGTCATTTGGAACGGACTGGAATAAAAATTTATTGTGTTTCATTAACTTATAAAGCAACCTCTCAGAATGTTTCGTGCCCGCGACCGTACCAAAGTCCGGTTGAACGATCATCGATGGCTACAAGGATTTCCTAAGGGAATTCCGAAAACCTGCCTCACGCTCAGGACACGAAACTTCGACTCATCGTCGAGGTTGCGACCACTCTCAATGTGAGTTGAGAATGTGTGAAGATATACTACAGAAATGATCCTGTGAAGTATGATCTTAACTCTTAGCCGATAAATCAGCCGCGTTATTATAATTCGGTGCGGAGAACAAAGTATTACCATGTGAGTAGCGCCATCTACAATATACTTTATTTTCATTTGGTCATTAGGTCATAACTACCTGTCTATTTATCTAGAACTTTTTTTATATTCTGTAGGTGGAGCAATTGAAACAAAATCGTGTGAATGTCGCTGAAGGCGTGCTAGAGTTAATTCTGAATTTTGATTCGTGAAACGCATAACTTGTGATAAGATATGGGTTTACTCAAGTTTCGAAGCGGCGTTTTCACTTGAGAAAAAACATAAAAGTAACCGATACTTTGTACTTTTTGCAGTGTTCATTGTATTTCCTTCAAAGCAGGCTCGGTGCGAATACTCTTTCATGTCTTCTTTCAACTGAAAATTGCGCCTCGAAATGATAATATGAGTAAACTCATATCTTATCACCAGTTATGCGTTTCACAAATCATAATTCAGAATTAATTTTAGCGCTTCTTCAGTGATATTCACGCGATTTGGTATCGGTTGCGCCACCTACAGAATATAAAAAAAAGTTCTAGTTAAATAGACAGGTAGTTATGGCATAATGACCAAACAAAAATAAAGTATATTATAGATGGCGCTTCTAACAATGTAATACTATGTTCTCCGCACCGAATTATAATAACGCGGCTGATTTATCGGCTAAGAGTTAAGATCATACTTCACAGGATCATTTCTGTAGTATATCTTCACACATTCTCAACTCACATTGAGAGTGGTCGCAACCTCGACGATGAGTCGAAGTTTCGTGTCCTGAGCGTGAGGCAGGTTTTCGGAATTCCCTTAGGAAATCCTTGTAGCCATCGATGATCGTTCAACTGGACTTTGGTTCGGTCACGGGCACGAAACATTCTGAGAGGTTGCTTTTTAAGCTAATAAAACAGAATAAATTTTGTTGCCAGTCCAACCAACTAAATTATTCATAGAATGTAAGCGAAGGCTGTACCTAATGGAAATGATATTGTAAATATGGTCATAGAATATCCTGAAATTCATTCGAAAATTTGCACGTTGAAAATAAACACAAAAAATTACCATAGATCTTTTAGTTGAATACATGTAACTGTATAAAACGAATATGGCAAAATATTTAGTAGATAGTGTTTTATTTCCACAAAATATGGCAAACGAATATGACAAAATATTTAGTAGATAGTGTTTTATTTCCACAAAATTGTTTGTACTACAACAATTGTTTCACCACGATGTAGCTTCTTAAGGTTAGGTACGTGACAACGTGTCACGTAACAATGAATTTACACTCGGTTCAATAGAATCAGCCAGTAAACATAAATACCTGAAGAAGCCACATCGTAGTGAAACAAACATTTTTGTGGAAATAAAATACTGTCTCCTATAAATTTTTCAATTAAATTGAGTTTCCACCAAGTAAAGAAGGAATCAAGCGTTTAAAACGATTGAATATATTTCCGAAATAAGATTAGTTATTCCAAATGTGAAAAATCTGGAAATGCTACAGTAATAGCGAAATAATTGTTATATTTATAATAAAATTAGAATAACTTTATTGAAATTATCATTTTAACTCTCTTAATCTTAAATATCACACATTCAAAAAAATATATAAGAGACAGTATTTTAATTTCCACAAAAATGTTTATAATACAACAATTGTTTCACCACGATGTGGCTTCTTCAGGTATCTACATTCTACTGGTTGATGGTGTCCAGTGTAACCGAGTTTAAATACAGTGTTAAGTACGTGACAAAATAATGGAAGAACAAGTCATAAAAACTGGATGTGTTTATTGTAGTTTGCCGCTAAAAATGCCATTAGGGAAAGATATTCAATAATGGAGACTTGTCAACATTTCTTTTGCTCTTTCAAACGGATTTTTCGGGAATTGTACAAGAATTTATAAAAGTATTAAACTACAGAACGTTTACTTTCGACGTGGATAATTTCATAGTTATTGTTGAAATTATCCATCTCGAAAGCAAAAGTTCTAGATTAACATTTTTAGAAATCAAATGGTACGATGCCCGTAAAATTCTTTTGATTTTTAGAGAAAAATGTTGACAAGTCTCCATTACTAAATATATTTATTTTCCTATAGGCATTGTTTAGCGGCAAACTCCAATAAACACCTTGAGTTTTTATGACTTGTTTTTTCATTATATTGTCACATACTTAGCATTGTATTCAACCTCGGTTACACTGGACACAATCAGCCAGTAGAATGTAGATACCTGAAGAAGCCACATCGTGGTGTAACAATTGTTGTATTATAAACATTTTTGTGGAAATTACAATACTATCTTATATATTCTTTCCAATAAATATGTGAATAAAGTTATTCTAATTTCATTATATATTTATTTATATATAAAAATTATTTCTCTATTAAAGTAGCATTCCCAGATTTTTTACATTTGGAATAACTTATCTTATTTCGGAAATATATTCGTTTTATACTGTAACAGGTAAATTATACCAATAAGATCTATGGTAATTCTAAAATTCGGCTTTACTAAGAACTGGGGTCAAAAAAATATTTAAAGCGGCGAACTGTCCCCATCTGTTTGTGTTTATTTTCATCGTGCAAATTTTCGAAAGAACTGTTGTATTTATAATGAATATTATGATTATCATATTACAATAACCATTATAAAAAATTCATTTCCATTAAGTACTTCTATGTGAAATTTAGTTGGTCATTTGGAACGGACTGGAATAAAAATTTATTGTGTTTCATTAACTTATAAAGCAACCTCTCAGAATGTTTCGTGCCCGCGACCGTACCAAAGTCCGGTTGAACGATCATCGATGGCTACAAGGATTTCCTAAGGGAATTCCGAAAACCTGCCTCACGCTCAGGACACGAAACTTCGACTCATCGTCGAGGTTGCGACCACTCTCAATGTGAGTTGAGAATGTGTGAAGATATACTACAGAAATGATCCTGTGAAGTATGATCTTAACTCTTAGCCGATAAATCAGCCGCGTTATTATAATTCGGTGCGGAGAACAAAGTATTACCATGTGAGTAGCGCCATCTACAATATACTTTATTTTCATTTGGTCATTAGGTCATAACTACCTGTCTATTTATCTAGAACTTTTTTTATATTCTGTAGGTGGAGCAATTGAAACAAAATCGTGTGAATGTCGCTGAAGGCGTGCTAGAGTTAATTCTGAATTTTGATTCGTGAAACGCATAACTTGTGATAAGATATGGGTTTACTCAAGTTTCGAAGCGGCGTTTTCACTTGAGAAAAAACATAAAAGTAACCGATACTTTGTACTTTTTGCAGTGTTCATTGTATTTCCTTCAAAGCAGGCTCGGTGCGAATACTCTTTCATGTCTTCTTTCAACTGAAAATTGCGCCTCGAAATGATAATATGAGTAAACTCATATCTTATCACCAGTTATGCGTTTCACAAATCATAATTCAGAATTAATTTTAGCGCTCCTTCAGTGATATTCACGCGATTTGGTATCGGTTGCGCCACCTACAGAATATAAAAAAAAGTTCTAGTTAAATAGACAGGTAGTTATGGCATAATGACCAAACAAAAATAAAGTATATTATAGATGGCGCTTCTAACAACGTAATACTATGTTCTCCGCACCGAATTATAATAAAGCGGCTGATTTATCGGCTAAGAGTTAAGATCATACTTCACAGGATCATTTCTGTAGTATATCTTCACACATTCTCAACTCACATTGAGAGTGGTCGCAACCTCGACGATGAGTCGAAGTTTCGTGTCCTGAGCGTGAGGCAGGTTTTCGGAATTCCCTTAGGAAATCCTTGTAGCCATCGATGATCGTTCAACTGGACTTTGGTTCGGTCACGGGCACGAAACATTCTGAGAGGTTGCTTTTTAAGCTAATAAAACACAATAAATTTTGTTGCCAGTCCAACCAACTAAATTATTCATAGAATGTAAGCGAAGGCTGTACCTAATGGAAATGATATTGTAAATATGGTCATAGAATATCCTGAAATTCATTCGAAAATTTGCACGTTGAAAATAAACACAAAAAATTACCATAGATCTTTTAGTTGAATAATGTACATGTAACTGTATAAAACGAATATGGCAAAATATTTAGTAGATAGTGTTTTATTTCCACAAAATATGGCAAACGAATATGGCAAAATATTTAGTAGATAGTGTTTTATTTCCACAAAATTGTTTGTACTACAACAATTGTTTCACCACGATGTAGCTTCTTCAGGTTAGGTACGTGACAACGTGTCACGTAACAATGAATTTACACTCGGTTCAATAGAATCAGCCAGTAAACATAAATACCTGAAGAAGCCACATCGTAGTGAAACAAACATTTTTGTGGAAATAAAATACTGTCTCCTATAAATTTTTCAATTAAATTGAGTTTCCACCAAGTAAAGAAGGAATCAAGCGTTTAAAACGATTGAATATATTTCCGAAATAAGATTAGTTATTCCAAATGTGAAAAATCTGGAAATGCTACAGTAATAGCGAAATAATTGTTATATTTATAATAAAATTAGAATAACTTTATTGAAATTATCATTTTAACTCTCTTAATCTTAAATATCACACATTCAAAAAAATATATAAGAGACAGTATTTTAATTTCCACAAAAATGTTTATAATACAACAATTGTTTCACCACGATGTGGCTTCTTCAGGTATCTACATTCTACTGGTTGATGGTGTCCAGTGTAACCGAGTTTAAATACAGTGTTAAGTACGTGACAAAATAATGGAAGAACAAGTCATAAAAACTGGATGTGTTTATTGTAGTTTGCCGCTAAAAATGCCATTAGGGAAAGATATTCAATAATGGAGACTTGTCAACATTTCTTTTGCTCTTTCAAACGGATTTTTCGGGAATTGTACAAGAATTTATAAAAGTATTAAACTAGAGAACGTTTACTTTCGACGTGGATAATTTCATAGTTATTGTTGAAATTATCCATCTCGAAAGCAAAAGTTCTAGATTAACATTTTTAGAAATCAAATGGTACGATGCCCGTAAAATTCTTTTGATTTTTAGAGAAAAATGTTGACAAGTCTCCATTACTAAATATATTTATTTTCCTATAGGCATTGTTTAGCGGCAAACTCCAATAAACACCTTGAGTTTTTATGACTTGTTTTTTCATTATATTGTCACATACTTAGTATTGTATTCAACCTCGGTTACACTGGACACAATCAGCCAGTAGAATGTAGATACCTGAAGAAGCCTCATCGTGGTGTAACAATTGTTGTATTATAAACATTTTTGTGGAAATTACAATACTATCTTATATATTCTTTCCAATAAATATGTGAATAAAGTTATTCTAATTTCATTATATATTTATTTATATATAAAAATTATTTCTCTATTAAAGTAGCATTCCCAGATTTTTTACATTTGGAATAACTTATCTTATTTCGGAAATATATTCGTTTTATACTGTAACAGGTAAATTATACCAATAAGATCTATGGTAATTCTAAAATTCGGCTTTACTAAGAACTGGGGTCAAAAAAATATTTAAAGCGGCGAACTGTCCCCATCTGTTTGTGTTTATTTTCATCGTGCAAATTTTCGAAAGAACTGTTGTATTTATAATGAATATTATGATTATCATATTACAATAACCATTATAAAAAATTCATTTCCATTAAGTACTTCTATGTGAAATTTAGTTGGTCATTTGGAACGGACTGGAATAAAAATTTATTGTGTTTCATTAACTTATAAAGCAACCTCTCAGAATGTTTCGTGCCCGCGACCGTACCAAAGTCCGGTTGAACGATCATCGATGGCTACAAGGATTTCCTAAGGGAATTCCGAAAACCTGCCTCACGCTCAGGACACGAAACTTCGACTCATCGTCGAGGTTGCGACCACTCTCAATGTGAGTTGAGAATGTGTGAAGATATACTACAGAAATGATCCTGTGAAGTATGATCTTAACTCTTAGCCGATAAATCAGCCGCGTTATTATAATTCGGTGCGGAGAACAAAGTATTACCATGTGAGTAGCGCCATCTACAATATACTTTATTTTCATTTGGTCATTAGGTCATAACTACCTGTCTATTTATCTAGAACTTTTTTTATATTCTGTAGGTGGAGCAATTGAAACAAAATCGTGTGAATGTCGCTGAAGGCGTGCTAGAGTTAATTCTGAATTTTGATTCGTGAAACGCATAACTTGTGATAAGATATGGGTTTACTCAAGTTTCGAAGCGGCGTTTTCACTTGAGAAAAAACATAAAAGTAACCGATACTTTGTACTTTTTGCAGTGTTCATTGTATTTCCTTCAAAGCAGGCTCGGTGCGAATACTCTTTCATGTCTTCTTTCAACTGAAAATTGCGCCTCGAAATGATAATATGAGTAAACTCATATCTTATCACCAGTTATGCGTTTCACAAATCATAATTCAGAATTAATTTTAGCGCTTCTTCAGTGATATTCACGCGATTTGGTTTCGGTTGCGCCACCTACAGAATATAAAAAAAAGTTCTAGTTAAATAGACAGGTAGTTATGGCATAATGACCAAACAAAAATAAAGTATATTATAGATGGCGCTTCTAACAACGTAATACTATGTTCTCCGCACCGAATTATAATAACGCGGCTGATTTATCGGCTAAGAGTTAAGATCATACTTCACAGGATCATTTCTGTAGTATATCTTCACACATTCTCAACTCACATTGAGAGTGGTCGCAACCTCGACGATGAGTCGAAGTTTCGTGTCCTGAGCGTGAGGCAGGTTTTCGGAATTCCCTTAGGAAATCCTTGTAGCCATCGATGATCGTTCAACTGGACTTTGGTTCGGTCACGGGCACGAAACATTCTGAGAGGTTGCTTTTTAAGCTAATAAAACACAATGAATTTTGTTGCCAGTCCAACCAACTAAATTATTCATAGAATGTAAGCGAAGGCTGTACCTAATGGAAATGATATTGTAAATATGGTCATAGAATATCCTGAAATTCATTCGAAAATTTGCACGTTGAAAATAAACACAAAAAATTACCATAGATCTTTTAGTTGAATAATGTACATGTAACTGTATAAAACGAATATGGCAAAATATTTAGTAGATAGTGTTTTATTTCCACAAAATATGGCAAACGAATATGGCAAAATATTTAGTAGATAGTGTTTTATTTCCACAAAATTGTTTGTACTACAACAATTGTTTCACCACGATGTAGCTTCTTCAGGTTAGGTACGTGACAACGTGTCACGTAACAATGAATTTACACTCGGTTCAATAGAATCAGCCAGTAAACATAAATACCTGAAGAAGCCACATCGTAGTGAAACAAACATTTTTGTGGAAATAAAATACTGTCTCCTATAAATTTTTCAATTAAATTGGGTTTCCACCAAGTAAAGAAGGAATCAAGCGTTTAAAACGATTGAATATATTTCCGAAATAAGATTAGTTATTCCAAATGTGAAAAATCTGGAAATGCTACAGTAATAGCGAAATAATTGTTATATTTATAATAAAATTAGAATAACTTTATTGAAATTATCATTTTAACTCTCTTAATCTTAAATATCACACATTCAAAAAAATATATAAGAGACAGTATTTTAATTTCCACAAAAATGTTTATAATACAACAATTGTTTCACCACGATGTGGCTTCTTCAGGTATCTACATTCTACTGGTTGATGGTGTCCAGTGTAACCGAGTTTAAATACAGTGTTAAGTACGTGACAAAATATTGGAAGAACAAGTCATAAAAACTGGATGTGTTTATTGTAGTTTGCCGCTAAAAATGCCATTAGGGAAAGATATTCAATAATGGAGACTTGTCAACATTTCTTTTGCTCTTTCAAACGGATTTTTCGGGAATTGTACAAGAATTTATAAAAGTATTAAACTAGAGAACGTTTACTTTCGACGTGGATAATTTCATAGTTATTGTTGAAATTATCCATCTCGAAAGCAAAAGTTCTAGATTAACATTTTTAGAAATCAAATGGTACGATGCCCGTAAAATTCTTTTGATTTTTAGAGAAAAATGTTGACAAGTCTCCATTACTAAATATATTTATTTTCCTATAGGCATTGTTTAGCGGCAAACTCCAATAAACACCTTGAGTTTTTATGACTTGTTTTTTCATTATATTGTCACATACTTAGTATTGTATTCAACCTCGGTTACACTGGACACAATCAGCCAGTAGAATGTAGATACCTGAAGAAGCCTCATCGTGGTGTAACAATTGTTGTATTATAAACATTTTTGTGGAAATTACAATACTATCTTATATATTCTTTCCAATAAATATGTGAATAAAGTTATTCTAATTTCATTATATATTTATTTATATATAAAAATTATTTCTCTATTAAAGTAGCATTCCCAGATTTTTTACATTTGGAATAACTTATCTTATTTCGGAAATATATTCGTTTTATACTGTAACAGGTAAATTATACCAATAAGATCTATGGTAATTCTAAAATTCGGCTTTACTAAGAACTGGGGTCAAAAAAATATTTAAAGCGGCGAACTGTCCCCATCTGTTTGTGTTTATTTTCATCGTGCAAATTTTCGAAAGAACTGTTGTATTTATAATGAATATTATGATTATCATATTACAATAACCATTATAAAAAATTCATTTCCATTAAGTACTTCTATGTGAAATTTAGTTGGTCATTTGGAACGGACTGGAATAAAAATTTATTGTGTTTCATTAACTTATAAAGCAACCTCTCAGAATGTTTCGTGCCCGCGACCGTACCAAAGTCCGGTTGAACGATCATCGATGGCTACAAGGATTTCCTAAGGGAATTCCGAAAACCTGCCTCACGCTCAGGACACGAAACTTCGACTCATCGTCGAGGTTGCGACCACTCTCAATGTGAGTTGAGAATGTGTGAAGATATACTACAGAAATGATCCTGTGAAGTATGATCTTAACTCTTAGCCGATAAATCAGCCGCGTTATTATAATTCGGTGCGGAGAACAAAGTATTACCATGTGAGTAGCGCCATCTACAATATACTTTATTTTCATTTGGTCATTAGGTCATAACTACCTGTCTATTTATCTAGAACTTTTTTTATATTCTGTAGGTGGAGCAATTGAAACAAAATCGTGTGAATGTCGCTGAAGGCGTGCTAGAGTTAATTCTGAATTTTGATTCGTGAAACGCATAACTTGTGATAAGATATGGGTTTACTCAAGTTTCGAAGCGGCGTTTTCACTTGAGAAAAAACATAAAAGTAACCGATACTTTGTACTTTTTGCAGTGTTCATTGTATTTCCTTCAAAGCAGGCTCGGTGCGAATACTCTTTCATGTCTTCTTTCAACTGAAAATTGCGCCTCGAAATGATAATATGAGTAAACTCATATCTTATCACCAGTTATGCTTTTCACAAATCATAATTCAGAATTAATTTTAGCGCTTCTTCAGTGATATTCACGCGATTTGGTATCGGTTGCGCCACCTACAGAATATAAAAAAAAGTTCTAGTTAAATAGACAGGTAGTTATGGCATAATGACCAAACAAAAATAAAGTATATTATAGATGGCGCTTCTAACAAGGTAATACTATGTTCTCCGCACCGAATTATAATAACGCGGCTGATTTATCGGCTAAGAGTTAAGATCATACTTCACAGGATCATTTCTGTAGTATATCTTCACACATTCTCAACTCACATTGAGAGTGGTCGCAACCTCGACGATGAGTCGAAGTTTCGTGTCCTGAGCGTGAGGCAGGTTTTCGGAATTCCCTTAGGAAATCCTTGTAGCCATCGATGATCGTTCAACTGGACTTTGGTTCGGTCACGGGCACGAAACATTCTGAGAGGTTGCTTTTTAAGCTAATAAAACACAATAAATTTTGTTGCCAGTCCAACCAACTAAATTATTCATAGAATGTAAGCGAAGGCTGTACCTAATGGAAATGATATTGTAAATATGGTCATAGAATATCCTGAAATTCATTCGAAAATTTGCACGTTGAAAATAAACACAAAAAATTACCATAGATCTTTTAGTTGAATAATGTACATGTAACTGTATAAAACGAATATGGCAAAATATTTAGTAGATAGTGTTTTATTTCCACAAAATATGGCAAACGAATATGGCAAAATATTTAGTAGATAGTGTTTTATTTCCACAAAATTGTTTGTACTACAACAATTGTTTCACCACGATGTAGCTTCTTCAGGTTAGGTACGTGACAACGTGTCACGTAACAATGAATTTACACTCGGTTCAATAGAATCAGCCAGTAAACATAAATACCTGAAGAAGCCACATCGTAGTGAAACAAACATTTTTGTGGAAATAAAATACTGTCTCCTATAAATTTTTCAATTAAATTGAGTTTCCACCAAGTAAAGAAGGAATCAAGCGTTTAAAACGATTGAATATATTTCCGAAATAAGATTAGTTATTCCAAATGTGAAAAATCTGGAAATGCTACAGTAATAGCGAAATAATTGTTATATTTATAATAAAATTAGAATAACTTTATTGAAATTATCATTTTAACTCTCTTAATCTTAAATATCACACATATTCATTCAAAAAAATATATAAGAGACAGTATTTTAATTTCCACAAAAATGTTTATAATACAACAATTGTTTCACCACGATGTGGCTTCTTCAGGTATCTACATTCTACTGGTTGATGGTGTCCAGTGTAACCGAGTTTAAATACAGTGTTAAGTACGTGACAAAATAATGGAAGAACAAGTCATAAAAACTGGATGTGTTTATTGTAGCAGGCTCGGTGCGAAAACTCTTTCATGTCTTCTTTCAACTGAAAATTGCGCCTCGAAATGATAATATGAGTAAACTCATATCTTATCACCAGTTATGCGTTTCACAAATCATAATTCAGAATTAATTTTAGCGCTTCTTCAGTGATATTCACGCGATTTGGTTTCGGTTGCGCCACCTACAGAATATAAAAAAAGTTCTAGTTAAATAGACAGGTAGTTATGGCATAATGACCAAACAAAAATAAAGTATATTATAGATGGCGCTTCTAACAACGTAATACTATGTTCTCCGCATCGAATCATAATAACGCGGCTCATTTATCGGCGAAAAGTTAAGATCATACTTCACAGGATCATTTCTGTAGTATATCTTCACACATTCTCAACTCACATTGAGAGTGGTCGCAACCTCGACGATGAGTCGAAGTTTCGTGTCCTGAGCGTGAGGCAGGTTTTCGGAATTCCCTTAGGAAATCCTTGTAGCCATCGATGATCGTTCAACTGGACTTTCGTTCGGTCACGGTCACGAAACATTCTGAGAGGTTGTTAATTTTACATTAAAGAAACATAAGTTTAAATCATAATTTGCGTCATCTACAGAACTGAACATGAACTGAACATCAAATGTAGAATATGATTAAACCACAGTGTGACGGAACAATTGTCATTCAACAATAAAAACAACATATTTATACAAAAATATTAAGGAAAATTCACCGATGTTGACTCGTAGATTTTAATTTGATCAAAATCAATTAAGTAAGATCAATCTGACAGAACTGTTAATAATTCAATTCATAAAAATATTCACAAGCAGAAAATATGAAGAAAAATTATATTCGGAATACATAACCACTAGTCGAGTGAAAAAACAGAAATCTTGTTGAAAATTTTTAAGTAGAACTCACAAGGAGAATTCAATTCACAATTATTCTTCGAAGAGGCAATCAAATTTGCAAGAAATAGAAATAATAAGTAATAAAAGATATATAGTTTGAAATTGGTAAAGAAAATGTTAGAAAAATTGTTATTATCATGAATCCTATATTAATTTTAGTGAAATTATTGGCAAAGAACAAGCTAAATCAAATATAACTCACCAAAATAGTTTAAAAAGGGTAAAATTAATCAAAATTGAATTAATTCAATGAAACATAGAAATGTTGAATATATGTATGTAAGAAATATCCTGGAAGATGCTTATGCATGGATAAAGTTGTAATACCATATAAGTCAAAAAAATGTAATCAACATAATAAAAACAACTGTTAACTTCCGCTATTTTAACAGTAGATTTGTTTTTCTTAAATGAAAGATGAATTTCCGTCAAGTAAAGACCCAGACAATCAAAAAAAAAAGGGTAATAAATTTCATTAGTAATTTTAACTAATTCTTTGTTAAATTTTGACACTTGAATTTATTCCATTTATAACATTATATTTTGAGTTTTGATCATATACGTCTATTAAATATAAGCGGTGCTTATTGTAGACATTAATTTAATTCTAAACGTTCTTTTGAATAAAAAGTTTTTTGAAATTAAAATTGTAGAAGACTAACAGATTAAATCTGTTTTTATATTAAAATAAAACAAAACTTGAAATACTATACGGATGAACAGCCAGAATTTCACTATTCTGTTTATCATGAAAGTAATATCAAAATGCTGATAAAAAATTTTGCTAATTTTTTAGAATATTTTCGAACTAGGAAATATTCAAATTTTGTCTAATCGTTGAAAGCATCATTTTTAAGAAATTTGGATAAATGCTAGTAAGCTTTGGAATTGAATTTTTCGAGAAAACTATAAAAGGAAGCAGCAGGCTAAAGATCGATCAGTATGAAAATGCTCCAGAACCCAGACACGTCCCTCTGAATAAATTATTCTTCAAGTATCCAGTTCCACAACCTTTTCAAGACCTGCATTATTTCACTTTCTTCAGTTTTATCAATATATTCTTGTGCCATTTCTTCATCCTCTTTTTCTCCAATCAAGGTTTTGCTTATTGTTTCCATATTTTTATAACAAATAATATTACTTTATTCAATTTTACTCAACAAAAAAAATTATGCTGAAAATTTAAATTTTGAAGCCTCACGTTGGGCACCAATTTATTATGGAATAAATAAGTTTTTTAATTATTATTAATTAGCAGTCCTACGTTTTGGGTGCCAACTTAATAATGAATTGAATAAATGAAATTTTTAATTATTAATTTTAGTCTCTCTTTGATGGAACCAAATTATTATTATTAGTACTTAAAAGGATTAATTAGAAAAGTTTTTTTTGATCACCTTTTTATGAGGTAATTTTATTATCATGGAATTTACTTTTTAAAATATTAGCATGAAATCTTAAAGAGCTGAATCACGTCGTTTTGTTTCAAAGTTAAATAAATATTTACTCTGCCAAAATATACGTCTCCATAACCAAAAAAAATTAACATTTCTATTACGAATTGATATCAAGAAATACGTAACCTGAATGTTCTAATGAAATATTCAACGTATAAATCTAACAAGATGAAATCCAAAAGAAGAAAATCAACAAAGTGGCCTGTGAATGCAAACTTGACAGGGAGAGAGGACATTAAAAAGAAACATTCAAAGTGATAAACAAACTTACCGAAGATAGAAATATTTTTAATTTGTACAACTTTTCATTCAAAATATATTTCTTGTTATATTAGTACTACGGAATAGAGATAAGGTTAGGTTAACATAGAGCTTAGACATTAGATTGGTTTAGTATTCATAGATGTATAATTCAGATTACATTGATTCAATATATATTTGCAAAATTAAATTATTGAAATTCAAATTGAACTCTCCCTACTAAAACAAATAAAATATAAAGTGATCAAGACACCAAGCAGAACATGCAGAAGCAAAATATTACTATTGATTCAAATGTTCATGGCAAAATTATTTGATTTTTTTTTATTTCAAACTTCCTTTGCTTGATTCTATATATTCCCTCTAATAGACAAAATATCGTCTTTCAGTGGCTATCTATGATGATGATCAATAAACACAGCATTATATAATATTATTTTGGTTTAAGGTCATTTTGTCATAACTACGTGGCAAGGTGTAGGCTTTTCAAATTTTGCATTTTCGATATATAAACTAATGAAGGTTTTTATGAAAGTTATGAATTTATTAGAAGGGCTGAACCACCACGTTTTATAATGACAAACATTATCAATCATATGACCGCCACGACTAGTTACAATGCCCCATTCAATCAACCCGTTTTTTCACTATATTGTGAATCTTCTATCCACTCTTTCAGAAACTTATGTGAAAAACTCATTAGAAATGAAACGGCAATTTGTGGATCAATTTGTGAAGCGAAACGGTATCGTTATTTGGTAAACTAGTGATAAAAATAAATTCAATTTCCACAAACTTTTTATTGTTGAATGGCAATTGTTTCGCCACACCGTGACTACATTTGAGATGCAGCAGTTCTATAAATGACGCAAATTATGAATTAACCTTATGTTTCTTTAAAGTAAAATAAACAACCTCTCAGAATGTTTCGCGACCGTGACCGAACCAAAGTCCAGTTGAACGATCATCGATGGCTACAAGGATTTCCTAAGGGAATTCCGAAAACCTGCCTCACGCTCAGGACACGAAACTTCGACTCATCGTCGAGGTTGCGACCACTCTCAATGTGAGTTGAGAATGTGTGAAGATATACTACAGAAATGATCCTGTGAAGTATGATCTTAACTTCTCGCTGATATATCAGCCGCATTATTATGATGCGATGCGGAGAACAAAGTATTACTATGTTAGTAGCGCCATCTATAATATACTTTATTTTTATTTAGTCATTATGTCATAACTACCTGTCTATTCAACTAGAACTTTTTTTTATATTCTGTAGGTGGCGCAACTGAAACCAATTCGCGTGAATATCACTGAAGACGCGCTAAAATTAATTCTGAATTATGATTTGTGAGACGCATAACTGGTGATAAGATATGAGTTTACTCATATTATCATTTCGAGGCGCAATTTTCTGTTGAGAAAAGGCATAAAAGAGTATTCGCACCGAGCCTTCTTTGAAGGAAATGCAATGAACACTGCAAAAAGTACAAAGTATCGGTTACTTTTATGTTTTTTCTCAAGTGAAAACGCCGCCTCGAAATTTGAGTAAACCCATATCTTATCACAAGTTATGCGTTTCACGAATCAAAATTCAGAATTTACTCTAGCACGTCTTCAGCGACATTCACACGATTTTGTTTGAATTGCGCCACCTACAGAATATAAAAAAGTTCTAGTTAAATAGACAGGTAGTTATGACCTAATGACCAAATGAAAATCGAATATATTATAGATGGCGCGACTCAAATGTCATACTTTGTTCTCCGCACCGAATTATAATAACGCGGCTGATTTATCGGCTAAGAGTTAAGATCATACTTCACAGGATCATTTCTGTAGTATATCTTCACACATTCTCAACTCACATTGAGAGTGGTCGCAACCTCGACGATGAGTCGAAGTTTCGTGTCCTGAGCGTGAGGCAGGTTTTCGGAATTCCCTTAGGAAATCCTTGTAGCCATCGAAGATCGTTCAACAGGACTTTGGTTCGGTCACGGGCACGAAACATTCTGAGAGGTTGCTTTTTAAGCTAATAAAACACAATAAATTTTGTTGCCAGTCCAACCAACTAAATTATTCATAGAATGTAAGCGAAGGCTGTACCTAATGGAAATGATATTGTAAATATGGTTATAGAATATCCTGAAATTCATTCGAAAATTTGCACGTTGAAAATAAACACAAACAATTACCATAGATCTTTTAGTTGAATAATGTACATGTAACTGTATAAAACGAATATGGCAAAATATTTAGTAGATAGTGTTTTATTTCCACAAAATTGTTTGTACTACAACAATTGTTTCACCACGATGTAGCTTCTTCAGGTTAGGTACGTGACAACGTGTCACGTAACAATGAATTTACACTCGGTTCAATAGAATCAGCCAGTAAACATAAATACCTGAAGAAGCCACATCGTAGTGAAACAAACATTTTTGTGGAAATAAAATACTGTCTCCTATAAATTTTTCAATTAAATTGAGTTTCCACCAAGTAAAGAAGGAATCAAGCATTTAAAACGATTGAATATATTTCCGAAATAAGATTAGTTATTCCAAATGTGAAAAATCTGGAAATGCTACAGTAATAGCGAAATAATTGTTATATTTATAATAAAATTAGAATAACTTTATTGAAATTATCATTTTAACTCTCTTAATCTTAAATATCACACATTCAAAAAAATATATAAGAGACAGTATTTTAATTTCCACAAAAATGTTTATAATACAACAATTGTTTCACCACGATGTGGCTTCTTCAGGTATCTACATTCTGCTGGTTGATGGTGTCCAGTGTAACCGAGTTTAAATACAGTGTTAAGTACGTGACAAAATAATGGAAGAACAAGTCATAAAAACTGGATGTGTTTATTGTAGTTTGCCGCTAAAAATGCCATTAGGGAAAGATATTCAATAATGGAGACTTGTCAACATTTCTTTTGCTCTTTCAAACGGATTTTTCGGGAATTGTACAAGAATTTATAAAAGTATTAAACTAGAGAACGTTTACTTTCGACGTGGATAATTTCATAGTTATTGTTGAAATTATCCATCTCGAAAGCAAAAGTTCTAGATTAACATTTTTAGAAATCAAATGGTACGATGCCCGTAAAATTCTTTTGATTTTTAGAGAAAAATGTTGACAAGTCTCCATTACTAAATATATTTATTTTCCTATAGGCATTGTTTAGCGGCAAACTCCAATAAACACCTTGAGTTTTTATGACTTGTTTTTTCATTATATTGTCACATACTTAGCATTGTATTCAACCTCGGTTACACTGGACACAATCAGCCAGTAGAATGTAGATACCTGAAGAAGCCACATCGTGGTGTAACAATTGTTGTATTATAAACATTTTTGTGGAAATTACAATACTATCTTATATATTCTTTCCAATAAATATGTGAATAAAGTTATTCTAATTTCATTATATATAAAAATTATTTCTCTATTAAAGTAGCATTCCCAGATTTTTTACATTTGGAATAACTTATCTTATTTCGGAAATATATTCGTTTTATACTGTAACAGGTAAATTATACCAATAAGATCTATGGTAATTCTAAAATTCGGCTTTACTAAGAACTGGGGTCAAAAAAATATTTAAAGCGGCGAACTGTCCCCATCTGTTTGTGTTTATTTTCATCGTGCAAATTTTCGAAAGAACTGTTGTATTTATAATGAATATTATGATTATCATATTACAATAACCATTATAAAAAATTCATTTCCATTAAGTACTTCTATGTGAAATTTAGTTGGTCATTTGGAACGGACTGGAATAAAAATTTATTGTGTTTCATTAACTTATAAAGCAACCTCTCAGAATGTTTCGCGCCCGCGACCGTACCAAAGTCCGGTTGAACGATCATCGATGGCTACAAGGATTTCCTAAGGGAATTCCGAAAACCTGCCTCACGCTCAGGACACGAAACTTCGAGTTGAGAATGTGTGAAGATATACTACAGAAATGATCCTGTGAAGTATGATCTTAACTCTTAGCCGATAAATCAGCCGCGTTATTATAATTCGGTGCGGAGAACAAAGTATTACCATGTGAGGAGCGCCATCTACAATATACTTTATTTTCATTTGGTCATTAGGTCATAACTACCTGTCTATTTATCTAGAACTTTTTTTATATTCTGTAGGTGGAGCAATTGAAACAAAATCGTGTGAATGTCGCTGAAGGCGTGCTAGAGTTAATTCTGAATTTTGATTCGTGAAACGCATAACTTGTAATAAGATATGGGTTTACTCAAGTTTCGAAGCGGCGTTTTCACTTGAGAAAAAACATAAAAGTAACCGATACTTTGTACTTTTTGCAGTGTTCATTGTATTTCCTTCAAAGCAGGCTCGGTGCGAATACTCTTTCATGTCTTCTTTCAACTGAAAATTGCGCCTCGAAATGATAATATGAGTAAACTCATATCTTATCACCAGTTATGCGTTTCACAAATCATAATTCAGAATTAATTTTAGCGCTTCTTCAGTGATATTCACGCGATTTGGTTTCGGTTGCGCCACCTACAGAATATAAAAAAAAGTTCTAGTTAAATAGACAGGTAGTTATGGCATAATGACCAAACAAAAATAAAGTATATTATAGATGGCGCTTCTAACAACGTAATACTATGTTCTCCGCACCGAATTATAATAACGCGGCTGATTTATCGGCTAAGAGTTAAGATCATACTTCACAGGATCATTTCTGTAGTATATCTTCACACATTCTCAACTCACATTGAGAGTGGTGGCAACCTCGACGATGAGTCGAAGTTTCGTGTCCTGAGCGTGAGGCAGGTTTTCGGAATTCCCTTAGGAAATCCTTGTAGCCATCGATGATCGTTCAACTGGACTTTGGTTCGGTCACGGGCACGAAACATTCTGAGAGGTTGTTAATTTTACATTAAAGAAACATAAGGTTAAATCATAATTTGCGTCATCTACTGAACTGAACATCAAATGTAGATTATGATTAAACCACAGTGTGACGGAACAATTGTCATTCAACAATAAAAACAACATAATTATACAAAAATATCAAGGAAAATTCACCGATGTTGACTCGTAGATTTTAATTTGATCAAAATCAATTAAGTAAGATCAATCTGACAGAACTGTTAATAATTCAATTCATAAAAATATTCACAAGCAGAAAATATGAAGAAGAATTATATTCGGAATACATAACCACTAGTCGAGTGAAAAAACAGAAATCTTGTTGAAAATTTTTAAGTAGAACTCACAAGAAGAATTCAATTCACAATTATTCTTCGAAGAGGCAATCAAATTTGCAAGAAATAGAAATAATAAGTAATAAAAGATATATAGTTTGAAATTGGTAAAGAAAATGTTAAAAAAATTGTTATTATCATGAATCCTATATTAATTTTAGTGAAATTATTGGCAAAGAACAAGCTAAATCAAATATAACTCACCAAAATAGTTTAAAAAGGGTAAAATTAATCAAAATTGAATTAATTCAATGAAACATAGAAATGTTGAATATATGTATGTAAGAAATATCCTGGAAGATGCTTATGCATGGATAAAGTTGTAATACCATATAAGTCAAAAAAATGTAATCAACATAATAAAAACAACTGTTAACTTCCGCTATTTTAACAGTAGATTTGTTTTTCTTAAATGAAAGATGAATTTCCGTCAAGTAAAGACCCAGACAATCAAAAAAAAAGGGTAATAAATTTTATTTGTAATTTTAACTAATTCTTTGTTAAATTTTGACACTTGAATTTATTCCATTTATAACATTATATTTTGAGTTTTGATCATATACGTTTATTAAATATAAGCGGTGCTTATTGTAGACATTAATTTAATTCTAAACGTTCTTTTGAATAAAAAGTTTTTTGAAATTAAAATTGTAGAAGACTAACAGATTAAATCTGTTTTTATATTAAAATAAAACAAAACTTGAAATACTATACGGATGAACAGACAGAATTTCACTGTTCTGTTTATCATGAAAGTAATATCAAAATGCTGATAAAAAATTTTGCTAATTTTTTAGAATATTTTCGAACTAGGAAATATTCAAATTTTGTCTAATCGTTGAAAGCATCATTTTTAAGAAATTTGGATAAATGCTAGTAAGCTTTGGAATTGAATTTTTCGAGAAAACTATAAAAGGAAGCAGCAGGCTAAAGATCGATCAGTATGAAAATGCTCCAGAACCCAGATACGTCCCTCTGAATAAATTATTCTTCAAGTATCCAGTTCCACAACCTTTTCAAGACCTGCATTATTTCACTTTCTTCAGTTTTATCAATATATTCTTGTGCCATTTCTTCATCCTCTTTTTCTCCAATCAAGGTTTTGCTTATTGTTTCCATATTTTTATAACGAATAATATTACTTTATTCAATTTTACTCAACAAAAAAAATTATGCTGAAAATTTAAATTTTGAAGCCTCACGTTGGGCACCAATTTATTATGAAATAAATAAGTTTTTTAATTATTATTAATTAGCAGTCCTACGTTTTGGGTGCCAACTTAATAATGAATTGAATAAATGAAATTTTTAATTATTAATTTTAGTTCTCTCTTTGATGGAACCAAATTATTATTATTAGTACTTGAAAGGATTAATTAGAAAAGTTTTTTTTGATCACCTTTTTATGAGGTAATTTTATTATCATGGAATTTACTTTTTAAAATATTAGCATGAAATCTTAAAGAGCTGAATCACGTCGTTTTGTTTCAAAGTTAAATAAATATTTACTCTGCCAAAATATACGTCTCCATAACCAAAAAAAATTAACATTTCTATTACGAATTGATATCAAGAAATACGTAACCTGAATGTTCTAATGAAATATTCAACGTATAAATCTAACAAGATGAAATCCAAAAGAAGAAAATCAACAAAGTGGCCTGTGAATGCAAACTTGACAGGGAGAGAGGACATTAAAAAGAAACATTCAAAGTGATAAACAAACTTACCGAAGATAGAAATATTTTTAATTTGTACAACTTTTCATTCAAAATATATTTCTTGTTATATTAGTACTACGGAATAGAGATAAGGTTAGGTTAACATAGAGCTTAGACATTAGATTGGTTTAGTATTCATAGATGTATAATTCAGATTACATTGATTCAATATATATTTGCAAAATTAAATTATTGAAATTCAAATTGAACTCTCCCTACTAAAACAAATAAAATATAAAGTGATCAAGACACCAAGCAGAACATGCAGAAGCAAAATATTACTATTGATTCAAATGTTCATGGCAAAATTATTTGATTTTTTTTTATTTCAAACTTCCTTTGCTTGATTCTATATATTCCCTCTAATAGACAAAATATCGTCTTTCAGTGGCTATCTATGATGATGATCAATAAACACAGCATTATATAATATTATTTTGGTTTAAGGTCATTTTGTCATAACTACGTGGCAAGGTGTAGGCTTTTCAAATTTTGCATTTTCGATATATAAACTAATGAAGGTTTTTATGAAAGTTATGAATTTATTAGAAGGGCTGAACCACCACGTTTTATAATGACAAACATTATCAATCATATGACCGCCACGACTAGTTACAATGCCCCATTCAATCAACCCGTTTTTTCACTATATTGTGAATCTTCTATCCACTCTTTCAGAAACTTATGTGAAAAACTCATTAGAAATGAAACGGCAATTTGTGGATCAATTTGTGAAGCGAAACGGTATCGTTATTTGGTAAACTAGTGATAAAAATAAATTCAATTTCCACAAACTTTTTATTGTTGAATGGCAATTGTTTCGCCACACCGTGACTACATTTGAGATGCAGCAGTTCTATAAATGACGCAAATTATGAATTAACCTTATGTTTCTTTAAAGTAAAATAAACAACCTCTCAGAATGTTTCGCGACCGTGACCGAACCAAAGTCCAGTTGAACGATCATCGATTGCTACAAGGATTTCCTAAGGGAATTCCGAAAACCTGCCTCACGCTCAGGACACGAAACTTCGACTCATCGTCGAGGTTGCGACCACTCTCAATGTGAGTTGAGAATGTGTGAAGATATACTACAGAAATGATCCTGTGAAGTATGATCTTAACTTCTCGCTGATATATCAGCCGCATTATTATGATAAGATGCGGAGAACAAAGTACTACTATATTAGTAGCGCCATCTATAATATACTTTATTTTTATTTAGTCATTATGTCATAACTACCTGTCTATTCAACTAGAACTTTTTTTTATATTCTGTAGGTGGCGCAACTGAAACCAATTCGCGTGAATATCACTGAAGACGCGCTGAAATTAATTCTGAATTATGATTTGTGAAACGCATAACTGGTGATAAGATATGAGTTTACTCATATTATCATTTCGAGGCGCAATTTTCTGTTGAGAAAAGGCATAAAAGAGTATTCGCACCGAGCCTTCTTTGAAGGAAATGCAATGAACACTGCAAAAAGTACAAAGTATCGGTTACTTTTATGTTTTTTCTCAAGTGAAAACGCCGCCTCGAAATTTGAGTAAACCCATATCTTATCACAAGTTATGCGTTTCACGAATCAAAATTCAGAATTTACTCTAGCACGTCTTCAGCGACATTCACACGATTTTGTTTGAATTGCGCCACCTACAGAATATAAAAAAGTTCTAGTTAAATAGACAGGTAGTTATGACCTAATGACCAAATGAAAATCGAATATATTATAGATGGCGCTTCTAACAACGTAATACTATGTTCTCCGCACCGAATTATAATAACGCGGCTGATTTATCGGCTAAGAGTTAAGATCATACTTCACAGGATCATTTCTGTAGTATATCTTCACACATTCTCAACTCACATTGAGAGTAGTCGCAACCTCGACGATGAGTCGAAGTTTCGTGTCCTGAGCGTGAGGCAGGTTTTCGGAATTCCCTTAGGAAATCCTTGTAGCCATCGAAGATCGTTCAACAGGACTTTGGTTCGGTCACGGGCACGAAACATTCTGAGAGGTTGCTTTTTAAGCTAATAAAACACAATAAATTTTGTTGCCAGTCCAACCAACTAAATTATTCATAGAATGTAAGCGAAGGCTGTACCTAATGGAAATGATATTGTAAATATGGTTATAGAATATCCTGAAATTCATTCGAAAATTTGCACGTTGAAAATAAACACAAACAATTACCATAGATCTTTTAGTTGAATAATGTACATGTAACTGTATAAAACGAATATGGCAAAATATTTAGTAGATAGTGTTTTATTTCCACAAAATTGTTTGTACTACAACAATTGTTTCACCACGATGTAGCTTCTTCAGGTTAGGTACGTGACAACGTGTCACGTAACAATGAATTTACACTCGGTTCAATAGAATCAGCCAGTAAACATAAATACCTGAAGAAGCCACATCGTAGTGAAACAAACATTTTTGTGGAAATAAAATACTGTCTCCTATAAATTTTTCAATTAAATTGAGTTTCCACCAAGTAAAGAAGGAATCAAGCATTTAAAACGATTGAATATATTTCCGAAATAAGATTAGTTATTCCAAATGTGAAAAATCTGGAAATGCTACAGTAATAGCGAAATAATTGTTATATTTATAATAAAATTAGAATAACTTTATTGAAATTATCATTTTAACTCTCTTAATCTTAAATATCACACATTCAAAAAAATATATAAGAGACAGTATTTTAATTTCCACAAAAATGTTTATAATACAACAATTGTTTTACCACGATGTGGCTTCTTCAGGTATCTACATTCTGCTGGTTGATGGTGTCCAGTGTAACCGAGTTTAAATACAGTGTTAAGTACTTGACAAAATAATGGAAGAACAAGTCATAAAAACTGGATGTGTTTATTGTAGTTTGCCGCTAAAAATGCCATTAGGGAAAGATATTCAATAATGGAGACTTGTCAACATTTCTTTTGCTCTTTCAAACGGATTTTTCGGGAATTGTACAAGAATTTATAAAAGTATTAAACTAGAGAACGTTTACTTTCGACGTGGATAATTTCATAGTTATTGTTGAAATTATCCATCTCGAAAGCAAAAGTTCTAGATTAACATTTTTAGAAATCAAATGGTACGATGCCCGTAAAATTCTTTTGATTTTTAGAGAAAAATGTTGACAAGTCTCCATTACTAAATATATTTATTTTCCTATAGGCATTGTTTAGCGGCAAACTCCAATAAACACCTTGAGTTTTTATGACTTGTTTTTTCATTATATTGTCACATACTTAGCATTGTATTCAACCTCGGTTACACTGGACACAATCAGCCAGTAGAATGTAGATACCTGAAGAAGCCACATCGTGGTGTAACAATTGTTGTATTATAAACATTTTTGTGGAAATTACAATACTATCTTATATATTCTTTCCAATAAATATGTGAATAAAGTTATTCTAATTTCATTATATATAAAAATTATTTCTCTATTAAAGTAGCATTCCCAGATTTTTTACATTTGGAATAACTTATCTTATTTCGGAAATATATTCGTTTTATACTGTAACAGGTAAATTATACCAATAAGATCTATGGTAATTCTAAAATTCGGCTTTACTAAGAACTGGGGTCAAAAAAATATTTAAAGCGGCGAACTGTCCCCATCTGTTTGTGTTTATTTTCATCGTGCAAATTTTCGAAAGAACTGTTGTATTTATAATGAATATTATGATTATCATATTACAATAACCATTATAAAAAATTCATTTCCATTAAGTACTTCTATGTGAAATTTAGTTGGTCATTTGGAACGGACTGGAATAAAAATTTATTGTGTTTCATTAACTTATAAAGCAACCTCTCAGAATGTTTCGCGCCCGCGACCGTACCAAAGTCCGGTTGAACGATCATCGATGGCTACAAGGATTTCCTAAGGGAATCCGAAAACCTGCCTCACGCTCAGGACACGAAACTTCGAGTTGAGAATGTGTGAAGATATACTACAGAAATGATCCTGTGAAGTATGATCTTAACTCTTAGCCGATAAATCAGCCGCGTTATTATAATTCGGTGCGGAGAACAAAGTATTACCATGTGAGTAGCGCCATCTACAATATACTTTATTTTCATTTGGTCATTAGGTCATAACTACCTGTCTATTTATCTAGAACTTTTTTTATATTCTGTAGGTGGAGCAATGGAAACAAAATCGTGTGAATGTCGCTGAAGGCGTGCTAGAGTTAATTCTGAATTTTGATTCGTGAAACGCATAACTTGTGATAAGATATGGGTTTACTCAAGTTTCGAAGCGGCGTTTTCACTTGAGAAAAAACATAAAAGCAACCGATACTTTGTACTTTTTGCAGTGTTCATTGTATTAACTTCAAAGCAGGCTCGGTGCGAATACTCTTTCATGTCTTCTTTCAACTGAAAATTGCGCCTCGAAATGATAATATGAGTAAACTCATATCTTATCACCAGTTATGCGTTTCACAAATCATAATTCAGAATTAATTTTAGCGCTTCTTCAGTGATATTCACGCGATTTGGTTTCGGTTGCGCCACCTACAGAATATAAAAAAAAGTTCTAGTTAAATAGACAGGTAGTTATGGCATAATGACCAAACAAAAATAAAGTATATTATAGATGGCGCTTCTAACAATGTAATACTATGTTCTCCGCATCGAATCATAATAACGCGGCTCATTTATCGGCGAAAAGTTAAGATCATACTTCACAGGATCATTTCTGTAGTATATCTTCACACATTCTCAACTCACATTGAGAGCGGTCGCAACCTCGACGATGAGTCGAAGTTTCGTGTCCTGAGCGTGAGGCAGGTTTTCGGAATTCCCTTAGGAAATCCTTGTAGCCATCGATGATCGTTCAACTGGACTTTCGTTCGGTCACGGTCACGAAACATTCTGAGAGGTTGTTAATTTTACATTAAAGAAACATAAAGTTAAATCATAATTTGCGTCATCTACTGAACTGAACATCAACTGAACATCAAATGTAGAATATGATTAAACCACAGTGTGATGGAACAATTGTCATTCAACCATAAAAACAACATAATTATACAAAAATATTAAGGAAAATTCACCGATGTTGACTCGTAGATTTTAATTTAATCAAAATCAATTAAGTAAGATCAATCTGACAGAACTGTTAATAATTCAATTCATAAAAATATTCACAAGCAGAAAATATGAAGAAAAATTATATTCGGAATACATAACCACTAGTCGAGTGAAAAAACAGAAATCTTGTTGAAAATTTTTAAGTAGAACTCACAAGAAGAATTCAATTCACAATTATTCTTCGAAGAGGCAATCAAATTTGCAAGAAATAGAAATAATAAGTAATAAAAGATATATAGTTTGAAATTGGTAAAGAAAATGTTAGAAAAATTGTTATTATCATGAATCCTATATTAATTTTAGTGAAATTATTGGCAAAGAACAAGCTAAATCAAATATAACTCACCAAAATAGTTTAAAAAGGGTAAAATTGATCAAAATTGAATTAATTCAATGAAACATAGAAATGTTGAATATATGTATGTAAGAAATATCCTGGAAGATGCTTATGCATGGATAAAGTTGTAATACCATATAAGTCAAAAAAATGTAATCAACATAATAAAAACAACTGTTAACTTCCGCTATTTTAACAGTAGATTTGTTTTTCTTAAATGAAAGATGAATTTCCGTCAAGTAAAGACCCAGACAATCAAAAAAAAAGGGTAATAAATTTCATTTGTAATTTTAACTAATTCTTTGTTAAATTTTGACACTTGAATTTATTCCATTTATAACATTATATTTTGAGTTTTGATCATATACGTTTATTAAATATAAGCGGTGCTTATTGTAGACATTAATTTAATTCTAAACGTTCTTTTGAATAAAAAGTTTTTTGAAATTAAAATTGTAGAAGACTAACAGATTAAATCTGTTTTTATATTAAAATAAAACAAAACTTGAAATACTATACGGATGAACAGCCAGAATTTCACTGTTCTGTTTATCATGAAAGTAATATCAAAATGCTGATAAAAAATTTTGCTAATTTTTTAGAATATTTTCGAACTAGGAAATATTCAAATTTTGTCTAATCGTTGAAAGCATCATTTTTAAGAAATTTGGATAAATGCTAGTAAGCTTTGGAATTGAATTTTTCGAGAAAACTATAAAAGGAAGCAGCAGGCTAAAGATCGATCAGTATGAAAATGTTCCAGAACCCAGACACGTCCCTCTGAATAAATTATTCTTCAAGTATCCAGTTCCACAACCTTTTCAAGACCTGCATTATTTCACTTTCTTCAGTTTTATCAATATATTCTTGTGCCATTTCTTCATCCTCTTTTTCTCCAATCAAGGTTTTGCTTATTGTTTCCATATTTTTATAACGAATAATATTACTTTATTCAATTTTACTCAACAAAAAAAATTATGCTGAAAATTTAAATTTTGAAGCCTCACGTTGGGCACCAATTTATTATGAAATAAATAAGTTTTTTAATTATTATTAATTAGCAGTCCTACGTTTTGGGTGCCAAATTAATAATGAATTGAATAAATGAAATTTTTAATTATTAATTTTAGTCTCTCTTTGATGGAACCAAATTATTATTATTAGTACTTAAAAGGATTAATTAGAAAATTTTTATTTGATCACCTTTTTATGAGGTAATTTTATTATCATGGAATTTACTTTTTAAAATATTAGCATGAAATCTTAAAGAGCTGAATCACGTCGTTTTGTTTCAAAGTTAAATAAATATTTACCCTGCCAAAATATACGTCTCCATAACCAAAAAAAATTAACATTTCTATTACGAATTGATATCAAGAAATACGTAACCTGAATGTTCTAATGAAATATTCAACGTATAAATCTAACAAGATGAAATCCAAAAGAAGAAAATCAACAAAGTGGCCTGTGAATGCAAACTTGAAAGGTAGAGAGGACATTAAAAAGAAACATTCAAAGTGATAAACAAACTTGCCGAAGATAGAAATATTTTTAATTTGTACAACTTTTCATTCAAAATATATTTCTTGTTATATTAGTACTACGGAATAGAGATAAGGTTAGGTTAACATAGAGCTTAGACATTAGATTGGTTTAGTATTCATAGATGTATAATTCAGATTACATTGATTCAATATATATTTGCAAAATTAAATTATTAAAATTCAAATTGAACTCTCCCTACTAAAACAAATAAAATATAAAGTGATAAAGACACCAAGCAGAACATGCAGAAGCAAAATATTACTATTGATTCAAATGTTCATGGCAAAATTATTTGATTTTTTTTTATTTCAAACTTCCTTTGCTTGATTCTATATATTCCCTCTAATAGACAAAATATCGTCTTTCAGTGGCTATCTATGATGATGATCAATAAACACAGCATTATATAATATTATTTTGGTTTAAGGTCATTTTGTCATAACTACGTGGCAAGGTGTAGGCTTTTCAAATTTTGCATTTTCGATATATAAACTAATGAAGGTTTTTATGAAAGTTATGAATTTATTAGAAGGGCTGAACCACCACGTTTTATAATGACAAACATTATCAATCATATGACCGCCACGACTAGTTACAATGCCCCATTCAATCAACCCGTTTTTTCACTATATTGTGAATCTTCTATCCACTCTTTCAGAAACTTATGTGAAAAACTCATTAGAAATGAAACGGCAATTTGTGGATCAATTTGTGAAGCGAAACGGTATCGTTATTTGGTAAACTAGTGATAAAAATAAATTCAATTTCCACAAACTTTTTATTGTTGAATGGCAATTGTTTCGCCACACCGTGACTACATTTGAGATGCAGCAGTTCTATAAATGACGCAAATTATGAATTAACCTTATGTTTCTTTAAAGTAAAATAAACAACCTCTCAGAATGTTTCGCGACCGTGACCGAACCAAAGTCCAGTTGAACGATCATCGATGGCTACAAGGATTTCCTAAGGGAATTCCGAAAACCTGCCTCACGCTCAGGACACGAAACTTCGACTCATCGTCGAGGTTGCGACCACTCTCAATGTGAGTTGAGAATGTGTGAAGATATACTACAGAAATGATCCTGTGAAGTATGATCTTAACTTCTCGCTGATATATCAGCCGCATTATTATGATGCGATGCGGAGAACAAAGTATTACAATGTTAGTAGCGCCATCTATAATATACTTTATTTTTATTTAGTCATTATGTCATAACTACCTGTCTATTATATTCTGTAGGTGGCGCAACTGAAACCAATTCGCGTGAATATCACTGAAGACGCGCTAAAATTAATTCTGAATTATGATTTGTGAAACGCATAACTGGTGATAAGATATGAGTTTACTCATATTATCATTTCGAGGCGCAATTTTCTGTTGAGAAAAGGCATAAAAGAGTATTCGCACCGAGCCTGCTTTGAAGGAAATGCAATGAACACTGCAAAAAGTACAAAGTATCGGTTACTTTTATGTTTTTTCTCAAGTGAAAACGCCGCCTCGAAATTTGAGTAAACCCATATCTTATCACAAGTTATGCGTTTCACGAATCAAAATTCAGAATTTACTCTAGCACGTCTTCAGCGACATTCACACGATTTTGTTTGAATTGCGCCACCTACAGAATATAAAAAAGTTCTAGTTAAATAGACAGGTAGTTATGACCTAATGACCAAATGAAAATCGAATATATTATAGATGGCGCGACCCAAAAGGTCATACTTTGTTCTCCGCACCGAATTATAATAACGCGGCTGATTTATCGGCTAAGAGTTAAGATCATACTTCACAGGATCATTTCTGTAGTATATCTTCACACATTCTCAACTCACATTGAGAGTGGTCGCAACCTCGACGATGAGTCGAAGTTTCGTGTCCTGAGCGTGAGGCAGGTTTTCGGAATTCCCTTAGGAAATCCTTGTAGCCATCGATGATCGTTCAACTGGACTTTGGTTCGGTCACGGGCACGAAACATTCTGAGAGGTTGCTTTTTAAGCTAATAAAACACAATAAATTTTGTTGCCAGTCCAACCAACTAAATTATTCATAGAATGTAAGCGAAGGCTGTACCTAATGGAAATGATATTGTAAATATGGTTATAGAATATCCTGAAATTCATTCGAAAATTTGCACGTGGAAAATAAACACAAACAATTACCATAGATCTTTTAGTTGAATAATGTACATGTAACTGTATAAAACGAATATGGCAAAATATTTAGTAGATAGTGTTTTATTTCCACAAAATTGTTTGTACTACAACAATTGTTTCACCACGATGTAGCTTCTTCAGGTTAGGTACGTGACAACGTGTCACGTAACAATGAATTTACACTCGGTTCAATAGAATCAGCCAGTAAACATAAATACCTGAAGAAGCCACATCGTAGTGAAACAAACATTTTTGTGGAAATAAAATACTGTCTCCTATAAATTTTTCAATTAAATTGAGTTTCCACCAAGTAAAGAAGGAATCAAGCGTTTAAAACGATTGAATATATTTCCGAAATAAGATTAGTTATTCCAAATGTGAAAAATCTGGAAATGCTACTGTAATAGCGAAATAATTGTTATATTTATAATAAAATTAGAATAACTTTATTGAAATTATCATTTTAACTCTCTTAATCTTAAATATCACACATATTCATTCAAAAAAATATATAAGAGACAGTATTTTAATTTCCACAAAAATGTTTATAATACAACAATTGTTTCACCACGATGTGGCTTTTTCAGGTATCTACATTCTACTGGTTGATGGTGTCCAGTGTAACCGAGTTTAAATACAGTGATAAGTACGTGACAAAATAATGGAAGAACAAGACATAAAAACTGGATGTGTTTATTGTAGTTTGCCGCTAAAAATGCCATTAGGGAAAGATATTCAATAATGGAGACTTGTCAACATTTCTGTTGCTCTTTCAAACGGATTTTTCGGGAATTGTACAAGAATTTATAAAAGTATTAAACTAGAGAACGTTTACTTTCGACGTGGATAATTTCATAGTTATTGTTGAAATTATCCATCTCGAAAGCAAAAGTTCTAGATTAACATTTTTAGAAATCAAATGGTACGATGCCCGTAAAATTCTTTTGATTTTTAGAGAAAAATGTTGACAAGTCTCCATTACTAAATATATTTATTTTCCTATAGGCATTGTTTAGCGGCAAACTCCAATAAACACCTTGAGTTTTTATGAGTTGTTTTTTCATTATATTGTCACATACTTAGTATTGTATTCAACCTCGGTTACACTGGACACAATCAGCCAGTAGAATGTAGATACCTGAAGAAGCCTCATCGTGGTGTAACAATTGTTGTATTATAAACCTTTTTGTGGAAATTACAATACTATCTTATATATTCTTTCCAATAGATATGTGAATAAAGTTATTCTAATTTCATTATATATTAATTTATATATAAAAATTATTTCCCTATTAAAGTAGCATTCCCAGATTTTTTACATTTGGAATAACTTATCTTATTTCGGAAATATATTCGTTTTATACTGTAACAGGTAAATTATACCAATAAGATCTATGGTAATTCTAAAATTCGGCTTTACTAAGAACTGGGGTCAAAAAAATATTTAAAGCGGCGAACTGTCCCCATCTGTTTGTGTTTATTTTCATCGTGCAAATTTTCGAAAGAACTGTTGTATTTATAATGAATATTATGATTATCATATCACAATAACCATTATTAAAAATTCATTTCCATTAAGTACTTCTATGTGAAATTTAGTTGGTCATTTGGAACGGACTGGAATAAAAATTTATTGTGTTTCATTAACTTATAAAGCAACCTCTCAGAATGTTTCGTGCCCGCGACCGTACCAAAGTCCGGTTGAACGATCATCGATGGCTACAAGGATTTCCTAGGGGAATTCCGAAAACCTGCCTCACGCTCAGGACACGAAACTTCGACTCATCGTCGAGGTTGCGACCACTCTCATTGTGAGTTGAGAATGTGTGAAGATATACTACAGAAATGATCCTGTGAAGTATGATCTTAACTCTTAGCCGATAAATCAGCCGCGTTATTATAATTCGGTGCGGAGAACAAAGTATTACCATGTGAGTAGCGCCATCTACCATATACTTTATTTTCATTTGGTCATTAGGTCATAACTACCTGTCTATTTATCTAGAACTTTTTTTATATTCTGTAGGTGGAGCAATCGAAACAAAATCGTGTGAATGTCGCTGAAGGCGTGCTAGAGTTAATTCTGAATTTTGATTCGTGAAACGCATAACTTGTGATAAGATATGGGTTTACTCAAGTTTCGAAGCGGCGTTCTCACTTGAGAAAAAACATAAAAGTAACCGATACTTTGTACTTTTTGCAGTGTTCATTGTATTTACTTCAAAGCAGGCTCGGTGCGAATACTCTTTCATGTCTTCTTTCAACTGAAAATTGCGCCTCGAAATGATAATATGAGTAAACTCATATCTTATCACCAGTTATGCGTTTCACAAATCATAATTCAGAATTAATTTTAGCGCTTCTTCAGTGATATTCACGCGATTTGGTTTCGGTTGCGCCACCTACAGAATATAAAAAAAAGTTCTAGTTAAATAGACAGGTAGTTATGGCATAATGACCAAACAAAAATAAAGTATATTATAGATGGCGCTTCTAACAACGTAATACTATGTTCTCCGCATCGAATCATAATAACGCGGCTCATTTATCGGCGAAAAGTTAAGATCATACTTCACAGGATCATTTCTGTAGTATATCTTCACACATTCTCAACTCACATTGAGAGTGGTCGCAACCTCGACGATGAGTCGAAGTTTCGTGTCCTGAGCGTGAGGCAGGTTTTCGGAATTCCCTTAGGAAATCCTTGTAGCCATCGATGATCGTTCAACTGGACTTTCGTTCGGTCACGGTCACGAAACATTCTGAGAGGTTGTTAATTTTACATTAAAGAAACATAAAGTTAAATCATAATTTGCGTCATCTACTGAACTGAACATCAACTGAACATCAAATGTAGAATATGATTAAACCACAGTGTGACGGAACAATTGTCATTCAACCATAAAAACAACATAATTATACAAAAATATTAAGGAAAATTCACCGATGTTGACTCGTAGATTTTAATTTGATCAAAATCAATTAAGTAAGATCAATCTGACAGAACTGTTAATAATTCAATTCATAAAAATATTCACAAGCAGAAAATATGAAGAAAAATTATATTCGGAATACATAACCACTAGTCGAGTGAAAAAACAGAAATCTTGTTGAAAATTTTTAAGTAGAACTCCAAGAAGAATTCAATTCACAATTATTCTTCGAAGAGGCAATCAAATTTGCAAGAAATAGAAATAATAAGTAATAAAAGATATATAGTTTGAAATTGGTAAAGAAAATGTTAGAAAAATTGTTATTATCATGAATCCTATATTAATTTTAGTGAAATTATTGGCAAAGAACAAGCTAAATCAAATATAACTCACCAAAATAGTTTAAAAAGGGTAAAATTGATCAAAATTGAATTAATTCAATGAAACATAGGAATGTTGAATATATGTATGTAAGAAATATCCTGGAAGATGCTTATGCATGGATAAAGTTGTAATACCATATAAGTCAAAAAAATGTAATCAACATAATAAAAACAACTGTTAACTTCCGCTATTTTAACAGTAGATTTGTTTTTCTTAAATGAAAGATGAATTTCCGTCAAGTAAAGACCCAGACAATCAAAAAAAAAAGGGTAATAAATTTCATTTGTAATTTTAACTAATTCTTTGTTAAATTTTGACACTTGAATTTATTCCATTTATAACATTATATTTTGAGTTTTGATCATATACGTTTATTAAATATAAGCGGTGCTTATTGTAGACATTAATTTAATTCTAAACGTTCTTTTGAATAAAAAGTTTTTTGAAATTAAAATTGTAGAAGACTAACAGATTAAATCTGTTTTTATATTAAAATAAAACAAAACTTGAAATACTATACGGATGAACAGCCAGAATTTCACTGTTCTGTTTATCATGAAAGTAATATCAAAATGCTAATAAAAAATTTTGCTAATTTTTTAGAATATTTTCGAACTAGGAAATATTCAAATTTTGTCTAATCGTTGAAAGCATCATTTTTAAGAAATTTGGATAAATGCTAGTAAGCTTTGGAATTGAATTTTTCGAGAAAACTATAAAAGGAAGCAGCAGGCTAAAGATCGATCAGTATGAAAATGCTCCAGAACCCAGACACGTCCCTCTGAATAAATTATTCTTCAAGTATCCAGTTCCACAACCTTTTCAAGACCTGCATTATTTCACTTTCTTCAGTTTTATCAATATATTCTTGTGCCATTTCTTCATCCTCTTTTTCTCCAATCAAGGTTTTGCTTATTGTTTCCATATTTTTATAACGAATAATATTACTTTATTCAATTTTACTCAACAAAAAAAATTATGCTGAAAATTTAAATTTTGAAGCCTCACGTTGGGCACCAATTTATTATGAAATAAATAAGTTTTTTAATTATTATTAATTAGCAGTCCTACGTTTTGGGTGCCAAATTAATAATGAATTGAATAAATGAAATTTTTAATTATTAATTTTAGTCTCTCTTTGATGGAACCAAATTATTATTATTAGTACTTAAAAGGATTAATTAGAAAATTTTTATTTGATCACCTTTTTATGAGGTAATTTTATTATCATGGAATTTACTTTTTAAAATATTAGCATGAAATCTTAAAGAGCTGAATCACGTCGTTTTGTTTCAAAGTTAAATAAATATTTACCCTGCCAAAATATACGTCTCCATAACCAAAAAAAATTAACATTTCTATTACGAATTGATATCAAGAAATACGTAACCTGAATGTTCTAATGAAATATTCAACGTATAAATCTAACAAGATGAAATCCAAAAGAAGAAAATCAACAAAGTGGCCTGTGAATGCAAACTTGAAAGGTAGAGAGGACATTAAAAAGAAACATTCAAAGTGATAAACAAACTTGCCGAAGATAGAAATATTTTTAATTTGTACAACTTTTCATTCAAAATATATTTCTTGTTATATTAGTACTACGGAATAGAGATAAGGTTAGGTTAACATAGAGCTTAGACATTAGATTGGTTTAGTATTCATAGATGTATAATTCAGATTACATTGATTCAATATATATTTGCAAAATTAAATTATTAAAATTCAAATTGAACTCTCCCTACTAAAACAAATAAAATATAAAGTGATCAAGACACCAAGCAGAACATGCAGAAGCAAAATATTACTATTGATTCAAATGTTCATGGCAAAATTATTTGATTTTTTTTTATTTCAAACTTCCTTTGCTTGATTCTATATATTCCCTTCTAATAGACAAAATATCGTCTTTCAGTGGCTATCTATGATGATGATCAATAAACACAGCATTATATAATATTATTTTGGTTTAAGGTCATTTTGTCATAACTACGTGGCAAGGTGTAGGCTTTTCAAATTTTGCATTTTCGATATATAAACTAATGAAGGTTTATATGAAAGTTATGAATTTATTAGAAGGGCTGAACCACCACGTTTTATAATGACAAACATTATCAATCATATGACCGCCACGACTAGTTACAATGCCCCATTCAATCAACCCGTTTTTTCACTATATTGTGAATCTTCTATCCACTCTTTCAGAAACTTATGTGAAAAACTCATTAGAAATGAAACGGCAATTTGTGGATCAATTTGTGAAGCGAAACGGTATCGTTATTTGGTAAACTAGTGATAAAAATAAATTCAATTTCCACAAACTTTTTATTGTTGAATGGCAATTGTTTCGCCACACCGTGACTACATTTGAGATGCAGCAGTTCTATAAATGACGCAAATTATGAATTAACCTTATGTTTCTTTAAAGTAAAATAAACAACCTCTCAGAATGTTTCGCGACCGTGACCGAACCAAAGTCCAGTTGAACGATCATCGATGGCTACAAGGATTTCCTAAGGGAATTCCGAAAACCTGCCTCACGCTCAGGACACGAAACTTCGACTCATCGTCGAGGTTGCGACTACTCTCAATGTGAGTTGAGAATGTGTGAAGATATACTACAGAAATTCTATCCACTCTTTCAGAAACTTATGTGAAAAACTCTTTAGAAATGAAACGGCAATTTATGGATCAATTTGTGAAGCGAAACGGTATCGTTATTTGATAAACTTGTGATAAAAATAAATTCAATTTCCACAAACTTTTTATTGTTGAATGGCAATTGTTTCGCCACACCGTGACTACATTTGAGATGCAGCAGTTCTATAAATGACGCAAATTATGAATTAACCTTATGTTTCTTTAAAGTAAAATAAACAACCTCTCAGAATGTTTCGCGACCGTGACCGAACCAAAGTCCAGTTGAACGATCATCGATGGCTACAAGGATTTCCTAAGGGAATTCCGAAAACCTGCCTCACGCTCAGGACACGAAACTTCGACTCATCGTCGAGGTTGCGACCACTCTCAATGTGAGTTGAGAATGTGTGAAGATATACTACAGAAATGATCCTGTGAAGTATGATCTTAACTTCTCGCTGATAAATCAGCCGCATTATTATGATGCGATGCGGAGAACAAAGTATTACTATATTAGTAGCGCCATCTATAATATACTTTATTTTTATTTAGTCATTATGTCATAACTACCTGTCTATTCAACTAGAACTTTTTTTTATATTCTGTAGGTTGCGCAACTGAAACCAATTCGCGTAAATATCACTGAAGACGCGCTAAAATTAATTCTGAATTATGATTTGTGAAACGCATAACTGGTGATAAGATATGAGTTTACTCATATTATCATTTCGAGGCGCAATTTTCGGTTGAGAAAAGGCATAAAAGAGTATTCGCACCGAGCCGGCTTTGAAGGAAATGCAATGAACACTGCAAAAAGTACAAAGTATCGGTTACTTTCATGTTTTTTTTCAAGTGAAAACGCCGCCTCGAAATTTGAGTAAACCCATATCTTATCACAAGTTATGCGTTTCACGAATCAAAATTCAGAATTTACTCTAGCACGTCTTCAGCGACATTCACACGATTTTGTTTGAATTGCGCCACCTACAGAATATAAAAAAGTTCTAGTTAAATAGACAGGTGGTTATGACCTAATGACCAAATGAAAATCAAGTATATTATAGATGGCGCGACTCAAAAGGTCATACTTTGTTCTCCGCACCGAATTATAATAACGCGGCTGATTTATCGGCTAAGAGTTAAGATCATACTTCACAGGATCATTTCTGTAGTATATCTTCACACATTCTCAACTCACATTGAGAGTGGTCGCAACCTCGACGATGAGTCGAAGTTTCGTGTCCTGAGCGTGAGGCAGGTTTTCGGAATTCCCTTAGGAAATCCTTGTAGCCATCGATGATCGTTCAACTGGACTTTGGTTCGGTCACGGGCACGAAACATTCTGAGAGGTTGCTTTTTAAGCTAATAAAACACAATAAATTTTGTTGCCAGTCCAACCAACTAAATTATTCATAGAATGTAAGCGAAGGCTGTACCTAATGGAAATGATATTGTAAATATGGTTATAGAATATCCTGAAATTCATTCGAAAATTTGCACGTTGAAAATAAACACAAACAATTACCATAGATCTTTTAGTTGAATAATGTACATGTAACTGTATAAAACGAATATGGCAAAATATTTAGTAGATAGTGTTTTATTTCCACAAAATTGTTTGTACTACAACAATTGTTTCACCACGATGTAGCTTCTTCAGGTTAGGTACGTGACAACGTGTCACGTAACAATGAATTTACACTCGGTTCAATAGAATCAGCCAGTAAACATAAATACCTGAAGAAGCCACATCGTAGTGAAACAAACATTTTTGTGGAAATAAAATACTGTCTCCTATAAATTTTTCAATTAAATTGAGTTTCCACCAAGTAAAGAAGGAATCAAGCGTTTAAAACGATTGAATATATTTCCGAAATAAGATTAGTTATTCCAAATGTGAAAAATCTGGAAGTGCTACTGTAATAGCGAAATAATTGTTATATTTATAATAAAATTAGAATAACTTTATTGAAATTATCATTTTAACTCTCTCAATCTTAAATATCACACATATTCATTCAAAAAAATATATAAGAGACAGTATTTTAATTTCCACAAAAATGTTTATAATACAACAATTGTTTCACCACGATGTGGCTTCTTCAGGTATCTACATTCTACTGGTTGATGGTGTCCAGTGTAACCGAGTTTAAATACAGTGTTAAGTACGTGACAAAATAATGGAAGAACAAGTCATAAAAACTGGATGTGTTTATTGTAGTTTGCCTCTAAAAATGCCATTAGGGAAAGATATTCAATAATGGAGACTTGTCAACATTTCTTTTGCTCTTTCAAACGGATTTTTCGGGAATTGTACAAGAATTTATAAAAGTATTAAACTAGAGAACGTTTACTTTCGACGTGGATAATTTCATAGTTATTGTTGAAATTATCCATCTCGAAAGCAAAAGTTCTAGATTAACATTTTTAGAAATCAAATGGTACGATGCCCGTAAAATTCTTTTGATTTTTAGAGAAAAATGTTGACAAGTCTCCATTACTAAATATATTTATTTTCCTATAGGCATTGTTTAGCGGCAAACTCCAATAAACACCTTGAGTTTTTATGACTTGTTTTTTCATTATATTGTCACATACTTAGCATTGTATTCAACCTCGGTTACACTGGACACAATCAGCCAGTAGAATGTAGATACCTGAAGAAGCCACATCGTGGTGTAACAATTGTTGTATTATAAACATTTTTGTGGAAATTACAATACTATCTTATATATTCTTTCCAATAAATATGTGAATAAAGTTATTCTAATTTCATTATATATTTATTTATATATAAAAATTATTTCTCTATTAAAGTAGCATTCCCAGATTTTTTACATTTGGAATAACTTATCTTATTTCGGAAATATATTCGTTTTATACTGTAACAGGTAAATTATACCAATAAGATCTATGGTAATTCTAAAATTCGGCTTTACTAAGAACTGGGGTCAAAAAAATATTTAAAGCGGCGAACTGTCCCCATCTGTTTGTGTTTATTTTCATCGTGCAAATTTTCGTTATATTACAATAACCATAATTAAAAATTCATTTCCATTAAGTACTTCTATGTGAAATTCAGTTGGTCATTTGTAACGGACTGGCATAAAAATTTATTGTGTTTCATTAGCTTATAAAGCAACCTCTCAGAATGTTTCGTGCCCGCGACCGTACCAAAGTCCGGTTGAACGATCATCGATGGCTACAAGGATTTCCTAAGGGAATTCCGAAAACCTGCCTCACGCTCAGGACACGAAACTTCGACTCATCGTCGAGGTTGCGACCACTCTCAATGTGAGTTGAGAATGTGTGAAGATATACTACAGAAATGATCCTGTGAAGTATGATCTTAACTCTTAGCCGATAAATCAGCCGCGTTATTATAATTCGGTGCGGAGAACAAAGTGTTACCTTGTGAGTAGCGCCATCTACAATATACTTTATTTTCATTTGGTCATTAGGTCATAACTACCTGTCTATTTATCTAGAACTTTTTTTATATTCTGTAGGTGGAGCAATTGAAACAAAATCGTGTGAATGTCGCTGAAGGCGTGCTAGAGTTAATTCTGAATATTGATTCGTGAAACGCATAACTTGTGATAAGATATGGGTTTACTCAAGTTTCGAGGCGGCGTTTTCACTTGAGAAAAAACATAAAAGTAACCGATACTTTGTACTTTTTGCAGTGTTCATTGTATTTCCTTCAAAGCAGGCTCGGTGCGAATACTCTTTCATGTCTTCTTTCAACTGAAAATTGCGCCTCGAAATGATAATATGAGTAAACTCATATCTTATCACCAGTTATGCGTTTCACAAATCATAATTCAGAATTAATTTTAGCGCTTCTTCAGTGATATTCACGCGATTTGGTTTCGGTTGCGCCACCTACAGAATATAAAAAAAAGTTCTAGTTAAATAGACAGGTAGTTATGGCATAATGACCAAACAAAAATAAAGTATATTATAGATGGCGCTTCTAACAATGTAATACTATGTTCTCCGCATCGAATCATAATAACGCGGCTCATTTATCGGCGAAAAGTTAAGATCATACTTCACAGGATCATTTCTGTAGTATATCTTCACACATTCTCAACTCACATTGAGAGTGGTCGCAACCTCGACGATGAGTCGAAGTTTCGTGTCCTGAGCGTGAGGCAGGTTTTCGGAATTCCCTTAGGAAATCCTTGTAGCCATCGATGATCGTTCAACTGGACTTTCGTTCAGTCACGGTCACGAAACATTCTGAGAGGTTGTTAATTTTACATTAAAGAAACATAAGGTTAAATCATAATTTGCGTCATCTACTGAACTGAACATCAACTGAACATCAGATGTAGAATATGATTAAACCACAGTGTGACGGAACAATTGTCATTCAACAATCAAAACAACATAATTAAACAAAAATATTAAGGAAAATTCACAATGTAACAATTGTTGTATTATAAACATTTTTGTGGAAATTACAATACTATCTTATATATTCTTTACAATAAATATGTGAATAAAGTTATTCTAATTTCATTATATATTTATATATAAAAATTATTTCTCTATTAAAGTAGCATTCCCAGATTTTTTACATTTGGAATAACTTATCTTATTTCGGAAATATATTCGTTTTATACTGAACAGGTAAATTATACCAATAAGATCTATGGTAATTCTAAAATTCGGCTTTACTAAGAACTGGGGTCAAAAAAATATTTAAAGCGGCGAACTGTCCCCATCTGTTTGTGTTTATTTTCATCGTGCAAATTTTCGAAAGAACTGTTGTATTTATAACGAATAGTATGATTATTATATTACAATAACCATAATTAAAAATTCATTTCCATTAAGTACTTCTATGTGAACTTCAGTTGGTCATTTGGAACGGACTGGCATAAAAATTTATTGTGTTTCATTAGCTTATAAAGCAACCTCTCAGAATGTTTCGTGCCCGCGACCGTACCAAAGTCCGGTTGAACGATCATCGATGGCTACAAGGATTTCCTAAGGGAATTCCGTAAACCTGCCTAACGCTCAGGACACGAAACTTCGACTCATCGTCGAGGTTGCGACCACTCTCAATGTGAGTTGAGAATGTGTGAAGATATACTACAGAAATGATCCTGTGAAGTATGATCTTAACTCTTAGCCGATAAATCAGCCGCGTGATTATAATTCGGTGCGGAGAACAAAGTATTACCTTGTGAGTAGCGCCATCTACAATATACTTTATTTTCATTTGGTCAAAGCAGGCTCGGTGCGAATACTCTTTCATGTCTTCTTTCAACTGAAAATTGCTCCTCGAAATGATAATATGAGTAAACTCATATTTTATCACCAGTTATGCGTATCACAAATCATAATTCAGAATTAATTTTAGCGCTTCTTCAGTGATATTCATGCGATTTGGTTTCAGTTGCGCCACCTACAGAATATAAAAAAAAGTTCTAGTTAAATAGACAGGTAGTTATGGCATAATGACCAAACAAAAATAAAGTATATTATAGATGGCGCCTCTAACAACGTAATACTATGTTCTCCGCATCGAGTCATAATAACGCGGCTCATTTATCGCTGAAAAGTTAAGATCATACCTCACAGGATCATTTCTGTAGTATATCTTCACACATTCTCAACTCACATTGAGAGTGGTCGCAACCTCGACGTTGAGTCTAAGTTTCGTGTCCTGCGCGTGAGGCAGGTTTTCGGAATTCCCTTAGGAAATCCTTTTAGCCATCGATGATCGTTCAACTGGACTTTCGTTCAGTCACGGTCACGAAACATTCTGAGAGGTTGTTAATTTTACATTAAAGAAACATAAGGTTAAATCATAATTTGCGTCATATACTGAACTGATGCAGTTCAAATGAAGAATATGATTAAACCACAGTGTGACGGAACAATTGTCATTCAACAATAAAAACAACATAATTATACAAAAATATTAAGGAAAATTCACCGATGTTGACTCGTAGATTGTAATTTGATCAAAATCAATTAAGTAAGATCAATCTGACAGAACTGTTAAAAATTCAATTCATAAAAATATTCACAAGCAGAAAATATGAAGAAAAATTATATTCGGTATACATAACCACTAGTCGAGTGAAAAAACAGAAATCTTGTTGAAAATTTTTAAGTAGAACTCACAAGGAGTATTCAATTCGCAATTATTCTTTGAAGAGGCAATCAAAGTTGCAAGAAATAGAAATAATAAGTAATAAAAGATATATAGTTTGAAATTGGTTAAGAAAATGTTAGAAAAATTGTTATTATCATGAATCCTATATTAATTTTAGTGAAATTATTGGCAAAGAACAAGCTAAATCAAATATAACTCACCAAAATAGTTTATAAAGGGTAAAATTAATCAAAATGGAATTAATTCAATGAAACATAGAAATGTTGAATATATGTATGTAAGAAATATCCTGGAAGATGCTTATGCATGGATAAAGTTGTAATACCATATAAGTCAAAAAAATGTAATCAACATAATAAAAACAACTGTTAACTTCCGCTATTTTAACAGTAGATTTGTTTTTCTTAAATGAAAGATGATTTTCCGTCAAGTAAAGACCCAGACAATAAAAAAAGGGTAATCAATTTCATTAGTAATTTTAACTAATTCTTTGTTAAATTTTGACACTTGAATTTATTCCATTTATAACATTATATTTTGAGTTTTGATCATATACGTCTATTAAATATAAGCGGTGCTTATTGTAGACATTAATTTAATTCTAAAAGTTTTTTTGAATAAAAATTTTTTTGAAATTAAAATTGTAGAAGACTAACAGATTAAATCTGTTTTGATATTAGAATAAAACAAGACTTGAAATACTATACGGATGAACAGCGAGAATTTCACTGTTACACATATCGATTGATAATTCGTGCTAATGAAGATAATACCATTCTCTGATGCAGACAGCTATTTTCTCAGTATATTGTCGATATGTACGTTAAAATAGAAAGTGAGAGATTACGATATATAAAATTTAATCAAACAAAATTTCGTGCTGAGGAGTACATTCATTTGCGTGACGCCGTTATTGGTAACGGAGATGCAACTAATGACATCAACAACATCAGTAGCGCATATATTCTGCCATGTATGATGATACATTGGTAGTCCGCGTCATATGCAAGAGTATATTCAAGACGCCATGGCTTACGTACGTGCATATGGCCGACCAGATCTTTTTATCACATTTACGTGTAATCCAAACTGGAATGAAATTCAAAGTTTGTTGTTGCTAGGTCAAATCGATGCATCGCCATGATATCACTGCACGTGTTTTTAAACAAAAATTAAAATCTGACTGCCAATGCACGACTCATTTGATCAAGAATTGAGACGCGAAGCCCAATACGATTCCGAAACATTACGAGAAATGGTTGATAGAACAGCTTCCCTTTTAAATCAACAACAAAAATATGCCTACGATACGCTCATGAAAGTAGTGAACGATGGATCTGGCGGATTTTATTTTTTAGATGCTCCCGGTGGAACTGGGAAAACTTTTTTGTTATAATTGATTTTGGCAACGATTCGATCGCAAAATGGAATTGCACTACCCCTAGCTTCATCAAGTATTGCAGCTACGTTGTTGGAAGGCGGTCGAACAGCTCATTCAGCTCTTAAGCTGCCGTTGAACCTTCAAATTAATGAGACTCCAACTTGAAACCTTTCGAGGAATTCTGCGATGGCCAAAGTGCTGCAGCAAACTAGATTGATCATTTGGGATGAATGTACGATGGCACACAAAAAATCTTTGGAGGCATTAGATCGCTCGATGCAAGATTTACGAAATAACAAAAAACGGTTTGGTGGTGCAATGATACTATTGGCAGGTGATTTTCGACAAATATTGCCAGTTGTTCCACGCTCAACGCCTGCTGATCAACTGAATGCATGTTTGAAGTCGTTCATTTTATGGAAATACATTAAAACACTGAAATTGAGTATAAACATGAGAGTCGAATTGCAGGAAGACCAGTCTGGAGAAGTGTTTTCCAAACAACTGCTCGATATTGGTAATGGTATTATTACTGTTGATACATCATCTGGATACATTACATTCCCTACCAATTTTTGTAACTTTTGTGAATCAAAGACCGAACTCATGGAGATGGTTTTCCCAAACATTGCTCAAAATTACGTAAATCACGTTTGGTTAAGCGAACGTGTTATATTGGCAGCAAAAAATGTTGATGTGAATGAAATGAATTTTCAGATTCAAGAGAAAATAGCTGGCGAATTGAAGAATTACAAATCAGTTGATTCCATTACTAATGAAGATGAAGTTGTCAATTATCCAACAGAATTTTTAAATTCGCTGGAATTGCCTGGCTTACCACCTCATAATCTGCAATTCAAAATCGGATCAGTAATTATTATAATATAAATATTTTAAAAAATTTTAAACAATTTTAAAAAATTAGCCTTCTACATATTTAACTGTTTAAAATTTTTTAAAATATTTATATTATTTTATATACCTTCTATCAAGAATGACCTCTATTTACGTTAAAGTAATTATTATGTTACGGAACATAAACCAGCCACGTCTGTGTAATGGCACCCGGCTTGCGGTGAAGAAATTATTGAACAACGTCATCGAAGCCACAATTTTGAAAGGGAAGTACAAAGGCGAAGATGTTTTAATCCCACGCATCCCTATGATACCGAACGACATGCCATTCAGCTTTAAACGTTTACAGTTTCCAGTGCGGCTTGCATTTGCAATGTCAATAAATAAATCGCAAGGGCAGTCGCTAAGTGTATGTGGCATCAACTTAGAAAATCCATGTTTTTCACATGGCCAATTATATGTCGCCTGTTCCCGTGTCGGAAAACCATCAACATTATTTATTTACGCGCCAGAACATAAAACTAAAAAAATAATTTATCAAAAAGCATCAGAATAGAGAGAAGGAGTGAAGGGTATAGAGGCTATTAGTTGCTTTCTAGAGCGCACGTGGTGTTGAGCTCAGTGTTTACTTCAAAATGCAAAGTTGTTCAATAGCGATTTGTAAAAATATGAGTGAAATTGAACCCTATGGAATAAACACTATTATGAAAATATATATGTTGTTTTTTATTTAATAAAAATTAGGAAAGTCCTCAGGTATGGCGAGAGCAGGGAAATAAGGATTCATTTTTATATGGTGGATATTATAGATTCCAGTTCAAATTGAATAGGTACTCATACATAAGATAGGTCAGCTATACAAAATAAAGTAGTGCATCAAAGCTACGCTAAGGCGGTACGAAGTTCGCCGAGTCAGCTAGTTATACTACTCTGTCAAGAAAGTACCGGGAATTTTCAATAAAAATAACATTTTCACATTTAATCGTCAAAATTTATTGGGTCGCCTTCAAAATAGGCTCCATTTGGTCCAATACATCTATGCCAACGGCACTTCCAATTATCGAAACATTTTTTATAGGCGTTTTCCGGGATGGACTTTAGCTCTCGCGCCTAATTTTGTTTTATGGCTTCAATCGACTCAAAATGGGTGCCACGAAGGGGCAATTTTAGTTTTGGGAAGAGGAAAAAGTCGCAAGGAGCCAAATCCGGCGAATACGGTGGTTGCTGAAGCACGTTTGTTGAGTTTTTGGTGAGAAAGTCAGTCACAATCGTAGCTCGGTGAGAAGGCGCTTTATCGTCATGCAAAATCCATGAGTTGTTCGCCCACAAATTTGGCCGCTTCTTACGGATACGCTCACGCAAACGTTTCATAACGCCTAGGTAATACTCCTTGTTTGACGTCTGACCCTCTGGAACGAATTCGTAGTGCACCACGCCACGGATATCGAAGAAAACAATGAGCATCACCTTCATTTTCGAGCGGCTTTGGCGTGGTTTTTTCGGTTTCGGCTCATTTCTTGCCACCCATTCCGATGATTGCTGGCTTGTTTGCATATCGTACTCGTAAACCCAGGTCTTATCACCAGTTATAATGCGTTCCATGAATGTAGAATCGAAATTACAGCGATCCAGCATGTCTGAAGCAACCTGTTCGCGATGACGTTTTTGAAGAAAATTCAGGTCTTTCGGTACGAGTCGTGCGGCCACCTTTCTCATGCCCAAAATATCAATCAAAATCGTACGTGCGGACTCGTGGGATATCTTAAGATCATGTGCTATCTCTCTCAAGCTGGTACGACGGTTTTCCAGCACCCTTTCCTTAATTTTATCGACGTTATCTTCGATCGAAGCCGTCGATGGGCGACCACTTCACGACCGTCCTTGAAGGCTCTGTACTACTGATATGCACGAGTTTTCGATAGAGCATTATCACCAAAGGCCTTTTGCAACATTTTCAATGCATCGGCACACGAAAATTCATTTGCAACACAAAACTTTAAACAAATTCTTTGCTCAACGTAATCACCCATAGTAAAAATCGGCACGCACTCTGACATCGACTGACTTAATCAGCTGTTGCAAATACACTAGTTGACAGATCCCGCTCAAGCTTGGCATAGTAATTAAGGACAGTGGTACCAACCTAGGAAAAAAATTTTCACCTGCCTCATTGCCCCGCCAGATTTAAATCGATAATTCCCGGTACTTTCTTGACAGAAGTATATATTTTGAGTTTACGAACAAAGTTTATCTAGTGAACCCAACTTTGTCAGTTGCATAATAATCATCATAAAAATTTAATTACTAATAATTTGAATTGAAATGAAATCGTTATTATACAGTTGTCCAGCACGAACCAACGTGGAGGTGCAAAGGATTCTTGTCAGGTAAGGGATTAGGTATGATGGAAATAAAGGAAAACGGGTTAGATAAAGATCACAGATTTTAAAATAACAATATACTATTCACGAAATAAATTCTAAAACAAAGAAATAAACTCTTAATCAATAATTTAAACTCTAAATTAACAAAATTGAAAAACGGCCTCAGGTATAATATAGGATATATTCTGAAAGTTGTAGAAAAAAAGTAATTTTTAATTGAAATCATGAGTTCTAAAAATTAGAATTTTTTATAGACCAAAGGAATTCTGCGATTCTTCTGTTCCGCGAAATGATCTAGTCGCTCGTCTTTAAAAACGTTCTCATACTGTGATTTTATAAATCCTTTTTGAATTTAAATTTATGCCATATTACTCAATCGCGCCTGTCCAGTTGTATTTCTTATAAAATTTTCAATTCTTTTCAACGCGGAGAAATTTTTTCTGTATAGAAGTAATTGCCACTGGCGAAACAACAAGACATATTGATTAAAAGAAAATTTGAATATTAAAACAAATTGATATATGTTTATCTTCTACAATTTTAATTTCAAAAAAATTTTTATTCAAAAAACTTTTAGAATTAAATTATTGTCTAAAACAAGCTCCGCTTACATTTAATAGACGTATGGTTTATTTATTTCCATTTGACATTATATATTGAGTTTTGATTATATACGTCTATTAAATGTAAGCGGTACTTGTTTTAGACATTAATTTAATTCTAAAAATTTTTTGAATAAAAATTTTTTTGAAATTAAAATTGTAGAAGATAAACATATATCAATTTGTTTTAATATTCAAATTTTGTTATATTTCTTCTATCAAGTAAAAAGCCTTTCTATTTTATTTTAATTAAAAGAGTTCTGGCATACAAAATCTTAAGTCAGTATCGTGAAAATAGTTAACATTTTGTAAGTGTTGTACAATTTTCTATTATATTGTTCCCGTATAGAAGAGTTATTTCACTTTTAAGTTCATATATATCAAAAATATTATATTGCGTTATCAAGTCTTTCAAAAGCTCATGAGGAAATTCTTTTTCATAAATGCAGAATTTTGAATTATTTAACACATAAAAGAAATGTCCTAAAACTTAACCTCTATTTGAATCTTTATAACGTCTACAATTAAAAAAAAATTGTCCCAATTGTTGCGTTTTATCTGCCATTTCACCTCCTTTGCGACGTTCTGAGTGTAAACATGTTATATCCAGTATTTTATAAATTGTAATAATAATTGTAAATCAAAATAAGTACTGCTACTCCTAAATTCACGTATTTTACTCAGTGTTGTCTGTAGTAAATTTCTCGCCTTCAGAATATTTATGTTTCTATTTTGTGAAATTAAAAAAACAGTATTGGTTTGATTAAAAATTAATACAAATGTTTCTAAAAAACATATATTCTGAGCATTCCCAAAAATTTTTTTTAACCTTCCGCGTCTTTAATTGATTTTTGATCAAAATCGCGACCATTACTATTGATAATTAAATGAAAGTTTTTTAAATATTTTAATATTAGCCTTCTACATATTTAATTTCAAAAAATTATATTCAATAATTATAACTTAAAGAATTAAATTGAAATAATGTCATATAAGTACGACATACGTCATATATCAAACGACATATAAAATGAACATTCATTATAAGACATCCAAATGATATAACAAAATCCAATAAATGAAAATTGTTAACCAAAATCCTATATATTAAATATTTTGAATAGATAAAATTGTGTTTCTGCTGATCAATCTTATGAAAACCAATATCTTTCAAAAATGTTTAACATAATCTTAAGAATTTCATCATAAAACTATCTAACTTAGAATATTCAATATTATTGGATATCTAACTAAGTTATTTTCTATAAAATCTAAAGATATGTAAACACATTAATGAAAAACAAGTTTTAAGAGAGACTTTGCTTCGTCAGTATTCAAATAATTCATATTCAATAAAATATGACATCAATCAACAAAAAATATCTACTCACCCTTCAACAATTTAGAAAACTTCTGGTAAATGAATACTGAAAAATTTAAATGGAGTTTCACCCTCGATATAAGAAATTGAAAGACAATTTAATGGCCTCTGCTATAGCACAAGAACTATCTGTATAAAGAATGTTAAAGAAACCAAATAATTATATATTAATTCTTGAAGTTATAATTATCGAATATAGTTTTTTGAAATTAAATATGTAGAAGGCTAATATTAAAATATTTAAATAATTTTATATACCTTCCATCAAGAATTCACCTCTATTTATGCTATAAATTGAAAGGTTTTGAGTAATTTACCTCTACTATCAAAAACTTCCAGAACAGCACGTCAAGTAAAATTCCAACGAGTTGCTACATTTAAAGATATACGATTTCCTCTGATTTACTTTAACACTTGGGTACGCTTTGTTGATTTGGAAAAAGTTGATGAAAATCCTGAAAGGGTTGGGAAAAAAACCTTAACCTGTTGAATTGAACTGCACGCATTACTTAAAACCAGATTGAATACCTGTGAAATAGCTATGAGTAAACATCGCTTCTGGTGCTATAGATTTGATTTTTGCCTGTAAACCGTTTACTTTTCCCGCCCCGTCGTATGTTTGAGCCACTTATTTTGAATGCAAGTCAAATTTTCCTAATTTGGCAGATAAAAATTGAAATAAATCTTAAGCAGAACTCCCAGGACTTACATCATAAAATCCCATGAATCGCTCTACAAGTTGGTCAATCATTACATAACGGAAAATGACAAATAATTGTGAATGGCACCTTGTATTAGTTGCTTCATCAACTTGCCTGGAAAAAAACAAACATTTGAAATTTCATCCTCAATTTTTTATTCGCAACCGAATCGATTAATTCATTTTTTACGGTTTTAGAGGTGCCAGAAAAACTGATCTACTGTTAATATCATTTTTCAAAAACGTTTTTAAATAAATGTCAAATTTACCAACAATTAAGATACTGAATTGTTTCAGCCGTTACTATTTGGTAGTTGATCATACCAGACAGAAACTATCTAAAATAGCTCTGAGCCAAATTAATCCCATCATAAAAACCGAAGAAAATAAAAAAATAATTTCTTTGTCGTACTTTGGTAGCATAAGTCAAAAATTGGCCAATAGTTTTTCAAAATCAGATGTCAATATTGCCTTCAAAACGCAAAACAAATTATCATCGGTATTATTTAACGCAAAGGACCCTTCTCCAAACATACACAAATCAGGAGTTTATGATTTATCTTGTTCTACGTACAGTAATGAATATATAGGACAAACAGGACGTTCCTTCAAGACGAGGTTCAACGAACATAAAATGAGTTTCAGGAAAAATAAACAAAATTCTCCTTTTGCCACTCATTATCTAGAAAACGGTCATTCCTTTCCCACAATAGATAATCTTGAAATTTTACATGTAGAATCAAAAGGGAAGAAACTCGATTATCTAGAATCTGTTGAAATTTCCAAATTAGTTCACAATGGCAATAATGTAAAAATAATGAATGACTGTACGGAGCTACGTAAATCGAAAATATTTGAGATATTTAAAAATTAACATCTGTTTAAAATCTTTTTCGACGAACATAAAATGAATTTAATGAAAAGTAAACAAAAATTCAACTTTTGCCACTCATTCTTTCAGTAATTACTTTCGACAAAAGAAAATCTTAAGAAAATTTTACATGTAAATTCAAATGAAAATAAACTTGATTATTGAAATTTTCAAATTCGTTTACAAAAAAAAATAATTTAAAAAATAACGAATGACAGTATGGAGCTTTGTAAATCCAAATATTTGAGATACAAAACAAAATAATGTACAAATAATGAATGACTGTACGGAGCTATGTAACCCCAAAAATTATTTGAGATATTTTAATGGGTACCATCTGTTTAACAACCTTCATTGTCGATTGCCGACATTCCGATATCTGTTAGAAGGCCACTATTATTTTTTATCACGTTCCGATTGTAAACCTCTGTACCACTATTAGGTATTACCGAGAATCTGTTGAAATATTCAAAATAATTATCAGTTTTGTTTAAATACCACTGTACCACTGTTAGGTCTTCAGTTGTCTGATGATGGGATAGTTCATTTCCCGAAACTCGAGTCACAAGAAAATGTGTAATATATATTTTTTGGTAGTAAAACATAGTAATTTCTACAATTTTTTACTAACAATTCTTTGAAATTCCCGCGATTTAAAGATTAGATTCATCGTGCCCCCTAAATGTAACTCTTGCATACAGAGGTGCATCGTAATATCTATCAGACTTTTTAGAATTTGTCGATTTTCTTTGACTCTAGCATTAAAATTTTGAATTTCAATTTGACGCTCATTGTCTATTGCTATATTTGTTTTGGTTTCTTTCATGAGGGTAAGCTTGCAATTCGATGAAATATGATACTGATTTGTTTCAGCAGTTTCTACTAGTAGTTGATCATAATTAAAACAAATTGTAGAAATTACTATGTTTTACTACCAATAAAAATATATATTACACATTTTCTTGTGACTCGAGTTTCGGGAAATAAACTATCCCATCATCAGACAACTGAAGACCTAACAGTGGTACAGAGGTATTTAAACAAAAGTGATAAATATTTTGAATATTTCAATAGATTCTAGATAACACCTAATAGTGGTACAGAGGTTTACAAGCGGAACGTGATAAAAAACCGGGTTAAAAAAGAGGGGCCTTCTAACAGATATCGGAATCTCGGCAATCGACAAAGAAGGTTGTTAAACAGATGGTACCCATTTAAATATCTCAAATAATTTTTGGGGTTACATAGCTCCGTACAGTCATTCATTATTTTTATGTTATTTTGTTGTACATCTCAAATATTTGGATTTACATAGCTCAATACTGTCATTCATTTTTTTTAAATAATTTTTTTTGTAAACGAATTTGAAAATTTCAATAATCAAGTTTATTTTCATTTGAATTTACATGTAAAATTTTCTTAAGATTTTCTTTTGTCGGAAGCAATTACTGTTTTCTAAAGAATGAGTGGCAAAAGTTGAATTTTTGTTTACTTTTCATTAAATTTATTTTATGTTCGTTGAAAAAGGTTTTAAACAGATGTTACTTTTTGAATATCTCAAATATTTTCGATTTACATAGCTGCGTACAGTCATTCATTATTTTTACATTATTGTTATTATGAACTAATTTGAAGATTTCGACAGATTCTAGATAACCGAGTTTCTTCCCTTTTGATTCTACATGTAAAATTTTAAGATTTCTATTGTGGGGAAGGAATGACCGTTTTCGAGACAATGAGTGGCAAAAGTAGAATTTTGTTCATTTTTTATGAAACTCATTTTATGTTCGTTGAACCTCGTTTTGAAGGAACGTCCTGTTTGTCCTATATATTTATTACTACACCTAGAACAAGATAACTCATAAACTCCTGATTTGTGTATGTTTGCGTTGAATAATACCGATGATAATTTGTTTTGCGTTTTGAAGGCAATATTGACATCTGATTTTGAAAAACTAATGGCCACTTTTAGACTTATGCTACCAAAGTACGATAGAGAAATGAATTTTTTATTTTCTTCAGTTTTTATGATGGGATAAATTTGGCTCATAGCTATTTTAGATAGTTTCTGTCGAATTAGATTATCTATTATATTGGGGTTGAAACCGTTGATCGCGGCTTTCTATTTTATAGTTTGGACTTCAGCTTCATTTTATGATAAGGGTTATGCGAAAGCTCTATGGACCATCGATTGATACGCTGATATTTTTTGTGAAAATGGGTGATTGAAATCAATAGGAATACATATATCAGTGGATGTGAGTTTTCTGAACACGTTGAATTCTATTTTCCTATTTGAGTGTGATATCGAGAGGTCTAAAAATAAAATACTGTTCTTCGATTCTTTTTCTAATTTGAATTTAATTTTTGGGTTAATATTAGTCAAGAAATTAAAAAATTGACTCAGTTGTCTGGATGTTCCGGAGATACACATATTTGTTTTCATAAGATTGATCAGCAGAACCAAATTTTGTCTATTCAAAATATTTAATTTCTAGAATTTTGGTCAACAATTTTTTTTTATTGAATTTTGTTTTATCATTTGAATGTCTTATAATGAATGTTTATTTTATATGTCGTTTGATATAAGTGGTACTTATATGACATTATTTTAATTTAATTCCCGAAGTTATAATTATTGAATATAATTTTTTTAAATTAAATATGTAGAAGGCTAATATAAAAATATTTAAATAATTTATATACCTTGAATATAGGTACTTTGCAGATTTCTTAACGTTGCATATTACCGAGAAGTTTCGAGAAATCGACTTGACCAAATCGGGCTACTTTTTGCTCGAAATGTCTATAAGGGTGTTTGTTGAAATGACTCGACATATGGAAATATGTATTAAAATAGCTTATACTCTTAATTAGATATATACGGTGAAGATCTGCCATACAGGTATACAAAAAAAAATTTTTTTCTCCAAATCGTAATCACGGAATGACTGTGTCTGACTTGAGCATGAGGTAAGATATCATAATTCGAAACATGGAATAAAATCGAATATATTTGAGCTAATTATCAGTTTTACTGCTTGACAGAATCTGACTTGACGATGAATAAAATTTTCTGCCTTCGTTACGTTACAAACAATCGGAAATACTGCTGATAGAAGATTTATCATTTTGGAACTAACTTTTTTCATTTCCAGTTTGTTCAAGCGTGAATAGACTGATTTCGTGATAATGTCAAGTATTAAAAAAACTCTCTGTCAAAATGCGAATGACTGAAGTTTTACCGGACGCGAAATAACCACAACTTCAAAATGCAAACTCTAGATGGTTCACCCTTTATCATTAAATGAAAAAGTTTGTAAAAACAGTGAATGTAATATTAAGATTAACTTCAGTGAAACCTGTTTCCAATAAATTCTTGCCGCGCTATTGAAAAATGTTTGGTGTCTAAATTTTGCAATAATTGAGGGGAATATACGTATAACCTACCAAGGCAAGATCTCTTTGTTCCCATGGGAGTTATAGGAAACCATGTATTCGTTAAGGGATTGTAGCACTCAGCAGTGGCCAAATCCGATGCTCCGTCGTACCTAAAATCGTAAATAAATTGATATTAAAGTTAAAATCAGAACAATTAGAACGTATATAGAGTGTAATCCATATAAAAAGTCAACGGATAATATCTTTAAAACGATAATCCATATAAAAAATGAACCATTTCAAGGGTTCAAAAGTGTATTCAAAATAACATTTGTACATCTAAAGTCTCTCCGATTTATCCCTCCGGTGGTAGCGACTATAACGAAGGGAAGAAATGTGGTGAAAATTTAAGAACTGAAAGATAATTTAAATGTGAAATAATATACATTCTGTCAAGAAAGTACCGGGAATTATCGATTTAAATCTGGCGGGGCAATGAGGCAGGTAAAAATTTTTTCCTAGGTTGGTACCACTGTCCTTATTTACTATGCCAAGCTTGAGCGGGATCTGTCAACTAGTGTGTTTGCAACAGCTGATTAAGTCAGTCGATGTCAGAGTGAGTGCCGATTTTTACTATGGGTGATTACGTTGAGCAAAGAATTTGTTTAAAGTTTTGTGTTGCAAATGAATTTTCGTGTACCGATGCATTGAAAATGTTGCAAAAGGCTTTTGGTGATAATGCTCTATCGAAAACTCGTGCATATCAGTGGTACAGAGCCTTCAAGGACGGTCGTGAAATGGTCGCCCATCGACGGCTTCGATCGAAGATAACGTCGATAAAATTAAGGAAAGGGTGCTGGAAAACCGTCGTACCAGCTTGAGAGATAGCACATGATCTTAAGATATCCCACGAGTCCGCACGTACGATTTTGATTGATATTTTGGGCATGAGAAAGGTGGCCGCACGACTCGTACCGAAAGACCTGAATTTTCTTCAAAAACGTCATCGCGAACAGGTTGCTTCAGACATGCTGGATCGCTGTAATTCCGATTCTACATTCATGGAACGCATTATAACTGGTGATGAGACCTGGGTCTACGAGTACGATATGCAAACAAGCCAGCAATCATCGGAATGGGTGGCAAAAAATGAGCCGAAACCGAAAAAACCACGCCAAAGCCGCTCGAAAATGAAGGTGATGCTCATTGTTTTCTTCGATATCCGTGGCGTGGTGCACTACGAATTAATTCCAGAGGGTCAGACGGTAAACAAGGAGTATTACCTAGGCGTTATGAAACGTTTGCGTGAGCGTATCCGTAAGAAGCGGCCAAATTTGTGGGCGAACAACTCATGGATTTTGCATGACGATAACGCGCCTTCTCACCGAGCTACGATTGTGACTGACTTTCTCGCCAAAAACTCAACAAACGTGCTTCAGCAACCACCGTATTCGCCGGCTTTGGCTCCCTGCGACTTTTTCCTCTTTCCAAAACTAAAATTGCCCTGTCGTGGCACCCGTTTTGAGTCGATTGAAGCCATAAAACAAAATTCGGCGCGAGAGCTAAATTCCATCCCGGAAAGCGCCTATAAAAAATGTTTCGATAATTGGAAGTGCCGTTGGCATGGATGTATTGGAGCAAATGGAGCCTATTTTGAAGGCGACCCAGTAAATTTTGACGATTAAATGTAAAAATGTTGTTTTAATTGAAAATTCCCGGTACTTTCTTGACAGAGTAGTACACTGCAACCCATAGAAAAATGTAATCTTCAATACAATAATTTATACAAAAAACTGAAGCATCCGTTTCAAGAGTTTAATGGGGAATAAAATAATGAGATGCGGTTTTTTTACTTGATAGAAGGATAATTAGAAACTTTGAATATCAAAACAGATTTAATCTGTTAGTCTTCTACAACTTTAATTTCAAAAAAATTTTCAGAAGAACTTTTAGAATTAAATTAATGTCTAATAATAAGCACTGCTTATATTTAATAGACGTATAAAAATCAAAATTCACTATACAATATCAAATGGAATAAAAAACCCAACAAAAATAAATTATTAATAAAATTAAAAATAAGTAATATCGAATGTTTCGTTCCAAACATACACACCTGAACTCGTCAGAAAGGTCGTGGTACGTATGTTTTGACTTTGACAAACATTTGACAACATGTTAAGTTTCTGGTCTTATATTTATGAAAATTAAAACTTTTTCAAAAATACACAACATGATTTTAAGAACTAAAGAGAGCAAAACTTAAAATCCTATTTATAGTGGTGGGGTAGATAACAGGTACAATTTTGAAGAGTGTAAAAATATGGTGTTAGTTGTAATCTTTTACAGATAAGAGCACTGGTGATAAATTAAATTCAAGTTGTTCATTTGTGATTAGTAGCTTCTTTCCATGTGCTAAACAAAAGGCAACTCGGTATCAATTCGAAATAAATCAGATTTTTTGGAAAAAACCGAAAAATTATTTGAATCTAATAATCTCCTAGAGCTCAAAAAGGACCCTACGTCTAAATTTCAAAATTCCCTAAAACAAGCCATCAAAAATTATCCAATCTTGCTTTCAGACAAAAATTCTACATTAAAAATTATGAATCGAATAGATTCGTTACTTTACGCCCTTCCTTAAATACACAAGACAGATTGTCTTATGAGGCCCATTGTTTCTTAAATAAATGCACCGTCGATAACAGTTTGCAAACATATCAACATCATTTTACCAAATTTGGTGGAAAATAGCCCAAAATATTCCATCGAAAATACTACACAGCTCACAGAAGAACTAAAAACTTTAAAATTCATCTTAACGCTAAGCTTGTTTCATTCGATGTTGTGAATTTATTTTCTTCCATACCTGATTTAGAAATTAAAAATATAGTTCAAAATTTTGTTACAGCAAAACCAATCACTCACCTCCGACATTATACGAGAAACAAAGATTCAACTTGAAATATGCCTTAAGCAAAGTTATTTTAAATTTAACCATAAAATTTATCAACAATTAGAAGGCCTTCCCATGGGTTCTCTCTTATCACCACTTTTGAGCGAAATTTTCATGTCCCATCTTCTTCACAAGATGATTTGATAAAGGAAGTTCTTCATTAGAAAAGATAAGTGGATGATGTATTTTGCATTTGGTTAGGTTCTATTAGACAATTAGAAATGTATTTGAATTTGTTAAATTCATCTTTCAATTCTGTCAAAATCACTTTTGCAATCGAAAATTCCCAAAAATCAATAAATATTTCAGATATTCAGATCACAAGAAATGTTAATTACCTTGAATTTTTGATTGTCTCGGTCTTCACTTGACGGAAATTTATCTTCAATATAAGAAAACCAAATGTTAACTTCCGCTATTTTATTGATTTACACGACAATTGATTCGTCATACCATGACTTCATCAGGTGAGTATTTAAACTGAGGTATACAATGCAAAACATGACCTTAAATACACAGCTCTGGTACAAAAAATAGAGGGGTGGAAAGAGATAGTTTACAATTAATGAAAAATATCAATTAGGGGGGATCTGTTTAAATCTATTTGATCATTCGATAAAAATTGTCTTTGATTATATCTATTGATCTCTAAAGTTTCTAACAGATTCAGTTTCTGACTTTTGTTTTCAATATGTAATATTTCATAGTTCATATCAAAATTATGATCAGTCTCTAACAAATGGTTGGCATAAGTTGAATTTGGTTTATTATTAATATAACATTTTTCATGTTCTCGTATCCTTGTTTGGAATGAACGACCTGTCTGTCCCACATATACACATGAGGAATCACTACATGTTAATTTGTATCCTGATTTTTTGTTTTTAGGAATGACGTCTTTATTATTTTTTATTAAGCTATTTTTTGTACCAGAGCTGTGTATATAAGGGCATGTTTTGCATTGTATACCTCAGTTTAAATACTCACCTGATGAAGTCATGGTATAACGAAACAATTGTAGTGTAAATCAATGAAATAGCGGAAGTTGTCATTTGTTTTTTTTATACCTTGAATTTGACATATTTAGAAAATCCACGTACACAGATTCATTAATACATCCTAACAGTTCCCACCCTCATAAAACAAAAATGTCTCCGTTTCACGCCTTTATACGTACGTTACTATCAACCCCTCTCTTAATATAAAATTTTAACAAATAAATTAAAGTTTTGAAGTCATTAGCGTCGAACAATATTTACAATACGAACGTAATGGATAAATCATTTGTTAAGAAACAGCAGTAAGTAAGCTTCTCCTTACCTTATTATACAAAGATGAATAAAAATTCTATAGCATAAACTTCATACCACAAATTAGTAACAAAATTTGCAATAATATTAATAATATTTGTACGAATAAGAAAAACATAGGTTCACTCTTAGTTAATAGCAATTAACGTCTAACGTGTGAAAAAACCGGTATATACAAATTATATAGTAATGAACGCCCGTATATAGTGATATATAGTATATATGTACTATATAGTAATGAACGCCCTGCATTTTACAAAGTTCAAACAGGGCGATCTATAAACAAAAGGGTAGAAGAACATGAAAAAAAGTATATTACATAATAAAATAACCTGTGGTTTTTCGGAATATTGTATAAATAACAACCATTTAATAGATTTCAGTAGAAATGAGATTTTACACGTAGATAATAAAAGCGGAAGAATGGACCTTTTAGAAAGTTTGGAAATTTGTTTAGCACATGGTAAGAAGCTACAAATCACAAATGAATAACTTCAATTTAATTTATCACCATTGCTCTTATCTGTAAAAGATTAAAACCGAACTAACACCATATTTTTACACTCTTCAAAATTGTACCTGTTATCTACCCTACCTTTAAAAATAGGATTTTAAGTTATGTTCTCTTCAGTTTTGAAAATGGGCTAACAACCCGAAACATATATGTCAACAGACATCAAATAACCAGTGAAATTTAAGCCAGGTTGTTTTTATTTACTTTATTAATAATTTATTATACTTTTGCGCCTATTAGACGGTACAGGATGCTATAATTTTACAAAATTTGAATATCAAAACAGATTTAATCTGTTAGTCTTCTACAATTTCAATTTAAAAAAATTTTTATTCAAAAAAACTTTTAGAATTAAATTAATGTCTACAATAAGCACCGCTTATATTTAATAGACGTTTATAAGCAAAACTCAAACCAATATAAAATAGGCAATTAAAATTAATAAATAAATATTTCAAGGAGACAAAATTTTGTTTCTGAACTCACCATAATGAAACCAATTCCTTTTCAAAAACATAAAACACAACTTAAGGATTTCTCAAAAAATATAATTTATTTGAAATATTTAATATATTTAAATATTCAAATAAGTTAATATAAGAAAAACAAATGTTAACTTCCGCTATTTTATTGATTTTCACAACAATTGTTTCGTCATACCATGACTTCATCAGGTGAGTATTTAAACTGAGGTATACAATGCAAAACATGACCTTAAATACACAGCTCTGGTACAAAAAATAGAGGGGTGGAAAGAGAGGTATACAATTAATGAAAAATATTAAGTAGAGGGGATATATTTAAATCTATTTGATCATTCAATAAAATTTGTCTTTTATTATATCTATTGATTTCTAAAGTATCTAACAGATTTAGTTTCTGACTTTTGTTTTCAGTATGTAATATTTCATAGTTCATATTAAAATAATGGCCAGTCTCTAACAAATGGTTGGCATGAGTTGAATTCGGTTTATTATTAATGTAACATTTTTCATGTTCTCGTATCCTTGTCTGGAATGAACGGCCTGTCTGTCCCACATATACACATTGGCAATCACTACATGTTAACTTGTAAACTCCTGATTTTTTGTTTTTAGGAATGACGTCTTTATTATTTTTTATAAAGCTGCCTAAAGAATTAATAGTTTTAAAAGAGATGTTATTTTTTTTTCTTTAAATATCTAGCAATCTTTTCAGATTTTTGGCCTATGTAAGTTAATGAGATAAATTTGGTTTCGTTTGAATTTTGAAATTTTGTATATACAAGTGATATTGCTTTCTTGTAATTTATTTTATCCAGTAAATTGTCTACAATTAACGGATTAAAATTATTATTGAAAGCTATTTTTTGATCGTTTTATACTCTTTGTCAAAATTTTTTTTCGTCAGTTTATATACTCACCTGATGAAGTCATGGTATGACGAAACAATTGTTGTGAAAATCAATAAAATAGCGGAAGTTAACATTTGTTTTTCTTATATCGAAGATGAATTTCCGTCAAGTAAAGACCGAGACAATCAAAAATCAAATGAGTTAATTCAAAAATCTCTCAAAACATGCAATATATCTTCAAAAAACATGTTTTGAGAGATTTTTGAATGAACTTATTTGAATATTTGAATATATTGAATATTTCAAATATATTATATTTTTTGAGAAATCCTTAAGTTGTGTTTTATGTCTTTGAAAAGGAATTGGTTTCATTATGGTAAGATCAGAAACAAAATTTTGTCTCCTTCAAATATTTATTTATTAATTTTAAACCCCCTTTTTTATATTGGTTGGTTTATTTATTCCATTTGACATTGTATATTGAGTTTTGATTATACACGTCCATTAAATATAAGCGGTGCTTATTGCAGACATTAATTTAATTTCAAAAGTTTTTTGAATAAAATGTTTTTTGAAAATAAAATTGTAGAAGACTAACAGATTAAATCTGTTTTGATATTCAAATTTTGTTGTATTTCTTCTATCAAGTAAAAAGCCTTTTTCTATTTTACTATAATTTTACCCAAGTGTCCGTAATTTTCGAATTTTGAGCCGAAAATGGCTTCAAGAGTTTGGGGTGGACACTTTGATGATGAATCCTAGGTCAAAAGTAATTCTGTCTGGCCGGTCCGTCCGTAGACACTATAACTCTCGAAAAGAAAGAGCTAGAGACTTATCACTTTCGAGTATCTCTGAGGACTAAATCTCTCGGGTGAGTTTGTAACTGAGTAAAATCGGTCTTATGGTTCTGCTGTTGTTCACGTTTGAAATTTGTTCCAACAAACTTTATATTTAGAGGTAGTAAAATAATGAAGTGCACGCTCGCGCGAAATTTCACAAGACTATTTCAATTGGAAGATTCGAAAACAATTTTTCTCAGCGCTACAGGAACCATAGCAGCAGTACTCGACCGAGTTTAAATTTAGTTGTGAAAAACGACAAAAAGAATAATGCCAAATTTCATGAGGATCGTGGGTTTTAGTAGGAGATTTCATTTGGAGTCAATATTTAAATAATCACTGCTATTGAATTATCTGAATTTTTCCAAACAATGCCAAGAAGTGCAAATGATTTTGCAATTTTTTTTTTTACGTTCAATTGTATTTCTATTAAAACACGACTATCATAGGGAATCATATCCATAGGGAATCAAATGCCTAGTCAGTTAAGTGTGACCTTATTGAAAGAAATACAAAGATTGAACAAGGAAATATTGGACTGAAAATCAACAGTGTGTTACATCTAAGGTCGTGTGAGGACAGACAACAATGATTCAGCTCCTGAGTCATACATACGTTAAGTAAGTTCCCAAGTAAGGGAATATTCCTAGAATATTTGGGAAAATATGAAAAATTATCCAAAAACTTACCCCCCCACAACGTAAAGAAGTCTTCTCAATCCTGTTACTCCCGTTCTAGAACGTCTCCACAACATTGGCGCAATCGAGCTCCACGAGTCAGTTTTCGGATTGTATACTTCACATTCTGAATGAATAGCAAACAAGGAGCTACCACCTGTGAACAAAGATAAATGATGAATATTTGGGTCTATAATTTATCATTTAATCGATATACATTCTGTCAAGAAAGTACCGGGAATTATCGATTTAAATCTGGCGGGGCAATGGGGCAGGTAAAAATTTTTTTTCCTAGGTTGGTACCACTGTTCTTTATTTCTTTTCAAAAACATAAAATACAACTTAAAGATCTCTCAAATAATATAATTCATTTGAAATATTCAATATATATAAATATTCCAATAACTTGTTCGAAAGAGACTAACTTTAAAAAACCAGGTAGTGAGTTCGTCACAAAATATGATATAGTGATGGTTAGTTGATTTTGATATTTAAATGTTATCTAGGGCCGGTGAAGAGATTATTCGTATTCTAATTGTTTTTTGAAGATATATTATATGTTTTGAGAGATTTTTTAATTAACTTATTTGAATATTTAAAAATATTGAATATTTCAAATAAATTATATTTTTTGAGAAATCCTTGAGTTGTGTTTAATGTTTTTGAAAAGGAATTGGTTTCACTATGGTAAGATCAGAAACAAAATTTTGTCTTCTTCAAATATTTATTTATTAATTTCAATTGCCTTTTTTATATTGGTTGGTTTATTTATTCAATTTGACATTGTACATTCTGTCAAGAAAGTACCGGGAATTATTGATTTAAATCTGATGGGGCAATGAGGCAGGTAAAAATTGTGTTTCCTAGGTTGATACCACTGTCCTTAATTACTATGCCAAGCTTGAGCGGGATCTGTCAACTAGTGTGTTTGCAACAGCTGATTAAGTCAGTCGATGTCAGAGTGCGTCCCGATTTTTACTATGGGTGATTATGTTGAGCAAAGAATTTGTTTAAAGTTTTGTGTTGCAAATGAATTTTCGTGTGCCGATGCATTGAAAATGTTGCAAAAGGCCTTTGGTGATAATGCTCTATCGAAAACTCGTGCATATCAGTGGTACAGAGCCTTCAAGGACGGTCGTGAAGTGGTCGCCCATCGACGGCTTCGACAGAAGATAACGTCGATAAAATTAAGGAAAGGGTGCTGGAAAACCGTCGTACCAGCTTGAGAGAGAGCACATGATCTTAAGATATCCCACGAGTCCGCACGTACGATTTTGATTGATATTTTGGGCATGAGAAAGGTGGCCGCACGACTCGTACCGAAAGACCTGAATTTTCTTCAAAAACGTCATCGCGAACAGGTTGCTTCAGACATGCTGGATCGCTGTAATTCTGATTCTACATTCATGGAACGCATTATAACTGGTGATGAGACCTGGGTCTACGAGTACGATATGCAAACAAGCCAGCAATCATCGAATAGGTGGCAAAAAATGAGCCGAAACCGAAAAAACCACGCCAAAGCCGCTCGAAAATGAAGGTGATGCTCATTGTTTTCTTCGATATCCGTGGCGTGGTGCACTACGAATTCGTTCCAGAGGGTCAAATGGTAAACAAGGATAATTACCTAGGCGTTATGAAACGTTTGCGTGAGCGTATCCGTAAGAAGCGGCCAAATTTGTGGGCGAACAACTCATGGATTTTGCATGACGATAACGCGCCTTCTCACCGAGCTACGATTGTGACTTGACTTTCTCGCCAAAAACTCAACAAACGTGCTTCAGCAACCACCGTATTCGCCGGATTTGGCTTCCTGCGACTTTTTCCTCTTCCCAAAACTAAAATTGCCCCTTCGTGGCACCCGTTTTGAGTCGATTGAAGCCATAAAACAAAATTCGGCGCGAGAGCTAAAGTCCATCCCGGAAAGCGCCTATAAAAAATGTTTCGATAATTGGAAGTGCCGTTGGCATAGATGTATTGGAGCAAATGGAGCCTATTTTGAAGGCGACCCAATAAATTTTGACGATTAAATGTAAAAATGTTGTTTTAATTGAAAATTACCGGTACTTTCTTGACAGAGTAGTATATTATTTCGAATCATGTTAGCCTTTACTTGGTAGAAATCCATTGTACACTTGACTAAATAATACACATATTATCATTAAAAAACAAACAATTCCTACCTAGTATGCCTGGATATGAATAATAATATGTTTCCAAATATACCGAGAAATAATACCATTCATTAAGCTTCAGAAATTCTTGAAAAATCACATGTAAATCCCGTGATACACGGTGATTTCATTGCCCTTTTAGAACAATGCCTGCTCAAAACTATTTTCAATTTAATAATAAAATATACGAACAATTAAACGGCCTAACTATGGGCTCACTACTGAGTCCATCCCTTGCAGACATATTCATGTCAGAAATAGAAAATAAAATCTTCAATTCGAAACTACCTGTAAATATACATTTCTGGTACAGATACGTAGACGATATTCTCATGTGTATCTCCGGAACATCCAGACAACTGAGTCGATTTTTGAATTTCTTGAATAATATTCACCCAAAAATTAAATTCAAATTAGAAAAAGAATCGAAGAACGGTGTTACATTTTTAGACCTCTCGATATCACACTCAATGCTCAATGTCTGATGATGGGATAGTTCATTTCCCGAAACTCGAGTCACAAGAAAATGTATAATATATCTTTTTATTGGTAGTAAAACATAGTAATTTCTACCATTTGTTTTAATAATGATCAACTATTATTATTATTATTATTATTATTATTATCCTGATACTCCTAGATCTTCTGTGAAGATCCCTCAGAAGCTTTTTCAGCCTGTACGAGTTAGGAGTTCAGTTGTGTTCTGTGTAGGCTTTGTTACTGCGATCTTGCGCCACTTTAGGTCACAGCACTGTTAATTTTTGACCCAACAGTGAAATGGTGGCAGATACCCGTCCAACTAGAAAATTTCTTTTCTACCTGAATAGGATTCGAACCCTGGACCTCCCGGTCACGAGTCCGATGCTCTCCCGCTGAGCTATCCACACTCATCAACTACCAAATAGTAACGGCTGAAACAATTCAGCACATATTATCATTTCATTTCTATTCATCTTTCTGAATTGCTCACTTGAAGCGTTTCGTTACATAGTAACGAAAAAAAACTGGTAAAAAATTTGGTAATATCCAGTATTTAAACGGTTTCTGCTTTGAGATGAGGATAAAAAGAGTTTTTATTACTTTTTGGTGAAACCAGAATGAATTCAATGGAGGTGAACTAGATAACTCGAGTTGATCATTTAATGAATTTCCACAATTTCTTAATCGGTTTATTTCTGACCTTCATAAAAGGTTCAGCTTCAGACCTTTTCATTATCTATACAAAATCTCAAAACGCTCATCAAAATCATATTTCTCTTTCAATGAATGTTCTTCACAAGTAAAACTCAACATATTTTTGAGGAAAGAGCTGTTATTTTATTCCAGTAACAAAGGACCTGCCGGTTGGTCCAACATAAGTTTTTGGGCGGGTACGGCATGGTAAATGGTAAACAACTGATAAACGTGACTTGCTCATTTTAGGCTTAATGTTTTTAAATTATTCCTAATGAATTATTTTTTCTGAAGGATATGTTTACGTCTATGGGATTGAGGAATTTCTCTATTTGCTAGATGGTTCACTATAGTGAACTCACTACAGAGAGTTTTTTGTGAATAGCATTACTATATTGTTTCTTGATGACGAATAACCGTTGTAAGTTGCTATTGATTTAATTGAATTTAATACTTGATGAAAAATTTTTCGCCGATAAATGAACTGTCAAGCTGAGTCATGCTATAATATGCTGATAATTTATGTAGGATTGGATGAAACGAGTTTTTAGAGATTGTAATACCCGTATGAGAAAGTTCATGAAAACTAGAAAAAATTTTTTGGTTATTTACTCTAACGAGTGTTAAAAGATTGTAATACCTGTAACAGATGGTTTATGAAAAATAGAAAAATTATTTTTGTAACTTACTCTATTGATTTAATTTATTGAGTATGCAGTTGGTCCTAGCTGAAAAATCAAAAAATTTTATAAAAAAAAATTCACAGAGGTTTTATGTTTTACAGTCTATTCAGAATCCTGACACGTGTTTCGGTCTTTCGACCATCTTCAGAGGAGAACAAAAAGTAACTATATATACTCACTATAACTATGTATAGTTACTTTTTGTACTCCTTTGAAGATGAACGAAAGATCGAAACACGAATTAGGATTCTGAATAATCTGTGAAACATAAAACTGTGTGATTTTTTTAACTAAAATTACTTACTCTATTGCTGAATACAAATATTTTAATGATTCTTCAGTTTAGTCTCTCATTAGAAACTCAATACTTTTATGTAATGAATTTGGGTAATGAAGAAACCCTACAATTTTTCTACTGGTATTTTTAAAGCATAGGATTATGTTGTCTTCATATCGGTACCAGTAAGCAACCTTGTTAGAGATTCTATTTCAATTTAATGAATAGTTTTTTCCAAACTATCCATAAAACTATTAGCTAAAAGTGGGCTCAAGGAAATTTCCATAATTGAGCTCTTTTTACTGCTGTAATATTCACATCTAGAACTTAAATAATTTTAATTCAAGCAAATTTCTATTAAATGGGTGATATGCGATTTATTACACAATTCAGCATTTTTTCAATAAAGGCTATTAAATCTTAAGGTGGTACATTAGGAAACAAATTCACAATATCAAATGAGACTAATTTTATATGGTGGTATTTCGATGTTTTTAATTTTGTCATTAAGTGGTAACAAATTTTTGAATAAACTTGAATATTTCAGCCGGTCTTTTCTGATAATATATTTTGAAATTTACTGTGAAGCAGTATTTGAATATTACAGATAATAGCTGCAATTGATTCACAGGAACCTCTACAGATTTAAATCTAAATAAATCTCATGAAAACATTTAGAATTAATTTTTTCAAACATGTCCTATATAACACTGTATCACTTTATAGAGATATATGTTATCATCACACGTGGAGAAAATTAACTGATAAAGAATCAAAAGAAATATAAAATAATGACCAAATTATTTAGAAATCACCTTATACTACTCTGTCAAGAAAGTACCGGGAATTTTCAATTAAAAGAACATTTTTACATTTAATCGTCAAAATTTATTGGGTCGCCTTCAAAATAGGCTCCATTTGCTCCAATACATCTATGCCAACGGCACTTCCAATTATCGAAACATTTTTTATAGGAGCTTTCCGGGATGGACTTTAGCTCTCGCGCCGAATTTTGTTTTATGGCTTCAATCGACTCAAAACGGGTGCCACGAAGGGGCAATTTTAGTTTTGGGAAGAGGAAAAAGTCGCAGGGAGCCAAATCCGGCGAATACGGTGGTTGCTGAAGTACGTTTGTTGAGTTTTTGGCGAGAAAGTCAGTCACAATCGTAGTTCGGTCATGCAAAATCCATGAGTTGTTCGCCCACAAATTTGGCCGCTTCTTACGAATACGCTCACGCAAACGTTTCATAACGCCTAGGTAATACTCCTTGTTTACCGTCTGACCCTCTGGAACGAATTCGTAGTGCACCACGCCGCGGATATCGACTGACTTAATCAGCTGTTGCAAACACACCAGTTGACAGATCCCGCTCAAGCTTGGCATAGTAATTAAGGACAGTGGTATCAACCTAGGAAACAAAATTTTTACCTGCCTCATTGCCCCGTCAGATTTAAATCGATAATTCCCGGTACTTTCTTGACAGAATGTACATGCATGTATCGATTGGATGTTAAAGAATCACAAGTTCCAACACTAAAAAATTTTCAACATATAATTTAAAAAGGCCTTTTTTTTAATTTTCCTTAGACAACCGCTACGTGCATGTATGATAATACAGAGAAATTTCTTAATTATTAATATATATTATTATTATATTATGTTCTATGTCTAAGATTTTAACCAGAACTGTCACACGTTATATTTAGTTAGCTGTTAGAAATGTGAATTGAGAAACCCGAAGAAATAGAATCGTTTTTGATTTCTTCCAGGTAAGTAAGCTATTTTTTATTTATTTGTATGTTATTATTTTATTTTGTGTACGTTATTCTGTTATATTTTAAACTAAAGAAAATAAACTCTAAAATAAGAATTGATAACATTCTCATAAATCAAAAACGTAAGCTATAATGACGACATCCATGAAAATTTGCATCGCTTTGGAAGCAGCAAACACTGATAAGAAGAAAGATACATACAAATTCAAATGGATCCAAACTACGGGAACGGAAAATACATATTATGAAATACCAAGGACAAACAGTATATATCTGACTTTCATGAACTTTTGGCTCTACCGAAGGTGAAGAATATCTTGAAATCGATTAAAGTAAGAGGTTCATTTCGTACGAGTGTCATTTCATTAACTCCGGAATTGAAAGAAATATATTTGATGCCGAAGAAGATGTGATGTTCAAGACTGAATATTTACACTTGGTTTATTCACCCGCATACGTCAGAACACGGTCAGGATACGGTAGAACTTTCCAGAAAAAGCAAGGAGAATGAAAAGGATTCCAAGAGGATAAAGGAGGATTTTGGGCTGAATAATTTTGATGGTAAGAATGTTTCAGTGAATTTATGGTTAAAAAAATTCGAGACGGAATGCACTCGTTGTGAAGTAGAAGAAGATAGAGACAAAATTTTGATTTTACGGTTGTCTCTGGATGGAATAGCGAAAGAATGGTTTGATTCTAAATTTATCACATTAGGTTTAGACAAAAGTTTTCAAATATGGAAAGATAACTGCTTAGGGAGTTTTTGTGAATTGAGTTGTCATAAATATAGAGAGGCGTATTCATTTAGGTACATAGGAAGAAGTTTAGTTGACTACGCTTTCAGGAAAGAAAATTTGTTGTTAAATCTCCGAAATAATTTTCCAACTGACATATTAATTGATTTAATTGTGACAAGTTTGCCAAATATTTTACAAGGTATTATAGAATTCATCGATCAAAGTAACAAATTTCGAGAAATTATTGGGTGAGTTGCGAAAGCTAGAAAGTTCAGAAAAATTTCGAAATAAAGAAAATCATAGAATGAATAAATCTGCTAAACAAATTCCATCCTTTTCACAAACAAATAGAAAACCATTTAAGAAGGAATCAGGCTCAATTTGTGAGAAGAATGGTTTCTCAGATAGATTTCATCCGGAGACTTTATGTCAGCTATAATTTTGAACAAAAGAACGTACCCGGTTACATAAGAACTGTAAACAATGTTGGGGTACAAGATGAATTAAATGAGGCAATTTCAAACCAGAAAAACTAAGACTGCTGACATTGATAAAATTGAAGGTGTTTATAAATAATAATGAATTATGTGGAATTTATGATTTGGGCTCAAATATCAGTCTTCTGAATTCCAAAGTAGCAGAAAAGTTATGTCTACGCATTCAAGATAATAGAAACACGTTCAAAACAGTCAGTGGTAGGGCAAATTTTTCAGGAAAAATAATTACAAGAATGAGAATCAATAATATCAAAAAAGAAGTTGTACTTTTTGTAGTTAATGAGAAAAATTTCGAGTATGATATTCTACTCGGACTAGATTTTTTTTCCAATTTTTAATTGAAACAAGATTTTGATTTTAATATTTATCAAAGGTTAGATATGAATGAAGAGAGAAAGATCGATTGCGTCCATAATAATAATAATAATGATAACAATGATTACCCCATCAGTTTCAATGAAGGTATACCAAGAGAACTTTTTGAAGCAAAATTGTACTATTTGGAAACAAATCAGAGAAATAAAATTGAAGGTTGAAGTTTGATATTGGTCAGGTGCAAAATAATGAGGCACATATAAAACTTTTAGAACACAAATTTATAGCAAAAAAACCATACAGATGAAAAAGAGATAGAATTCCAAATAAGAAGAGTGTTGAAAGCGAATCTGATTGAGGAGCCCTCCTCACCTTTTGAATCACCAGTCACTTTAGCAAAACCAGATTATGTGTCGATTTTCGTGAACTCTATAAATTAATTTTTCCCGAACATCAGCCTTTTCCATTAATTGATGAATTCTTAGCCAAGACCCGAAATGCAAAATTCTTTACTACATTAGATGTAAATTCTGCCTTTTGGTCGATTCCTATTCGTATCAAAGATAGATGATATGAGACTGCTTTTGTGACACAGAATGGTCACTGGCAATGGAAATGTTTACCTTTTGGACTTAAAACATCCCCGGCCATATTTCAGCGTATATTGAATAATATAACCTGAATTATTCTCCCTAAATTATATAGATAATAATCTTATATTTTCTTCAACATTTGACCAACCCATAGAACATTTGGAGAGTCTCTTGAAAGCAATATGTAATGAAGGATTCAGACTTAACTTTATCAAGTGTAATTTGGCAGAAGAAGTCAAATATTTAGGATATATTGTACGAAACAATACAGTACGACCTATAAATGACAATTTAATTTCCGTTAGGAATTATTCTCCACCAGATACTCGGAAGAAGTTAAGGCAATTTTTGGAAAAAGTTAATTTTTATCACAAATACATAAGAGATTCAGCTAGATTATTAGAACCATTGCATAATTTACTGAGAAAAGATGTAAAATTCAATTGGTCATTGGCTTGTCAGGAACTTCTTAATTAGCTTAAGGGCATCCTTTGTCCTGAGCCAATTCTTGCAATTTTCGACTAAGTGCCTATACTACTATATATACTGATGCCAGTATTCAAGGAGTAGGAGCTGTTCTTAAACAAAAACAGATTAATGGTGAAAGGAAACCGGTAGCGTATTTTTACAAAAAACTAAATAAATATCAAAAAAACAAGAAAACAATATTCCTAGAATGTCTAGCAATTAAAGAGGCAATTAAATTTTGGAAATATTGGCTAATAGGACATAAATTTATTGTTGTTACTGACCATAAGCCATTAGAAGGGAAAGTATTTCGTACAAGACCAGTTGAAGAGCTGGGTGACATGATGAATTTTCTATCACAATTCGATTTTGAGATTAGATATGAACCAGGAAAAGGAAATGTAGAAGCAGATTGCCTTTCTAGAAACCCAGTTCTGGAAGAAACAGAGAATATGGACGAATGTATAACAGTTAATTTGGTGGAATTAAATGAAATAAAATACGATCAACAGAATAATCTCTTAAAGATTAACAATATGAGAAGAACTGTTGTACAGAAAGAGATACATAACAAAATGGAACAAAAATAACAAAAAAATAATTTTATCCAATGATTTCGGAAAAGAATTAATCAGAAAAGTGCACAAGTATTATGGCCATATTTGTGCTAGTAAGATAAATAATAGAATCAGGAAGTTTTATAACATTCAGAATATGGATTCAATGACAAAAGAAGTTTGTGGATCATGTGACATATGTCGTAAAAAAAACGAGAGTAGGCCAAAAGTATGGTCTCCTTTCTCAATGGGGCCCAGCAAAGGAACCATTACTGAGAAAAGATGTAAAATTCCATTGGTCACTGGCTTGTCAGGAAGCTTTCAATAAGATTGAAGATTAATGGTGAAATGAAATCCGTAGCGTATTTTTTTGAAAAACTAAATGAATATCAAAAGAACAAGAAAGCAATATTCCTAGAATGTCTGGCAATTAAAGAGGCAATTAAATTTTGGAAATATTTGCTAATAGGACATAAATTTATTGTTGTTACTGACCATAAGCCATTAGAAGGGAAAGAATTTTGTAACAGACCAGATGAAGAGCTGGATGACATGATGAATTTTCTATCACAATTCGATTTAGAGATTAGATATGAACCAGGAAAAGGAAATGTAGAAGCAGATTGTCTTTCTAGAAACCCAGTTCTGGAAGAAACAGAGAATATGGACGAATGCATAAGAACAGTTAATTTGGTGGAATTAAATGAAATAAAAAACGATCAACAGAAGAATCTCTTAAAGATGAATAATATGAGAAGAACTGTTGTACAGTAAGATAAATTGTAAAATCAGTAAGTTTTATTACATTCAGAATATTGATTAGTTGACAAAAGAAGTTTGAATATACAATTGATTTTCACAACAGTAGATGGTCCTTTTTCTAATGGTCTGAATGAACGACTAAATCAGACATTAGTGAATAGAATAAGGTGCAAACCAAACGAAAAGAAAACTAGGGCATTGACGAAAATAGCCGATGAATGTATTGAAGAATACAATAGAACAGACCATTCTACAACTGGATATTGCCCAGAATATTTACTTTATGGCAGAACTGATCCCATTGCTTCAGAAGAACTTATTGAAGAGAGGTATTTACCAAAATATAAGGAAATAGCATATAAATTTTTTTTACGCTATCATGAATACAATAAAAGACTGATCGACAAGAATAGGAAACATTATGATTTTAAAATTGGAGACTATGTTTATGCTGAAAATAAATCAAAATTGAATAGAGAAAAACTTGATGAAATAAGAATAGGACCTTTTCCAATAGTGAAAAAAATTTCTAACACTATATATAAGATAGATACTGGAAATAAAAGAAAGGACAATAACTACTTTCATGCAACTAAGTTGGTCCCATGTGAAAACGCAAACATGAAATGAGGGGTGCATACTTTGTGTGGGGGGATGTAGAAATAAAACTATGATTGTTTCGGTCTTTACTTGACGGAAATTCATCTGGAAAATATAAATAAAAAAACAATATTCTAATTTCCGCTAATATTTTATTAACACTACGATCGTTACGTCATACCATGACTTCTTCAGGTGAGTATTCAAGATACTGAGTATACTATGAACAAGAATTTCATTATATAGTACATGGATATAACAAAAATAGAAGGGGTGAAGAGTTTTACAATTCTTTTGGAATTCTGAAAAATTATTCAAAAAAGATTCAACAAAGGGGAGCTACTTAATTCTGTTTGGTTATTCAATAATATTTTTCTTTTATGATATCTATTAATTTCTAAAGTTTCCAACAAGTTTAATCAGAAACTTTTGTTTTCTGTGTGTAAAATTTCAAAGTTACTATTAAAACTATGTCCTGTGTCTAGAAGGTGCTCTGCGTAGATTGAATTTCCCTTTTTGTTACAATAAGATTTTTCATGTTCCCTAAGTCTCGTCTGGAACGATCTTCCTGTCTGACCAACATATACAATATGGCAAGTACCGCAAGTTAACTTATAAACACCTGATTTCTTGTTCTTAGATGTTTTATCTTCATTATTTTTTATTAGTTTTCCTAGGGAGTTATTCGTTTTATAAAAAATTCTAAAATTGTGGTTCTTCTTTAAATATCTAGCTACCTTTTCTGTTTTTGGTCCCAAGTATGTCAACGAAATGTATTTACTTTCAATTGAATCATTATTTATGGGATATACTAACTTCAAAGCCAGCTTTAATTGTTTTTTTGTAAAAAGATTTTCAATAATCGGGACGTTGAAACCGTTGTTCAACGCAATCTGTTTAATAATGTTATATTCTTTTCAAAATTTTCACGTGACATGGGTACGTTGGCTAATCTATATAACATACTATTGTATGCTGCTAATTTTTGTGAGTATGGGTGGTTTGATGTGAAGTGAATTGTGCTATCTGTATGGGTTGGTTTCCGGTATATTGAAAAAACGTGTTTATTAATAATTTTTGTGATAGTTAAGTCCAAAAAATTTATACTATTGTTTTTTTTCCCTTTCGTAAGTGAATTGTATGGTTGGGGATAATTTGTTTATGAAATCCACAAACAAAGAAAATTGTCTATAAGTGCCATTGAATAAACATAGAACATCGTCAACATATCTGTACCAATAAATGAAACATTTAAAATAGGAGCTTTTTATTATACTAGTTTCTAAGGAATCCATAAAAATTTCGGATAGTAACGGACTCAAAGGATTTCCCATAGTGAGGCCATCGTTATCTATGTAAATCTTGTCGTTGAACGTGAAATAATTTTGTTGCAAGCAAACTGTCCAAACATCCATTATTTCTTGTTTTATTACCGAATTGGTTCTTCCGGAGTAGAAGGTTATCTACTAATTTTATGGTTTTCTTGACTGGTATGGACGGAAATAAATTCTTTACATCAAACGATATAAGCTTTGCATTATCTTGAACACTCCGCTTTGTTGAATCTTTTTTGAATCATTTTTCAGAATTTCAAAAGAATTGTAAAACTCTCTTCAGCCCTCCTATTTTATATCCATGTACTATATAATGAAATTCTTGTCCATGGTATACTCAGTATCTTGTAATACTCACCTGAAGAAGTCATGGTATGACGTAACAAACGTAATGCTAATAAAATATTAGCGGAAATTAGAGTATTGTTTTTTTATTCATATTTTTAAAAATAAAACTGTTATTTTCAGGGAAAACAGCTTTGTAACTTCTATATTCTATGTTATGTGATCTATGTTCTATGTCTAAGATTTTAACCTAAAACTGTCACATGTCATATTTAGTTAGCTATTAGAAATGTGAATTGAGAAATCCGAAGAAATAGCATTGTTTTTGATTTCTTTCAGGCTAGTGAGCTATTTTTTTATTTCTTTTCATTTTTTTTTGTATTTCTTTGCATGTTATCATTTTATTTTGTGTATGTTATTCTGGTATATTTTAAACTAAAGAAAATCTAGAATCATGACATCAAATCGTCCATTTCTTCGATTATAAAAATAAGAATTGATTACATTCTTATATGTATTCTAATTTTTACAATATATATTGAAACTATATACAAAAACTATCTAAATGATATCCTTATATATAATCAATATAAAATATTTTTCGTTGTCTCGAAAAAAACCTTTTTACATTCCGACGTAAAACGTATTAATACAAATGTATTAACAGAAACTATATAAGTATGTATAAACGAATATAATAGGTATTTAAAATACACTAGTTTTATTCTATGTAATACTTTGGCGATCGATTTCGGTCCAATTTAGAACCATCATCAGGCCAGCTGAAAGTAAATACAATAGATTTACATGATGCAGGAAATTCAAAAATATATAATATGAGACAAAGTAGGTATTAAAATTAATATTATATATTTTTAAATTTCCTGAATCTATTGTATGTACATTCGTTTGAGTACACTCGTGCGTGGTTCAGACATGATGGGTGTTTTATTCCATTTGATATTGTATAATAAATTTTGATTTAATACGTCTATTAAATATGAGCAGTCTTTATAAGACATTAATTTAATTCTAACAGTTTTTAAAAAATTTTTTCGATATCAAAGTTGTAGGAGATTAACAGATTAAATCTGTTTTGATATTCAGAGTTTGTGATAATCCTTCTATCAAGTAAAAAACCGCTCCTTATTATTTTATTTTATATATAATATATAATTTTATAAGGTTTATAAATAAAGAAATTCATTATACAGTTCCTAGTAGTTAACCAAGGCCATAAAGTGTCTAACAAACTTTGTGTGATTTTTGTGGTTAGCATAGAACATAGAGCACTTTAGATATTAGATGTACCTGGTTTGAATGTGCATCAAACAGAGATTCCAGAAGTTGTATGGGTAAGTTTATTTATTGTTATTTCATTTTATCTGTTAATTGTGAAGTTGAACTGACCCTATCTGAATTCTAATTGTTTTTTAGGATGTGCTACATGTTTTTGAGAGTTTTTGACAATTATTTATTTAAATATATATATAAATATATATATATTTATATATATTGTTATGGTATTAATTTAATGAAATTTTGTGAATGAATACTTATTAGATCACCCTTGTATCTAGTTGCTGTATTCTATGATTCCGGCTAACTCTTAATATTATAATTTTGAATAATTGAAATTAAAATATTATTAAATCTGATTAATATTTGAGGGAGGGTTCAATTTGAATTTTCTAAAAGATTGAATTTTTAAATTATATTTTATGGAAGTAATTTGAAATATTATAATCAGTGAACAATAAGCTAAATCTAATTCTATGTAAACCTAACCTTATCTAAATATCCTAACGTAATTGTAATGTAAACAGTGATTATCATTTCTCAACTTCTTTGTGGAAAGATTAACAGGATTGAATTTTAATACCTTTGGTAAGTTTGTTCATCAATTTATGTATGATCCTTTTAATTGTCTTCTTTGTTTCAGGAATAACACTCGTTTCGTTGGAAACAACACTTCTAGAATGTTCTGAACTTCACAGGCTACTTTGTTGATTTTCTTCAATATATCCAATTCGTTTGAAACTTGATTTCTATGTGGGATTTTTCCATTCACATTCAGGTAATGTATTTTCTGGATTCACTTTCCATTCACAATAATCAAATAATCTTCTTTTTTCAGATGATGTTACTTTTTTGGCACTTTTTAAATTATGGACCGACAAGGATTCTGCTCTGCATATAATGGGAGACTGGAGACTTTTTCTGTGTCTGCACTATTTATAGTTTTCAAGAAAAGTTGAATATCAAAGCTTACTAGCTTCTGTCAAAATTATATAAAAATGATGCTTTTGATGATTTTACAAAATTTACAATATTTCCTGGTTTGAAATTACTTTTGAAAATTAGCTTATTTTTTTAACTACATTTTGATGTATGTTTCATGTTAAACAGAACAGTAAAAGTCTTGCTTTTCGTTCGTACAGTATTTCAAGTGTCAAAATTTAACAAATTTTAACTTCTAATGCTTATAACTTATAAAATACTTAATATTACTTATGAAATTGATTAAATTTCTTTAGCTTAGATGCTATTACAATTCTATTGATGCCTAAACATCTTGAAGGATCTCTCTTACATTAATCATTTGAAAATATCTGACGTAGATGCTATCTTTCATTGAATTAAGTGAATTTTGATCAAATTTGTCCTATTTACATAATTCTGGTGAGTTATATTTAATTTAGCTTGTTCTTTGTCAACAATTTCACTAAAGTTTATATGTGATTCATTATAATAACAAATCTTTTCAACAAATTCTTCATCAATTTTAAATTGGATCTCTAAATTCAAATTACTTCTATTTATTGCAACTTTGGCTGGTTTTATATTGAATAATTGTAAATTGAAATCTCCCTGTGAATTCTTTTTTATAAACTGTCAGCAAGATTACTGTGTTTTGATTATCGTTCAAAGAATTTTCAATCGACTAGTCGTTATGTATCCTGTATATGCATTTTCTTCATGATTGTAGCTTGTAAGTGTTTTTACGAATTGAATTATTAATATTTCTGTCAGAATGGATATTATTTAATGAATTTTGCTCTAGTTATACTCTAACGAGTCAACTTATATACAAAGGTGAGTCTTTTCCTTAATATATTTATGTAATTATTTATTTTAACTGTAAATACCATGACATATATATATATATATATATATATATATATATATATATATATATATATATATATATATATATATGTATATATATATAATATTTCAAATAAATTAGTTTTGGAGAAGTTCTTAAAATTATATTGTGTATTTCTGAAAAAGATTAAGTTTTCATAAATATAAGATCGGAAACAAAACATTTCGTCACAGGCAGACATGCGCACCACGCCTGTTCAGGTGCACATGCTTGGAACGAAACACTTAATATTATTTATTTTTGAATTTTAATGAACAATTTATATTTGTTGGTTTTGTTTATTCCATTTGATATTGTAGAATGAATTTTGATGTTATACGTCTATTAAATATAAGCAGTGCTCATAAAACATTGGGGTGTGGTAGATTGACCTCAAAGTGGTGCACCCTGGGCAACGTTATACGGTAACTGCGAACAATCTACGCCCCTACCCAGGTGTATTGTCGTGGCCAAGGGTATTGCACAGGGGAAACGATGCCAATTGAATATTTCAACTGTTATACCGCTGATCGGACGTTGTCAGTAGTCATGTCTAGCGGACATCCCTTCGGTGGGGATCTTGGCTCAATTTCCCCCAAGACAAGGTGGAACAGCCTATGCCGAAGTCTGCATGTCTGATGGGTAGATCAGTCCTTTATAGGCGAACTCCAGACATCGGGCGACCTCTGGTTTCATTAGCCTTACCCCAGCACCGCGGGGCTCTACTGAGGTGGACATCTCATATTCTTTGCTACTCGTGGGACCATATATGGAAATACAAACAAAAAATATAACCCTGACAAAAAGGGACAATCCTTTGTTCCTCGGGCAACTAAGGAGCTCATGGAGGTGGTTACTCAGACCACTTCAGCCCATTCGGACCGGGAATCCGATATGACGGAATCCCAAGTTTCAGATGGCAAACCAAAAAGGAAGGCGAGACTGGCGGGGTCGAAGAGAAGACGAATTCACAGACTCCTCAAGAGCGGTACATCGTACGATGCCGCCTTGAAAATAATCCTGGGCGAAGAGTCCAAGCTGCTGACTGTTGAAGAAGCGGATAAATCCATGTCGAAAATAGAGGTCGGTGGCAAAAGGCTCAGATCCGAGGATAACACACAAGAGCAGATCCCAAAGAGACCTACGACCTCCTACGTTGTGCTAGCAGGGGGGAATCAGGGTCGGCTTGCTATGTTCTGGTTACCCCGCCGTCTCAATGTTGGGGAACCAGCTGGTCTTACTGCAGAAGACGGTTCTAAGAGCCGTTGCAAACACACCCGATGGGGAGCCACAGGTGAGATTCCATGGCTGTTCATATCGGCCTGAATGGCTGCAAATTACCTGTGCCGACGAGGAAAGTGTCAGGTGGTTCGAGGAGACGACTCCCTCACTCAAACCATGGGAAGAAGCGGACCTTAAGCTCGTAAAGAGCGGGGACCTTCCCAAACCTAATATCTGTTCGGTCTTCATCGTGGATGAAGACTAAGAAAACAGATTTCTGTCTGAGGAGATACTCAATATATTGAGAAAAATGAACCATACCCTGAGGACTCGTGAGTGGAGTATTCTACGTAGAGAGAAGTCAGGGCCAGGCCCAGTCTGGACAGTTGCCATGGATGACATTTCCATGAAAGTTCTGAAGGACCTGGACTACAAACCCTTTTTTTGGTTCGGAAGAGTTCAGTTCCGGACTACAAAGGCCACTAAGGTAACACAAAAAACTGGCTCAGAGCGGGCAGAGGGGGGAGACGGGGCGTCTCTCAGAACCCTCGTCTGGGGTACGAATTGCCTTTGTCGAGACATTGAAAATATTTTAAATTGATTATATATAAATATATCATTTTGATAGTTTTTGTATATAGTTTGAATATATATTGTAGAAGTTATAATAAATATTTCTGAATTTGAAGTCAGTTAAATTTTACTTCTATCAATTACTGACTCACATTCCAATTGATTAATAACTATTATTGGCCTTAGAAAATAAGCAGTACTCGGTGGTAATGTTAACTAACTCTCATGCTAGGCATTGTTTCCTTAATTTCAAGGATAGCTTTTATACATTCCAGAAGTGGTTGAATACATTATTACCGGAAATAAAATCACTACATATACCATAAGTGCAGTAATAACTCTTTCCATCAATAATGAGTCATCAGGTTTATATTTTTGTTTACATGAATAAACCTGTCCAGAATTCCTTGTAATAATCCAGGGAAATATTACTATTTAATATTGTGTTAGGAATATAAATAAGTTCGTGCGGTTTTGATTAAAAATGTTGCTACTAGTTTATTATTTCGTTGCTTCATCTTTCAACCCCTTCATTTGAAAGTGTCATCATTAGGCTTTCTTTTCAATCGTCTGTCATTTCGCTGAATGTAAACAACACACATTTTGTGCTCTGAAAATGTGAATTTTTGTTTTTGCGAGGAGTTTTACTTCATCACGTCAATATGAAGAAAACTCCTTTACGGTGACAATGCTCCAACATTTATATTCTTCGCTCGATGAAAATCTATCATAAACGCATATTTACTCTCAAAACACTTGCAGTCACTGAACCAACTATTTGCAATTGTTTAAAAGCAATAGGAATGATCCGAAAGTTAGAAAATTGGGTGACTTATGAACTGAAGCCTAGAGACGTCGAACGGCATTTTTCACGTGTGAACAACTGCTTCAATAGCAAAAAAGCAAGGGGGTTTTTGGATCCAATTGAGATTGGCGATGAACAGTTGGTCCATTAAGATAATCCAAAACGTCGGACAACGTATGCATACCCCGGCCGTGCTTCATTATTAACTGTCAAGCCGAATATTCATGCCGCGAAGATCATGATGTGTATTTGGTAGGAAAAGTTGGGTATGGTGTATTACGAGCTACAATAATCGAATGAAACGATCACAGTGGGGTCTACCGATGTCAATTGATGAGTTGTGGCCGAGCATTGCCAGAAAAATGGCCGCCATACGCCCGCAGACACGATGATGTTATTGATAATGGACGGCCATATGTTGCCTCGACCGTTAATTCGTACTTAGAAACGCTAAAATGGGATGTCCTACCCCACCCGCCTTACAGCTCAGACATTGCTCCTTCTGATTACTAACTCTTCCGGTCGATGCAACATGTCCTGGCTGACCAGCACTTCTCCTATTACGATGATGTCAAAAAATTGATTGATACATGGATAGTGGCCAAAGAGCCGGCCTTTTTTCACGAAGGGATTCATCAATTGTCAGAAATGTGGGAAAAAGTAGTGGTAAGCGACGGACAATACTTTGAACTTTGAATGTCTAACCAATTTTTCACAATAGAGCTTCAATTTTCGACAAGAACTGCCTGAACTTACTTATACTCCTAATACGATGTTCACGAAATTTTTCATGACTATATGCGTAATTATTTTACTTTTAAATGTGGAATTTCAATTCAATAGAATATAACATAAATAGAGGTTAATACTTGATAGAAGGTATATAAAATTATTTGAATATTTTAATATTAGCCTTCTACATATTTAATTTCGAAAAATTATATTCAATAATTATAATTTCAAGAATTAAATTGAAATAATGTCATTTGAGTACCACTTATATCAAATGACATATAAAATAAACATTCATTATGAGACATCCAAATGATATAAATTAAATATTTTGAAGAGACAAATTTTTTGTTTCTGCTGATCAATCTTATGAAAACGAATATCTTTCAAAAATGTTTAACATAATCTTAAGAATTTCATCATAAAACTATCTTACTTAGAATATTCAATATTATTGGATATCTAACTAAGTTAGTTTCTATAAAATCTCAAGATATGTATAAACATTACTGAAAAACAAGTTTTAAGAGAGACTTTGCTTCGTCAGTATTCAAATAATTCATATTCAATAAAATATATAATAACATCAATCAACAACAAATATTTACTCACCCTTCAACAATTTAGAAAACTTCTGGTAAATGAATACTGAAAAATTTAAATGTATTGTAAGGTTAACTATAAATAAATAATTCTGTGGTTTACCCTTGATCTAAAAGATTGAAAGGCAATTTAACGACCTCTGTTATAGCACAAGGACTATCTGTATAAAGAATGTTAAGGAAACCAAATAATTATATATTATGAATAACATAACATAAATAGAGGTTAATACTTGAAAGAAGGTATATAAAATTATTTAAATGTTTTAATATTAGCCTTCTACATATTCAATTTCAAAAAATTTTATTTAATAATTATAACTTCAGGTATTTGATAGATTCGGTCTTCACTTGGTGGAAACTCATTTTAATTAAAAAAATGTATATATGACAGTAATTTATTTCCACAAAAATGTTTGTACTAATACAACAATTGTTTCACCACGATGTGGCTTCTTCAGGTATTACATTGTACTGTCTGATGGTATTGAGTGTAACCGAGTTTATATACATTTTTAGGTACGTGACCAAATAATAGAACCACAAGTCATAAAAACTCTAGGTGTTTATTGGAGTTTGCCGCTAAAAATGCCATTAAGGAAAAATATTCAGTAATGGAGAATGATCAACATCTGCTTGTTCGTTCAAAAGGATTTTACGGGCATTATACCTGTTGATTTCAAGAAATTCTAAAAGTGTTAATCTAGCACTTTTGCTTTCAACGTGGATAATTTCATAATTATTGTTGAAATTATGCCTAAATTCCTTGAGATGATTAGCATATGTCGAATGTACAGAATTGTATATATAACCCCTTTGGTGCTCTTGGATACGTTTCTTGAATGGTCTACCAGTCTGGCCAATGTATACTAAAGGGCAATCTTTGCAAGTTAACTTGTAGACTCCGGATTTATTTTCTTTATATGTACGATCTTTATTGTTTTTTATGTAGGTACTAAGGTTATTAATTGTCTTAAAAGCCGCGTTATAATTGAAACAACTTTTGAAATATTTAGCAATATTTTCAGATAATCCATTGACATAAGACAACGAAAAATATTTCTGTGTATTGTCCTCTTTTATGATTGGGTACACGAGATTTAATGCCATTTTCTTTTGTTTATTGGATACCATTTTGTCTATAAGAAAGGGATTGTAACCGTTGTTTGATGCTATTTGTTTAATAATATTTAATTCTTTCATAAAGTTTTCTGAATTTAAAGGGACATTCAATAATCTATGAATAAAACTATTATATGCTGACATCTTTTGGTTAGTGGGGTGGTTTGAAGTTTTATGTATTGTGATGTCTGTATGTGTTGGTTTGTGAAAAATACTAAAATCATGTAAATTATATAATCTTTTTATAGTGAGGTCAAGAAAATTAATACTTTGATTCTTTTCTTCTTCGATTGTGAATTTGATTTTAGGGTGGAGTTTATTAATGAAATTCGTGAAGATATGTAATTGTCGGTCGGTGCCTTTGAAACAACAAAAAATGTCATCTACATATCTGTACCAATAAAGAAAATATTTGCTTATAGGATTCAGGTGTATTTTTGATTCCAGATCGTCCATGAATATTTCAGCTAAAATTGAACTGAGTGGATTTCCCATTATTAAACCATTGTCAGAAATATAGACGGTTCCGTTAAATTGAAAGTAGTTTTTTTCGAGACATATTTCCAGGCAATTAAGTATATCATTCATTTTGATGGGATTGGTATTATTTTTAATTAATAGTTTTTTTACAATTTGTACTGTTTCAATTGGAGGTATACTAGGGAATAAATTTTGTACATCAAAAGAAATTAATTTACAATTTTTGGGTAATTGGATGGATTTAATATTGTCTATAAGTTGGGTGCTATTTTTAATAGCGTATTTAGCTAAAAAGTTTGTTTCGGTTTGAATAATAGAAATTAAAACTCTAGATAATTTTATACTTGGTGATGTGACGAATGAAACTACTGGTCTAATTGGATTATTTTCTTTATGAAGTTTTATTAATGAATATAATTTTGGGATTTGTGGATTCATTAAAGTGAGCAAATGTTTTTTTGGGAAGTTATTGAAAAGGCTAACAGATTGGTCTATTATATTTTTTATTTGTTTTTGGAAATGTTCAGTGGGATCTTTAGTAACGGTTTTATATTTATCTGGGGTTAAAAAAGCAATAGTTTTGTTGAAATATTCATGTTTTGGTATAGCAACGATACTGTTTCCTTTATCGGCTCGAGTGAATATTAAATTATTGGTGTTTCTTTTTTCGATGATTGATTTAACTAAATTCTGTTTTATTGAGGAAGAGTGGATTTCAGTTTTATTTTTGTCTTTAATTATGTCAGCAATAATATATTTATTGTAATTTGAATTTGATTGATTTTTGAGTGATTGAATAGATTTAATGGCGAGTTCTGAATCTATTGCTAAATAGTCTAGGGATTTTTGTGAATTATTATTTTCTAGGTTGAATTTAAATCCTTTTTCTAAAAGGTTGGATTCTCTACTGTTGAATTTTACATCAGATAAGTTGACAAATCTAGGGTAGAATTGATGTTCAGAGAAAAGATGTTTTTCACTTTTATTAAATTTCGGAATATTCTTTTTATTTTTATGAGTTAAATTTTTTAGTTTGAGTTAAGAATTTGGAGTGAATAATTTTGCCTACACGTTCTCTAGTATTTCTGTCAATAATATCGAACTGAATAGAATGAAGTCTACTAGTTAATTCTGTATGAATTACCTTTAAGTATACATTGGTGACATCTCTTTGGTAGTATTGCACTTTCATGTCATTCTTCAACCATGTCTTCATTCCATGTATTCGTCCATAAGTGGCTGCGGGGCTCTTGTTCTTCGTCTTGAAGTTGATGTATTTCGGGAACACGTTCAAATGTATGCATTTGGTAAAAAACCAAATATTTTGGGTATTCTTCTTACTTCTCAACAGAAGCTTGAAATACCATAAGACCAAAAAGCTGGTTTCAGCTTTTAATAAATATTTGATAGATTCGGTCTTCACTTGGTGGAAACTCATTTTAATTAAAAAAATGTATATATGACAGTAATTTATTTCCACAAAAATGTTTGTACTACTACAACAATTGTTACACCAAGATGTGGCTTCTTCAGGTATTACATTGCACTGTCTGATACCATCAGACAGTACAATGTAATACCTGAAGAAGCCACATCTTGGTGTAACAATTGTTGTAGTAGTACAAACATTTTTGTGGAAATAAATTACTGTCATATATACATTTTTTTAATTATAACTTCAGGAATTAAATTATGTAGAAGGCTAATATTAAAATATTTAAATAATTTTATATACCTTCTATCAAGTATTAACCTGTATTTATGTTATTTTATTCATAATATATAATTATTTGGTTTTCTTAACATTCTTTATACAGGTGGTCCTTGTACTATAACAGAGGCCGTTAAATTGTCTTTCAATCTTTTAGATCAAGGGTAAACCACAGAATTATTTATTTATTGTTAACCTTACACTACATTTAAATTTTTTAGTATTCATTTACCAGAAGTTTTCTAAATTGTTGAAGAGTGATTAAATATTTGTTGTTGATTGATGTTATATTTTTTTGATTATGAATTATTTGAATACTGACGAAGCAAAGTCTCTCTTAAAACTTGTTTTTCAGTAATGTTTTTACATATCTTGAGATTTTATAGAAAGTAACTTAGTCAGATATCCAATAATATTGAATATTCTAAGTATGATATAATAGTTTTATGATGAAATTCTTAAGATTATGTTAAACATTTTTGAAAGATATTTGTTTTCATAAGATTAATCAGCAGAAACAAAATTTTGTCTCTTCAAAATATTTAATTTATAGGAGTTTGGTTAACAATTTTTATTCATTGGATTTTGTTATATCATTGGGATGTCTTATAATGAATGTTTATTTTATATGTCATTTGATATAAGTGGTACTTATATGACATTATTTTAATTTAATTCCTGAAGTTATAATTAACAAATATAATTTTTTGAAATTAAATATGTAGAAGGCTAATATAAAAATATTTAAATAATCGAATATAAAGCTGATGTGACGTGAACATATTAGAAAAAATATAAATAAATTTTATATATGGCTAACTGCCAAACTATTGAGTTAATTGTACCCATTAACGAACCCAACTGAAATATTTGGACCCTCAACCTTCCCTGAAAGTTTCAAGTCTCTAGCTCTATCCGTTGGGCGAACTATTCACTCAATTTTCAAACCGGTTCGAACTCGTTGCAGAAGGCAGTATGCTGTCGAAGATCATTGTTATATTATTTGAGTTTCCGGATTATTAGCGATTGTGTCAACAAACACAAGTGGCATTGACGTATGCGACAAATCTTTAGGAGATAAGTTGGGCATTTAGGGAGAGTCTACCCCTAACAAATAATTATAAAGGAATAAATAATTGCCGTAGAAAGAAATATCAAATTCATCAATTCATTATCGCCTTCTAAATAAAATACAAATGTTCTAAATGTTTGCATTAATTCGAACAAGAGTTTAATGAATATGATAATATATGGTATATGAAAATACGGTACAATCGCGCTAATATGAACATGCGTTAGTATGAACTACTCCATAATGTGAACACAAAATTTTTTGTATTGACTACTCTGTAAAATGAATATAGAATAATTTCATCCGCTTTGTTATTTCGACGAGAACTATAGCTATGAAAATGATGAAAGTGAGTAGATAATTAAGATGAGAAAGCTCAAGCTCTAGAAGATATCAATAAAGGCTTGTATGTTACTGTCAAAGAAATATGGGATTGCTAAGTCCACTGTTTGTTCTATAAAAAAACAAAAGAAGACAAATTCTCGACAGAGTGAACAATACATTTGAATTGACCAAAAAATGCTCTCTAAAGAAGGTGGAAATGCCAGAAATGGAATAACGGATTTTCATGCGGTTTTTACACGAAAAGGATGGATCCACATTCAGTCTTTGTTGAATCGAAATACTGGAAAAAAAATCGGTAACAATTAACGACAAAACATGTTTAATATCATTATTACAAGATATAAAAAATTAATTCTTCAAATTCAGATCTCATTCATTCTAAATAATTAAACTCCCAAACTGAACTCAGGACTAAGCAATTCTAGTTAAAATTCAATTCCCAAAGATAAGATAAAGTTCACGCGAAGAAAGCCACAGGCATAGACTAGTACTCAATATATTTAAATAATATCGCTGGAGATTTCACTTTGCTGTCATTTTATAACACCTGCATTCTTGCTATTGTTCTTTTGTACATGTAACTTTGAACCTGCTTTGAATAATTTGTACCGTTTTTTAAGTTATCAAGTAGAATGAAGTCACAAGATTGGATTGAAAGAAAATTTATAGAGTGAGTTTACTGGAAACTTATGTTTTGAAAATATACTGAATTGTTACCTCACTTATTCAAAGTATCTTTATATCTATATAAAATTTTATTTTTGGTGATAATTTCACTGTTCCGACCGTTAATATTTGGGCAGTGATCAAATTTAGGACAAGTTTGTAAAAAGACTAATGAATTGTCAAGGAACTGTTTTATCAGTTTTGAGTTCTATAAAACAGTTTTATTCATTTGAATTATGATTTGTACGAGCACGCTAAGATTCCAGAGTTCAACTGAATATTTTCATAGATTTTTATAGGAGTGGATGTTTTTTTTAATTGTTTCCATGATTTCTGTTACGTCAACTCCAATTATTTAGATTTATTTATATGAATAATTATTCATAGAATATTTTACTCAAGGTGTATTTCACCTCTATAGGTACTCAGAAATTGTATTTGAATGCTATAAATATACTAAAATATTACATTTTTAATCAGAAAACTGGATAATATGAATATAGAATATTGAATTGTATCAGTCCTTACTTGGTGAAAATCCATATTAAATAATTTGAAATAAGGTTATTCTGATTTTCACAAATTTTTATTGTTAAACTCACAACAATTCTTTCGCTATCACAGTAGCATCATCAGGTAAGATCACATTTTGAATAACTAAGCTTGTTTCCGAAATCCGTGGCTATTTATATTACAGTAACTACAATAAATTTTTATTAGGCACTAAAACCCAAAAAAGGGTCCCTGCAAATTCCAGCTTATCTGAATATATTTAACAGAGGTGAGCTATTTAAATCTATTTGTTCGTTAAGTAATATTCCAATTTTATTATGTTTATTTATCTCTAGGGATTCTAACAGATTTAAGGCATAACTTTTGCTTTCTATATGTAGAATTTCAAAGTTATGGTTGAAATTATGTCCTGTTTCTAACAAATGGTTGGAATATGTAGAATTGCTTTTATTGTTGAGGAAACTCTTCAAATGTTCACACATCCTATGACGGAACGTTCTTCCAGTTTGACCTATGTAAATTTTAGGGCAATCACCGCAGGTTAACTTATAAACCCCAGATTTATCATCCTTATGTGTGTAGTCTTTATTATTTTTGATAAATTTACTCAAGTTTAAATTAGTTTTGAATGAAGTTCTCAAATTATATTTATTTTTAAGGTATGTAGCAATTTTCTCAGAAATACCTTTAGTGTAATTTAAGTAAATGTATTTAAAATTTTCTTTTATATTAGGAAACACCATATTTAAAGCTATTTTATTATTTTTATTCATCAATAATTTGTCTATCAACTTTGGATCATATTCATTATTAAAAGCTATTTGTTTAATTATGTTAAGTTCTGAAATATAATTTTCTCGATTCATGGGAATATTAACTAATCTATGGATCATACAATTAAATGCTGATAATTTTTGATTTAGAGGATGATTTGATTTATTCTGTATAATAGAATCCGTATAGGTTGGTTTGTGGAATATTGAAAAATCATGTGAACTATTTATTCGAGTAACAGTTAAATCAAGAAAATTAATAGAGTTATTAAGTTCGGTTTCCATAGTGAATTTAATTGAAGGATGTATTTCATTGATGAATAAAAAGAATTTTTTCAAAAGTCTGTCTGTACCTGTGAAGCAACAGAAAATATCGTCTACATATCTATACCAATATAAAAAGTATTTCTTAAGGGGATTTTGGTGAATTTTAGTTTCAATATTGTCCATGAATATTTCTGCTAATAAAGGACTTAAGGGATTTCCCATAATCAAACCGTTTTCGGATTTATAAATTTTATTTTTAAATTGAAAATAATTTTGTCTAGTGCAAATATCTAGACATTCTAAAATATCTTCTTCGATAATTGTATTGCATCTATTGTTGATTAATAGATTATCTACTAGTTTAATTGTTTCGTTTGGTGGTATACTTGGAAATAAATTTTGTACGTCAAATGAAATGAATTTAGCATTATGAGGTAAGTGGATATTCTTTATTTTGTTTATTAGCTGTAGTGAATTTTTTATCGAGTATTTAGCTTGGAATTTAGTTTCTTTTAAAATAATCTGAATAAGTTCTTTCGAAAGTTTAAATGAAGGTGCACTAACGAACGAAACAACCGGTCTAATAGGATAATCTTCCTTGTGTAATTTCACTAATTATCCTATTAGACCGGTTGTTTCGTTCGTTAGTGCACCTTCATTTAAACTTTCGAAAGAACTTATTCAGATTATTTTAAAAGAAACTAAATTCTACATATAGAAAGCAAAAGTTATGCCTTAAATCTGTTAGAATCCCTAGAGATAAATAAACATAATAAAATTGGAATATTACTTAACGAACAAATAGATTTAAATAGCTCACCTCTGTTAAATATATTCAGATAAGCTGGAATTTGCAGGGACCCTTTTTTGGGTTTTAGTGCCTAATAAAAATTTATTGTTGTTACTGTAATATAAATAGCCACGGATTTCGGAAACAAGCTTAGTTATTCAAAATGTGATCTTACCTGATGATGCTACTGTGATAGCGAAACAATTGTTGTGAGTTTAACAATAAAAATTTGTGAAAATCAGAATAACCTTATTTCAAATTAGAAAAAAAAAAAAAAAAAAAAAATTATTGAATATAGAATAATCTCACGAGAATGAACTTGTTGGAACATGTCTATGTATTCAAAGGGATGAATCGGTTTTCATGATTTATCGTCAGTTATCCATTACCGGTCCGCTCTTTCACTAGTTGCTCCGCTTTTTTATTTTGACGAGAACTATAGCTATGAAAATGATGAAAAAGAGTGGAAAATTAAGATGTTTATCTCAACATGAGAAAGCTCCAGCTCTAGAAGACATCAATAAAGGCTTGTATGCTACTGTCGAAAAAATATGGGATTGCTAAGTTGACGGTTTGTTCTATAAAAAAAACAAAAGAAGACAAATTCTCGACAGAGTGAACAATACATTCGAATTGACCAAAAAATGCCCTCTAAAGAAGGCGGAAATACCAGAAATGAATATTCAGTTTTAAAAATGAATCCTTGCCCAACGAGAAAGAAATATGCCGGTTTCTGGAGAAATGATGAAACAGAGAGCCTTGAATTTATTTGCAAGTTTGAATATCTCTTAATTCAAAGCAAGCGACGGATGGCTCCAGCGCTTCAAAGATCATCATGGTGTAATATTCTTGAAAATAACAGGGGTGAAGCTTTGAAATCGGCCAGAACTCATTGCTCCATTTAAAAAAAAATTGAAGATACTCATTCAAGACCATGAATTCAACGAACATCAGATTTAGAACGCAGAAAAACAGTGTTATACTGGCGATTGCTATCAGATAAAACTTATGTGTCCTTAACCAAGAAAATTGCATCTGGTATGAAGATTTCGAAACAAAGAATCACATTTTGAGGCTGCTCAAATGCTTCCAGTTCGCACAAAATTAAGCCTTTGGTCATTGGTAAAGCGAACTTCAACAATCATCTGGTAAACCGAAACCATAGAAACACATGGTTAACATGTACAATTTTCAGTAATTGGTTTTTGCAACAGTTCCAGAGGTTAGAAACTTTCTGAGAAGTCAAGATCTTCCTGAGGAAGTGTTGCTTTTTTGCACAATCCCATCAATTGGCTGAGGAATTGAAAACCACTGATGGAAATATTTTTGTAATCTTCATGTCACCAAATTTTACTCCTCTTATATAACCGATGGATCTGAATGTGCTCACGTTCACAAAAGTTCTATCACTAGTGGAGATGATGCACTAGGATCTGTCCTCAACAAACTTACACTGAGAGAAGCAATGATGAATTTAGTTTCCGCATGAAACAAATTGAGCCTCCAGACTAATAAAAAATGAAATTTGAATATCAAAACAGATTTAATCTGTTAGTCTTCTACAATTTTAATTTCAAAAAAATTTTTATTCAAAAAACTTTCAGAATTAAATTAATGTCTACAATAAGCACCGCTTATATTTAATAGACGTTTATAATCAAAACTCAATATACAATGTCAAATTGAATAAATAAACCAACCAATATAAAAAAAGGCAATTGAAATTAATGAATAAATATTTGACAAAATTTTGTTTCTGATCTTACCATAGTGAAACCAATTCCTTTTCAAAAACATAAAACACAACTTAAGGATTTCTCAAAAAATATAATTTATTTGAAATATTCAATATATTTAAATATTCAAATAAGTTCATTCAAAAATCTCTCAAAACATGTAATATATCTTCAAAAAACAATTAGAATACGGATAATCTCTTCATCGGCCCTAGATAACATTTAAATATCAAAATCAACTAACCATCACTATATCATATTTTGTGACGAACTCACTACCTGGTTTTTTAAAGTTAGTCTCTTTCGAACAAGTTATTGGAATATTTAAATATATTGAATATTTCAAATGAATTATATCATTTGAGAGATCCTTAAGTTGTGTTTTATGCTTTTGAAAAGAAATTGGTTTCATTATGGTAAGATCAGAAACAAAATTTTGCTTCCTTCAAATATTTATTTATTAATTTTAATTGCATTTTTTATATCGGTTGGTTTATTTATTCCATTTGACATTGTATATTGAGTTTTAAATATATACGTCTATTAAATATAAGCGGTGCTTATTGTAGACATTAATTTAATTCTTGAAGTTTTTTGAATAAAATTTTTTTTGAAATTAAAATTGTAGAAGACTAACAGATTAAATCTGTTTTGATATTCAAAATTTGTTATATTTCTTCTATCAAGTAAAAAGCCTTTTTCTATTTTATTTTAATAAAAAATGTTGGAATAAGGCATTGACAAACCATTTCTCTTCTTCAAGCTTTACAACCTATGAAATAATATTTAAATGAGGTTATTCTGATTGTCACAATTTTTATTGTTCTACATAAGGAAAGTAAAAGTAATGCCTAAAACCTGCAAGAATCTCTAGAGATAAATAAACACAAAATAGAAAAAGGCTTTTATAGAAAAAATATAACAAAATTTGAATATCAAAACAGATTTAATGTGTTCGTCTTCTACAATTTTAATTTCAAAAAAAATTTTATTCAAAAAACTTTTAGAATTGAATTAATGTCTACAATGAGCACATTATATTTAATAGACGTATATATTCAAAACTCAATATACAATGTCAAATGGAATAAATAAACCAACCAATATAAAATGGCAATTAAAGTTAATAAATGAATATTTGAAGGAGACAAAATTTTGTTTCTGATCTTACCATAATGAAACCAATTCCTTTTCAAAAACATAAGAGATAGATTACATTATAATTAATTTTTAAACGTTTTAGAAAATTCTGAGGGCTTTTCTCATTCGACAAAGTTTCTGTGACTTATGCGTATCACATCATATATTATCATTGATAATTATGTACTGATTAAGAAATAAAACCTAGAAAATATGTAGAAAATTAATTTTTCTTGACCTTCAAAAATATATGTAATATTAATAACCCAGAATTATGTATGTTCCATAAATGAGCTTGCTCTGTAATGGATAAGTTGATAAGTTCAAATGAAACTTGCGGAACAAAATGAAATTCATATCAACGTGTTTTAATGAGCTCTGATTGGTACTTAGGTAGTCATGGTGGATTGATGTATTTTGTGATTTTATTTCATAAAATATTTTCATAATGCAGCTTATAGCATAAACATATGTTTTTAGTCATTGAATACTATTTAATTACAATAATTCATCATTTTAGTAATTCTTTTAGTTGGTATACACTGTCTGTCTTGGCATATAAGTTTGCTTCTATTACTTCCTTAATTATCTTGAAAATAGATCAAATAGATATTTCCTTATTTCAAGACCAAGGTCACAAACTGTCAATTAGTTCCCCTATCCATTACTTCAAATAACATCGCTGAGTTGAATTCAATCCTGACCATCAAATGACAATGGATAACATCTTGTCTAGGTCAGTAGAACTATTAGGAATACATACATAAATGCAAAGAATTTCATTATAGGGGCGCTATTAATTTCAATTAGGTACAGTGCGTTTATTTAACCTTGGGAGTGGATCGGAATTCATCTTTCCATGTCCCCTTGTTTAGTATTAATTTAAAGACTGAATATATATTTAATATTAAAATATACAGATAGTGAAAAGGCCTTGATCAATCTTGGGAGGGTGATATATCCCACCACACTATGAATGAAATATTGCATCGCTCTCTTCTTACCTCATGCAAAATATGTAAATTTTTTACTTGCAAGATGAAACCAGAGCGCTTTTCAATTCTGTATTTTGTGAATTTTGATCTGTAGATATTTTTGAATTTAACGATTTGGTTGAATCTACACTTGATAAATCATTTGTCAAACTAAATTTTGTCAAGAACTTAATTAAATCGGTCCATATTTGATTGAAATTCATTATAATTGAATAAAATGATGAAGAATATTTCCATAATTTATTAATTTACAGCTATTGTATCGTCAACACTGTTACGTCTTCAGGTTTGCTTTTTGAACTAATTCAAAACGTGGTAATTTTTGCCTGCCTGTCTTTTTGTTTATTACCGCTATTCTCCTGAACTTCTTGACGAATTTTCAGGTGAATGTCACAGATGAAAAGCCTGAATCAACATCAAGTTTTTCCTTCTGCGAAATCGGACGACGAAAAAAGAAGCTAGGTCAAAGATAACAAATATTGGGTTACCTATACATTATTATATATCCATACATATAATAATAAAGTAGGATAGCAATATCTTTGAAATGAATATATTTCCTGGAAGTCTACTGGAGATAATGAAAGAAGAGTTCCAGATCACAAAAAAAACTGTTTCGAAAGTTTTATCTAGACGACTGTTTCTGAAATTTTATAACGGATTTTCATGCGGTTTTTACACGAAAAGCATGGATCCACATTCAGTATTTGTTGAATCGAAATCAGAATACTGGAAAAAAAAAACAGTAACAATTAACGACAAAACATGTTTGATATCATTATTACAAAAGATAACCAAATTAATTCTTCAAATTCAGAGCTCATTAATTTTAAACAATTAAACTCCCAAATTGAGCTCAGCATTAAGCAATTCTAATTAAAATTCTATTCTCAACGTTAAGATAAAGTTCACGCGAAGTCACGGTCAATATAATTAAATAATATCGCTGGAGATTTTACTTTGCTGTCCTTTTATAACACCTCTATTCTTGTTATTATTCTTTTGTACCTGTAACTTTGAACCTGCTTTGAATACTTTGTGCCGATTGTTAAGTTATCAAGTTGAATGATGATATGGTAGTAAAACATGGTAATTTCTAGAAACTTGTAATATTCCTGATTAACTACCAAATAGCAACCGCTAAAGCAGTTCAATATCGATGTAATTACTTTGCTGAAGTCACAAGATTGCACAGAAAATTTAGAGAGTAAGTTTGCTGAAAACTTATGCTTCGATTATATACTGAATTGTAACCTCACTCATTCTAAGTATCTTTATATCTATATAAAATTTTATTTTTGGTGATAATTTCACTGTTCCGACCGTTAATATTTGGGTAGTGATCAAATTTAGGACAAGTTTGTAGAAAGACAAATGAATTTTCAAAAAACTGTTTCATCAGTTTCGAGTTTTATAAAACAGTTTTATCCATTTGAATTATGATTTGTACAAGCACGCTAAGATTCCAGAGTTCAAATGAATATTTTCATAGATTTTCATAGAAGCGGATGTTGTTTTTAATTGTTTCCATGATTTATGTGTCAACTTCAATTATTTAGATTTATTTATATGAATAATTATTATTAATAATTATTATTATTATTATTATTAATTATTCATAGAATATTTTACTTGAGTTGTATTTCGCCCCTATAGGTACTCAGAAATTGTATTTGAATACTATAAATATACTATAATAATACATTTTTAATCAAAAAACTGGATAATAATTGTATATAAATCTATATCCGGAAAGATACATGTTCCGGAAGATGGGTTTTCTTGATTTTCTCCGAAACAAATACTCCCATATGAACGGTTTTCCATTAATGATGATACTAATTAAAACTTGAGAAAGGACAAAAGTTGCAGTCAGACACATTCTTTTTCATTTGAAAGGTTACATTATAACAATTAGTCTGAAAATAACATTATTCAAATGACCACTACGATTTCTCTATACGTAATGCATTCTGTCAACCCAATTTTTCATCACTGTCTCACATAACGTAATAAGAAGAGGTTTTTTACTTGATAAAAGAAATTATTACAAAATTTGAATATCAAAACAGATTTAATCTGTTAGAATCTGTTTTGATATTCAAATTTTGTAATAATTCCTTCTATCAAGTAAAAAACCTCTTCTTATCATTTTATTTTATATATAATATATGATTATATCGGGTGTTTTTTTTTTTAAGTGATAGATAGAACTTCAAATTGAAATAAAACACATTTAAATTGAAGGCAAACTTATTCTTATTTGAAAGATAATTTTATGACATTTATGTTTTGAAAATAATTTCCTGGATATGTCCACCACGACTAGCTCTGAGGAACCGCATTCGACAAGACCAATTTTGGACCACTTTTTCGAGTAATTCAGGCCTTATTTCATCAATGACACGAGTTCTGTTGGCTTCCAAATTTGTTTCTGGTTTATCAGCATAAACCAATGACTTGACATAACCCCAAAGAAAATAATCCATTGGAGTTATGTCGCATGATCTTGGAGGCCAATTAATTGGACCATTTCTCGAAATAATGTTATCGCCAAATCTTTTTTTCAATAAATCAATTGTTACGGTAGCAGCATGAGGTGTAGCACCATCTGGTTGGAACCAAAACATTTCTGGGTCGATACCACTCAAATTTTGAAACAAATAATCATTGACCATCGATCTGTAACGAGCACCATTCACTGTAACATTAGCTCCAGCATTGTTTTTAAAGAAATATGGACCGACAATGCCTCCAGCGTATAAATAACACCATACAGAGTGCATGTTTCAGGATGCAATGGAATCTGGAGAACTTCTTGAGGATTGTTTTCACTCCATTTACGGTAATTTTGCTTGTTTACATAGCGGTTCAACCAGAAATGAGCTTCATCACTAAACATGATTTTAAGATAAAAAAGTGGATCAACTTCAAGCTGTTCTAGGGCCCAATCAGCAATCAAACGACGCTTAATATGGTCAAGTGGCTTTAGTTCTTGAACCAGTTGGATCTTGTATGGAATAGACAAATGTGGATTATCATTAACATTATGACTTACAGCAGCGATATTTTCTTCTGTACATACAGTTATTTGCCTTGTAGTTGTTGTTGCATTTAGAAGAGAAAATGTTGTCCGAAATCTATCGATAATTCGACTAATAAGCTGCTCTGATGGACGATTCTGTAAACCATAAATTTAACGAAGTGGTCTATAAGTTTGGCGAATAGAACACTGATTTTGAAAATAAGTTTCAACAATTTGTAAACGTTGTTGCGGCGTGAGTCTTTCCATGATAATTTGTCAATGCTTACTGAACAGAAATGTTAAAACAGCATAGCTTCTGCCTTCTGTCAAATCACAGTTATCCCTATCGAAAGTTCTATCACTCTAAAAAAAACACTTGATATTTAGGTTTTTCATTATATAAACATCATGTGGTTTAACTAAGACCATAAAATACCTTAGAAGCTTTGTGTGATTTTTGTGAATAGCATAGAACATAGAATACCTAGAATTTTAAAATTCTCTAATTCTAGTGTTTGTCCAAACAAGAATACCACGAGGTCTTAGGGGTAAGTTATTTATTGCTAATTGATTTTATTTTTTTAAATGTGAAGCGGTACTGAATTCTTATTGTTTTTTGTGAATTTGCTACATTTTTTGAGAGATTTTGACGTAACATATTTAAGTATTTCAATAAAATTGTCTTTGAAGAAGTTCTTGAAATTATAATATGTTGTGTATTTTTAAAAAAAAATTAAGTTTCCATAAATATAAAACCGGAAATAAAAACTTTTGTCACAAGCGGACATGCGCACTACGCCTGTCTGAAGAGTTCAGGTGCGCATGCACGAAACGCCGCTCTTTCAAATTTTTATTCATAAATTTTAATTGCCAATTTATATCTGTTGGATTTTTTATTCCATTTGATATTCTATAATGAGTTTTGCTTTTATACGTCTATTGAATGTAAACTGTGCTATAAGACATTAATTTAATTCTAAAAGTTTTTGAATGAAATTTTTTGAAATTAAAATTATGGAAGGTTAACAGATTGAATCTGTTTTGATATTCAAATTTATTTATCTCACATAAATCATCATCTCGTTGAAACCACATCTCCTCCAGATATGTATTCTCAACAACCTCAGAAAAAAAATTCATTTAACATTGTTTTGTATCGTTCTCCATTAACTGATACTCTTTCACTCTTTTTTTCAGACAAATATGGACCAATTACTCCGCCAGCATGAATTGGACACCACACAGTGACTTTATCTGTATGTAAAGGTGCCTGAACAGCCACGTGGATTTTCATTACTGGAATTTCCCCAATTCTGTTTGTGACATGACCATTCAACAAACATACAGTATGTTTGGAACGAAACATTCGATATTACTTATTTTTAATTTTAAATAATAATTTATTTCTTTTTGGGTTTTTTATTCCATTTGATATTGAATAGTGAATTTTGATTTTTATACGTCTATTAAAGATAGCAGTGCTTATTATTGGATATTAATTTAATTCTAAAAGTTAAAAAAAAATTTCTTGAAATTAAAATTGAAGAACACTAAAAGATTAAATCTGTTTTGATATCCAAAGCATTTACGATTTGATGACATCAAACCCTTTGTTTGTCCACTAACAAAATAAGAATTTATAACCATTCTTATAAATCGAACACTTAAGCTATTAATTGGGAAATTCGAAGAACGAAACCTATAATGAATAATTATTGAATTGAAAGTCCTTACTTGGTGAAAATCCATATTGAATAATATAAAATTTGAATAAGGTTATTATGATTTTCACAAATTTTTATTGTTATGTTTACAACAACCGCTTCGCTATCACAGTAGAATCATCAGGCAAGATTACATTTTGAATAAGTAAGTTTGTTTCCGAAAACCGTTGCTATTTATATTACAGTAAGTACAATAAATTTTTATTGAGCACTAAAACCCCAGAAAGGGTCTCCGCAATATATTAAACAGAGCTGAGTTATTTAAATCTATTTGTTCGTTAAGTAATATTCCAATTTTATTATGTTTATTTATCTCTAGGGATTCGAACAGATTTAAGGCATAACTTTTACTTTCCATATGTAGAATTTCAAAATAATGGTTGGAATATGTAGAATCACTTTTATTGAAGTTCTCAATAATAAAAGTAATTCTACATTGTCCAACCAGTTGTTAGAAACAGGACATACTTTCAACCATAATTTTGAAATTCTACATATAGAAAGTAAAAGTTATGCCTTAAGTCTGTTAGAATCACTAGAGATAAATAAACATAATAAAATTGGAATATTACTTAACGAACAAATAGATTTAAATAACTCAGCCCTGTTAAATATATTCAGATAAGCTGGAATTTGCAGAGACCCTTTCTGGGGTTTTAGTGCTCAATAAAAATTTATTGTACTTACTGTAATATATATAGCAACGGATTTCGGAAACAAACTTATTTATTCAAAATGTGATCTTGGAATATTACTTAACGAAAAAATAGATTTAAATAACTCACCTCTGTTAAATATATTCAGATAACAAAATATCAAAACAGATTTAATTTGCTAGTCTTCTACAATTTTAATTTCAAAAAAATTTTTATTCAAAAAACTTTTAGAATTAAATTAATGTCTACAATAAGCACCGCTTATATTTAATAGACGTATATATTCAAAAATTCAATATACAATGTCAAATGGAATAAATAAACCAACCAATATAAAAAAGGCAATTAAAATTAATGAATAAATATTTGAAGGAGACAAAATTTTGTTTCTGATCTTACCATAGTGAAAACAATTCCTTTTCAAAAACATAAAACACAACTTAAGGATTTCTCGAAAATATATAATTTATTTGAAATATTTAATATATTTAAATATTCAAATAAGTCAATTCAAAAATCTCTCAAAACATATAATATATCTTCAAAAAACAATTCACGTGTTAAATTCTAAGGTGTGATATAGCGATGGTTAGTTGATTTTGATATTTAAATGTTATCTATGGCCGATGAAGAGATTATCCGTATTCTAATGGTTTTTTTAAGATATATTACATGTTTTGAGAGATTTTTGAATTAACGTACTTAAATATATTAAATATCTCAGATAAATTATATTTTTTGAGAAATCCTTAAGTTGTGTTTTATGTTTTTGAAAAGGAATTGGTTTCACTATGGTAAGATCAGAAACAAAATTTTGTCTCCTTCAAATAATTATTTATTAATTTTAATTGCCTTTTTTATATTGGTTGGTTTATTCCATTTGACATTGTATATTGAGTTTTTGAATATATACGTCTATTAAATATAAGCGGTGCTTATTGTAGACATTAATTTAATTCTAAAAGTTTTTTGAATAAAAATTTTTTTGAAATTAAAATTGTAGAAGACTAACAGGTTAAATCTGTTTTGATATTCAAATTTTGTAATATTTCTTCTATCAAGTAAAAAGCCTTTTTCTATTTTATATTCAGATAAGCTACAATTTGCAGAGACCCTTTTTGGTGTTTAGTGCTCAATACAAATTTATTGTAAATACTGTAATATAAATAGCAACGGATTTTGGAAACAAGCTTAGTTATTCAAAATGTAATCTTGCCTGATGATGCTACTGTGATAGCGAAACGATTGTTGTACACATAACAAAAAAAATTGTGAAATTCAGAATAAACTTATTTAAATATTATCTATAATGAATACTTCCACAAGAATTTGTATCGCTCTTGAAACATCGGGTAGTGATAACAAGGAGAATATATTAAAGTTGAAATAGATCCAAACTATAGATTCAGAGACATATTGTGAAATACCAGATGATAAACAATATCTATATGATCAGCATGAACTTTTTGCTGTTCAGATAGTGAAGAATATTTCAAAATCAATGATAACTAGAGGGCATTCCCCGCATATGTGTTATTTCGCTCACTCTTGAACTGCAAATAATTTCAGATACCGAACTGTTTCAGCCGTTATTATTTAGTAGTTGATCATAATCAAAAAAAGTTGTAGAAATTACTATGTTTTACTACCAACAAATTGATATTGTAAACATTCAATTGTGACTCGAGTTTCGGGAATTAACTATTCCATCTTCAGACAACTCCCGAAACTCGAGCCACAATTAAATGTGTAAAATATCAATTTATTGGTAGTGAAACGTAGTAATTTCTACAACTTGTTTTAATTGCAAAAAATTTATTTTGGTGACGAAGGAGACGTTATGTTCAAAGATCAGTATCTACAAATGAACTTTTCACCTGCATATGTAAAAACAAAATTCGGACCAGAACTGGCAGAACTATCACAAAAGACTAACGAAATTTCAAGAAGATAAGGAATGATTTTGTGCTGAATAATTTTGATGGAAAAATATACCAGTCACTTCATAGTTCAAGACATTTGAGACGGAATGTACCAGGTGTGCAGTAGAAGCTGATATCGACAAAATTTTAATTCTACGTTTATTTCTTGATGGAACGATTCTAAATTAATTATATAAGGTTTAGACAAAAGTTTCGAAACATGAAAAATAACTGTTTAGATAGTTTTTGTGGAACGTTTTGGCATAAGTATAGAGAGGCATATTCATTTAGGTATATAGGGGGAAGTTTAGTTGATTACGCTTTTCGGAAAGAAAATTTATTGTTGAATCTTAAGAATAATTTCCCAACAGATATACTGATTGAGATGATTATGATGAATTTGATGATTAAATCATTCGATCAGACGTATCGAATTTTGAGAAATTATTGGGTGAGTAACGGAAGTAAGAAGGCTTAATTAAAAAAGACTCAAATAATCAAAAATGCGAAAATGAATCAAACTACTCAACATATTCCTTTAAAAAAACTATGGCGATTAAAACTCCATATGAAAGGACACCGTGCCCATTTTGTAATAGGAATAGTTTTCCAGGGAGATTTCATCCAGAGGATTTTTGCCGCCTAAAGAAAAGAAATAGTAATTCTGAAAAGAACATACAGTCGACTCTCGTTAATTCAAACCTGCGATAATTCGAACCTCTCTATAATTCAAAGTTATCACGAGTTCCCTACTAAATCTCTTTATATTTCGAACTAAATCAATACATTTTCATACACTTGGTAATTCGAACGAAAAAATCATTGCTATTTAACAAAACGACGTGTTAATTCGAACTCATCAGCATCCAACACTCGACAATTCAAAGTTGCAGAGAGAAGAGGCAGAAAGATTGTAAGTACATTTTGCGACAAGTTCAAACTTGTATCAAGATACACGAGCCTTTTTTTTTTTGTTATGATTAGTTTGACTATTTGACGCACACACTTCTTACGAATTGGTTTGTTTAGTTATTCAGTTATTGTTACTCTTTCGTTGGTATGCAGATTAAAAGTTAGTGTTAGTTATGAGCCCTAGAAAGTATAGATGTTTGACGATTGCTGAAAAGAAAAAGTTAATCGAAAAAGTAGAAGAAGGTGAGAAGAAGAGTGATGTTGCAAAAGAATTTAAGATTCCTCTGAGTACTCTCTCAACAATAATAAAGCACAAGGAGAAAATTAATGCTGCTCAAACTGCTGGAGTACGGAAAAGAACTACTAAAGGTGAATTTCCTCGTCTGGAAGAAAGCCTGGTCATTTGGCTAAGACAGTGTAGAGGACAAAAAGTGTCTATTAGCGGGAACTTGTTGAAGGAAAAAGCAAAAAAGTTCGCGTCTATTCTAGTGGATGAATGTTGCTGTCTCAGGTTCACTAACCGATGGCGAAATTTTATCTGCGACAGATACGCAAAGTAACGATGAAGATGAGGACGATACATCGGAACCTTTGGCAGAGGAGTCAGTTAAGGAAGCAAGATCCTCATTTGATACCTTACAAAGCTTCTGTCTACAAAACGAAAGTGATGAAAAAGCATTTCAGGCCCTTTTTCTCTTAAAAAAAGTTATTGAGCAGTGTGAGCAGCAGAATTGTGCTTTAAAGCAAACCAGTATAACAAAGTTCTTTCGAAAGATTAATTAATTCACATTACGAATACATGTATGTACACGAATGTACCTCTTAATTCTTGTCATTTTTATATTAATAAATAAAAATTAACCAACACTTAATAATTCGAAGTTTTATTTATTTTCTCTCACAAATTTCAAACCATTTGATATTTCAAACGAGAGTCGACTGTATCTGGTAACATAAGAACAGTGAAGAATGTAGGGGTACACGATGTACTGAATGAGACTATTTCCAATAAAAAAAAATAGGTTTGCTGCCATTGATTAAATTGAGAGTGTCCTCAAATAATAATGAATTATGTGCGATTATTTAGGCTCAAATGTTACTATTTTTAATTCATTCATTCAAGATGATAGGAACACATTTGAAACAGTTAATGGAAGAGCGGTTTTTTCAGGAAAACCAACTGCAAAAATGAAAAGCATTAATATTAAGAAAGAAATTGTGATTCCTGTAGTTTATGATAATTACTTTGACTATGATATTCTACTCGGCATAGGTTCTTTTTTAAATTTTCAATTGAAACAAGATTATGATTTGAATATTTATCAGAGATACGATATGAATAAAGAGAAAAAAAATTGATTCGTATAAACATAACATCGGTAACCAAGACTACTCAATAAATTTCAATGAGAGGATACCAATAGAGCTTTTTAAGGCAAAATTGGAACATTCGACAAACAAATCAGAAGAATAAAGTAGAAATATTACTGAATAAATATGACAATATTTTTGCAAAACATAAATTTGACATTGATCAAGTTCTGAATAATGAAGCACATATGAAACTTTTAGGATATAAATTTGTTGTTAGAAAAACCTTACAGATGCTCAATGGATGATCAAAGAGAAATAGAGTTTCAAATAGGGAAATTGTTGAAGACAAATCTGATCGAAGAATCATCTTCACCGTTCGCAGCATCAGGCATGCTGGAATATAAATGAAATGAAGGTTCCAAAACTAGATTCCGGGAACTCAATAAATTAATAGTTCCTGAACCACAACCTTTCCCATGGATCGCTGAAATATTGGTCAGGACACGGAATGCAAAGTATTTCACTACTTCAGATATAAATTCTGCGTTTTGGTCGATTCCAGTCCGAAAAGATTCCAGATACAAAAGACTGCTTTTTTGACACAAAATGGTCACTGGCAATGGAAATGTTTAACTTTTGGTCTTAAAACATTACCAGCGATATTTCAACGTATTTTGAACTATATTATCAGAAAATATTACTTGAATTTAATCTGTTTGAACTAAATATATGATATTCTAATTTTTCTTTAACCTTTGAACCATACACAAACCATTTAGAGAAACTTCTGGAAGCAATATGTGAAGAAGGATTCAGACTAAAATTTATTAAATAAAATTTTGGTAGAAAAAAACTGAAATATTTAGGACATATTGTAGGAACTAATACAGTCCGACCCTTGAATGACAATTTAATTTCAATAAGGAATTTTCTGCCCCCAGACACTCGGGAAAAGATGAAACAATTTTTGGGTAAAGTTAATTTTTATCACAAATATATAAAAGATTCGGATAGGTTGTTAGAACCATTACATAATTCACTTAGAAAATATGTGAAATTCAACTGGTCCCTGGATTGTCAGGAGGCTTTCAATAAAGTTAAGGACATCCTTTGCTCTGAGTCCGTGCTTGAAATTTTTGACACAAGTGCTCTTATAACTATAGATACTGATGCCAGTATTCAAGGAGTGGGAGCTGTTCTCAAACAGAAACAGATGAATGGTGAAATAAATCCAGTAGCATATTTTCGAAGAAACTGAACAAATACCAGAAATCAAGAAAGCAATAAAATTTTAATTATTGGCTATTGAGACCTAAGTTCTTAGTTGTTACTGACTATAAGCCTTTAGAAAGAAAAAAATTTCGCACAAGACCAGATGAGGAGTTGGGCGACATGATTCATTACCTTTTGTAATTTAATTTTGAAATTGAATATTAACCGGGAAAGGGAAATGTAGAAGCAGATTGTCCTCCTCGGAACCCACTTCTCGAAGATACTGAAAATGTAGACGAATGTTAAGAAAAGTGAATTTAATGACATAGAATAAAATAAAAAAAGATCAATATAATAATTGTGAAATTATAGATAACATAAAAGAACTATTATGCTGAAACATATATATATTCTATAAATTGTAGAAGAAAAACAAAAGACTAATTTTATCAAATGATTTTGGAATAGATTTGATCAAAAAAATCCGCAAGTATTATGGTCATATTTGTACTAGTTGAATAGCGAGAAAAATTAGAAAGTTTTATTACATTCAAAACATGGACTCGCTAACAAAAGAAGTTTGTCAAAAATGTGATATCTGTTGAAAGAATAAAACGAGGATAGGTCAGAAATATGCTCTTTTGTCACAACTAGGTCCAGGAAAAGAATTGCTCTTCAAAAAGATACCTTTATCTCTTAGTTGATCATTTTATACGCTACGCATTGGCGAGTACTTCAAAAAACCAGAAAACTGAAGACTTTATCAAATTAATCAACAAAGTTCAAGATAAACATCAAATTAAATTATTATTAACAGACCAATAATATTGTGTCACACAATATGTCTAATATTGAAATTAAGACTAAGTGGTAGAAATAGCATTAAGATATATATTTTTGACCTTCTTCACAACAATTTCGTATTACACTTCGTAATTTCTATTGTAAAACTTTTTTTCGAAGATTTTGTATAAGGAATATTGTGTTAAGAAATTCAAAATATCATACAGATTTCTTCTGTAAATCTTCCACAAATTTTAATTTAAAAAAAACTTTAATAAAATTTTTTAGAATTTAATTGAATAAATGTCTTTAGAACACACCGTGTCAATTTAGTAGACATAAAGAATTAATACTTATTACCTAGTACAAAAGGGAATGAAAGAAATATAAATTGTCAACTACAAATTATCAAATAAATGCTTGAATAGAACAAAATTTTGTTTCATTCGTTGTTTTATGAAAAACTAAATTCCTTCTCAAAAATGCAAAACATAACCTCAAGAACTTCTTCACAAATAACTTGCTCAAAATAAGTTGATTTTAAAAAAATTACTAAAACATGTAGAACATCTCTAAAAAACAGTTGAGAATTATAACAACGGTAAATCTTCAGCTCGACTTCATACTTAAAAAATAAAAATAATTAATAACATAAATATATCTTAACAGACCGACTGCATGCTCTCTACTTCATAAACATAAGAATGAACTTATAAATATCCTAAATATTGTTCGTCACAGAAATAACATGAAGTTTGCAAGGTATTTTATGGACTCATTTAAAACCAAATGATAATATGTAATGTAATAAGCGTAAAACCAAAATATTTAATTATTATATATACAATAAATTAAATAAAAAAGAGGTTTTTTCTTGATAGAAGGATGATTACAAAATTTAAAATATCATACAGCTTTCTTCTGTAAACCTTCTATAAATTTACAAAATATGAAGTAGACCTGAAGATTTACCGTTGCTATAAGTCTTAATTGTTTTTCAGGGATGTTCTACATGTTTGAGTAATTTATTTTAAAATGAACTTATTTTGAGCAAGTTATTTGTGGAGAAAATGCCGGCATTTGAAGTCTGTAATCAAAATAATCAAATTACTTTGCAAACTTTGAATATCAAAACAGATTTAATCTGTTAGTCTTCTACAGTTTTAATTTCAAAAAATTTTTTCTTTTACACTTTTAGAATTAAATTAATGTCTTGAATAAGCACTGCTTATACTTAACAGACGTATAAAAATCAAAATTCACTATACAATATCAAATGGAATAAAAAAAACCCAAAAAATAAATTATTAATTAAAATTAAAAATAAGTAATATCGAATGTTTCGTTCCAAACATACGCACTTGAACTCGTCAGAAAGGCACGTGGTACGTATGTTTTGCCTTTGACAAACATTTGAAAACATGTTCAGTTTCTGGTCTCATAAAATAGAAAGGCTTTTTACTTGATAGAAGAAATATAACAAAATTTGAATATCAAAACAAATTGAAATATGTTTATCTTCTACAATTTTAATTTCCAAAAGAATTTTTTTATTCAAAAAACTTTTAGAATTAAATTAATGTCTAAAACAAGCACCGCTCACATTTAATAGACGTTTATAATCAAAACTCAATATACAATGTCAAATGAAATAAATAACCCAACAGATATACGAAAGTAATTAAAATTAATAAATGAATATTCAAAGGAGACAAAATTTTGTTTCTGGTTTTATCTTTAAAAAATACTACTTGCCTTATAAAAACATGAACACACTTAAAGGACTTCCCAAAGAATATAATTTATTTGAAATATTTAATATATTTAAATATTCGAACAAATTATTTCAAAAATCTCTAAAAAATGTGCACTATATCTTCAAAAAACAAATATAATTCTAGATAATCCCGTCTTCAGCCCTTATTCAATATTACAAATATCAAAATCAAAAACATAACCTACATCACTCACGTGTTAAAAGACTTAAGCTTCGAACTACAGATCAACTATATATTCAATCTGGTCTCATTTTTATGAAAACTAAAACTTTTTCAAAAATACACAACATAATTTTACGAACTTCTCCAAAACTAATTTATTTGAAATATTTAATATGTTCAAATATTTAAATAAGTTACTTCAAAAACTCTCAAAATCATGTAGCACATTCTCAAAAACAATTAAAAATTTTGATATGGTCAGTTCAACTTTACATTAATAAATTAAATTTAATTGAAAATAAATAAACTTGTAATCTTACCTAACAATTTCTGGAACCTCTGTGAATGCAATTTAAACTAGGTAGGTATATCTAATATCCAAGGTAAATCTATGTTTTATGCTAAACACAGAAATCACACAAAGTTTGTAGGGCATTTTATGGCCTTCATTAAACCACTGGAAACTGTATAATAAATTTCATTATTCAAAAACCTAATATAACTATATATTATATATAAAATAATATAATAAGATGCGGTTTTTTACTTGATTGAAGAATAATTACAAACTTTGAATATCACAACAGATTTAATCTGTTAGTCTTCTACAAGAAACTGAACATGTTTTCAAATGTTCGTCAAGGGCAAAACATACGTACCATGACTTTCTGACGAGTTCAGGTGCGCATGTTTGGAACGAAATATCCGATATTACTTATTTTTAATTTTAATTAATGATTTATTTTTTGGGTTTTTTATTCCATTTGATATTGTATAGTGAATTTCGATTTTTATATGTCTATTAAATATAAGCAGTGCTCATTTAAGACATTAATTTAATTCTAAAAGTTTTTTTTTTAATTTTTGAAATTATAATTGTAGAAGACTAACAAATTGAATCTGTTTTGATATTCAAAATTTGTAATTATTCTTCTATCAAGTAAAAAACCGCATCTTATTATTTTATTTTATATGTAATATATAATTATATTAGGTTTTTGAATAATAAAATTTATTATACAGTTTCCAGTGGTTTAATGAAGGCCATAAAATGCCTTACAAACTTTGTGTGATTTCTGTGTTTAGCATAAAATATAGATTACCTTGGATATTGGATGTACCTACTTAATTTATTTGTCTTCACAGATTTTGCAGAAATTGTTTGGTAAGATTACACGTTTATTTATTTTTAATTGAATTATATTATGAATGTAAAGTTGAACTGACCTTATCTGAATTTTTAATTGTTTTTGATATGCTACATGATTTTGAGAGTTTTTGAAGTAACTTATTTAAATATTTAAACATTTTAAATATTTCAACTAAATTAGTTTTGGAGAAGTTCTTAAAATTATGTTGTGTATTTTTGAAAAAGATTTAGTTTTCGTAAATAAAAGATCAGAAACTGAACATGTTTTCAAATGTTTATCAAGAGCAAAACATACGTTCCACGAGCCTTTCTGACGAGTTCAGGTGCGTATGTTTGGAACGAAACATTAGATATTACTTATTTTTAATTTTAAATAATAATTTATTTTTTTGGGTTTTTTATTCCATTTGATATTGTATGGTGAATTTTGATTTTTATACGTCTATTTAATAAAACAGATTAAATCTGTTTTGATATGCAAAGTTTGTAATGATATCAAGTAAAAAACCGCATTTTATTAATTTAAATAACTTTGAATTAACATTTAAGTCGATGCAAATACATGTTTCATTTCAACAGTGACTACTACCAGCCTACCTATAGCGAACAAGTATGGTTCAGCTCCTTTTGGTTTCCTCTCAACTGTTCTCTTGTTTGACAAAGCACACCTTCGTTCTGGAGCCAGGTGGTATCTCATAGCTTCTAGTAGTAACTCCCTACAATCGCTATTCTCCCTTATAAGATTTTCGTTATCCACCCGTGTCATGAGAAATTCCCTATTTACTAGTGGCAGCCTCACATGAACCATGAGCTGGAATAAAATAAGGTATTCATGTCATTTGAAGCATTCTCAAGTGACTCAGGTCCAGGGTAAGATTTTTTCATTAATTATTTTTATTGATTATATTGTAAGCAACCCTTAACATACTACTCTGTCAAGAAAGTACCGGGAATTTTCAATTAAAACAACATTTTTACATTTAATCGTCAAAATTTATTGGGTCGCCTTCAAAATAGGCTCCATTTGCTCCAATACATCTATGCCAACGCCACTTCCAATTATCGAAACATTTTTTTTAGGCGCTTTCCGGGATGGACTTTAGCTCTCGCGCCGAATTTTGTTTTATGGCTTCAATCGACTCAAAACGGGTGCCACGAAGGGGCAATTTTAGTTTTGGGAAGAGGAAAAAAGTCGCAGGAAGCCAAATCCGGAGAATACGGTGGTTGCTGAAGCACGTTTGTTGAGTTTTTGGCGAGAAAGTCAGTCACAATCGTAGCTCGGTGAGAAGGCGCGTTATCGTCATGCAAAATCCATGAGTTGTTCGCCCACAAATTTGGCCGCTTCTTACGGATACGCTCACGCAAACGTTTCATAACGCCTAGGTAATACTCCTTGTTTACCGTCTAACCCTCTGAAACGAATTCGTAGTGCACCACGCCACGGATATCGAAGAAAACAATGAGCATCACCTTCATTTTCGAGCGGCTTTGGCGTGGTTTTTTCGGTTTCGGCTCATTTTTTGCCACCCATTCCGATGATTGCTGGCTTGTTTGCATATCGTACTCGTAGACCCAGGTCTCATCACCAGTTATGATGCGTTCCATGAATGTAGAATCGCAATTACAGCGATCCAGCATGTCTGAAGCAACCTGTTCGCGATGACGTTTTTGAAGAAAATTCAGGTCTTTCGGTACGAGTCGTGCGGTCACCTTTCTCATGCCCAAAATATCAATCAAAATCGTACGTGCGGACTCGTGGGATATCTTAAGATCATGTGCTATCTCTCTCAAGCTTGTACGACGGTTTTCCAGCACCCTTTCCTTAATTTTATCGACGTTATCTTCGATCGAAGCCGTCGATGGGCGACCACTTCACGACCGTCCTTGAAGGCTCTGTACCACTGATATGCATGAGTTTTCGATAGAGCACGCACTCTGACTTCGACTGACTTAATCAGCTGTTGAAAACACACTAGTTGACAGATCCTGCTCAAGCTTGGCATAGTAATTAAGGACAGTGGTACCAACCTAGGAAAAAAAATTTTTACCTGCCTCATTGCTCCGCCAGATTTAAATCGATAATTCCCGGTACTTTCTTGACAGAATGTAAAATTGAGTTCTATGATACGATTTCAAGATGAATATTTTTTAAATTTCATTTCATAATCCATTCGGTCATAGAGCTCAATAGCAGAAAATTTGAGAGATGTCGCCATTTATGGGTCAATTCATAATTTAGTGAGTTATGTAGAAGAATTATGTGAAATTGTCGATATATTGACCGAAGAAATAATATATTTTTGTACTTTAAATGAATCTTTGCATGAATATCATTTCGTTTTAACGTTCATTCAAAAAATGTGGAATATGAAAAACATTTTGATATTATTCAGTTACTGTTTCGTGATAGTGTGGATGTAATTAGAACCACATTCTATAATTTGAAAAAAAAATCATTTTCCTTACTTTTCTTAGAATAATGTTTTGTCTGATACTTTAGATGTCCCCAGAGGAAATGTACAGCTTGTAGAGAAAAATTTCAAATTATAATTGTGAGTTGCAGAAATCTTACTAGTATTTTTTTATATCCCATGTTTTTCATTTTTTATTATGTTTTCTGCATAATTCAATAAATTTACTGTATCTACTAGAGAAACTTTCACACAAAAATAAATTTTTTTCGTCGAAATAAATTCATGAAATATTCTCTGAAATTATATAGTAATGGTACAATCGAAATATCTTTAAAATCTCTACTGAAAAAAAAATAAATTTAAAATTAGATTGAACCATAATTTCAAGAAACTCAGGTTCAAATTTGCCCTTCAGAAACAATAAACAATCAGAATATTGAATAAAATCACTTTCTATAAGTTATTGCTAAACCAAAACTATATTAAATTGTATCAGTCCTTACTTGGTGAAAATCCATATTAAATAATATTGAAATAAGGTTATTCTGATTTTCCCAAATTTTTATTGTTAAACTCACAACAATTGTTTCGCTATCACAGTAGCATCATCAGGCAAGGTCACATTTTGAATAACTAAGTTTGTTTCTGAAAGCCGTTGCTATTTATATTACAGTAAGTACAATAAATTTTTATTGAGCACTGAAACCCAAAAAAGGGTCCCTGCAAATTCCAGCTTATCTGAATATATTTAACAGAGGTGAGTTATTTAACGAACGATTTAACGAACAAATAAATTTAAATAACTCACCTCTGTTAAATATATTCAGATAAGCTGGAATTTGCAGGGACCCTTTTTGGGGTTTTAGTGCTCAATAAAAATTTATTGTACTTACTGTAATATAAATAGCAACGGATTCCGGAAACAAACTTAGTTATTCAAAATATGATCTTGCCTGATGATGCTACTGTGATAGCGAAACAATTGTTGTGAGTTTAACGATAAAAATTTGTGAAAATCAGAATAACCTTATTTCAATATTATAAACCACAACTAATAAAATGATTTTGATTTTATAGGTTTATTAAATATAAGCAGTGCTAAAAGACACTAATTTGATTCTAAAAGTTTTTGAATAAAGTTTTTGAAATTAAAACTGTAGGAGATTAACAGATTGAATCTGTTTGGATATTCAAAGTTTGTAATAATCCTTCTATCAGGTAAAAAAAACCTCTTTTTATTATTTTATCATGCTTCTTTGTTTACTTGTTTTTATTAAGCGCCTTTGTTGCGTATTTCGTGTATTTCTGAGCGTTTAGTCTATCCTGTAATCTTTGTGAAGTCTGTTCGATATATTGTTTGTCACAATCTTTGAATGGGATGCTGTAAACTAAATATATATATATAATTACATAATCTCAACCCTTACTAATTAAATGTATCTTTTCCTATACGCCGTAAGACCTGTATATTGCAATGTATTATTTTGCCAATTCTGCATTTTTCTATTGCATCATATTTGTTGTTCCCATTCTTGAATTATATTACTGTCAGCATTTATTCCGATAAGGAAACCCATAAAGGGAATTGAATCTGTTTGTTTCAACAGCGATAGACTAGAGTTAGACTTGTTCAGACGTACCATTGTATTCTTGTTTTTCGAAAATAAATAGTTTTTTTTTTAAACTTGGTTTTCTACCCTAAAAACTTAAGTGGCGACGAGTACGGGATTGTGCCGGTCTTATTGAGAAGAATTAGTGCAACCTCGACAGCAGAAAAATCTTCCCAGACCTTCAGTTTCAACTGTTCAGCACAACCGAAACTTCAGAAAACCAGAAGCCTGATCACCCGAGTAGCGCCCTGTGACGACTTCACATCGAAAACATACAACATTTGGTGAGCATTTCTACTCTTTCTATCCTCCCAGTTTCCCTAATCTGGCCCAAAATTAGTCAACCTTTTTCCCAAGTTTTGTGCGTAAAACTTGTATCATAGTTTTTCCTAGGTTTCTATCAAAAAACCGACATTACAGTTTTTCCTAGGTTTATATTAAAAAACCGACATTAGAGTATTTTCTAGGTTTCTTATTATAAAAAACCGATTTAATTTTATAATATCGTAGTAGTAAATAATTCAATAATTCAATATTACTTCAGTAAAGCATTTTTCTGGTCACAGAAATAAAAATAAAAATAATAAAATGGCATTCGAAAGAATAGATTTGACAATACCCGAAAAATTCGGTTCACTTTTACCTACATTTTCAGGAATTGAAAATGAAATGCATTCGTTCATACGTAGTGCGGAACAATTTTTATTTATGTTTAATAATGAACCACAGCTTGTTAAAGATTATTGTTTTGCGGTAGTTAAATCAAAACTTACCGACAGAGCTCTAGCAGAAGTATCTACTTCTGATATTCCGAACAATTGGGATGTTCTTAAGCGTTTCTTATACACTAAATTTGGCGATCAAATCAATTTAGATGTTTTGATACATCAATTACAATTTTTAGCTAAAAAACCAAATGAAGACATGTTATTTTTTATTGATAAAATTATTGCTTTGAAAATTAGAATTAATTATAGGATAGATGCAGATCCTATGCCTGATCCCGAAAAACTTATTTATAAATGTAATATTTTAAAAATTTGTAAAACTGTGTTAATTTCAAATTCACCAATTGAACTTAGAACGTATTTAATCACAAATAACGATTTCAACTTTGATCATACTGTAAATGCTGTTAAAGACTATATTATGAATTTAGCACAATATGAAATGTTAGACAAAAGTCGTAAAAACGCATCATTTAAAAATAATCCTAGAAATAACTATCTCGATTATCGTCAGAATCAAAGTAAATCCAATTATTATAATCAAAATAATTATCGAAATAATTTTAATAATTTTTCAAATCGTGAAACTCCACGAAATAATCATTTTAATAATTTTTCAAATCGTGAAACTCCACGAAATAATCATTTTAATAATTTTTCAAATCGTGAAACTCAACAGAGATTTCCATCACAATCAATTCAATTTAATCAACGTCCCGTGAATACTTATTATCCCACACATCGTGAAGTGTTTGGAGAACCGAGTACATCCAGAAATACAGATGTATTCAAACCGAATCCTAATCAAAGAATTACTACACCCCCCGAAAGAATGTCAATACAAACACGTAATTATCCCCAGAAAAGAAATAATTATTCGACGCAATATAATCCTCAGAGAAAATATTTTAATAATAGAGGAAACTCAGATTTTATTGTAGAGGAATTAACCCATATTGAATCAAATTCTCCTAATCATACGAATGATAAAATAAAAAATGATAGAAAAAATATTGCTGAAAATTTTTCGAATTCTAGCCTCAGAAAACGCATTGACTTGAATCAAACGCTAGATAATACGAATCAATTACCTTATATTGAATTCGCTAATCCGAAATGTAAATTATTAATAGATAGCGGTTGTTCAGTTTGCCTTATTGATCCTAAATTTGCGTATAATAATTACCCTCAAAATATTTTTTGTGAAAGTACCACATTAACTGCTTGTATGAGACAACAAATTTCGAACGAAAAAGTCTCTTTACCATTATTTTCCGAATTTCAAATAAATGATTTTCATCCTTTTATATTATATAAATTTCATAAAAATTATGATGGACTCATAGGAGCCGACTTTTTAAATAAATATGGATTAAATCTAGATTTTAAAAATCAACTATTGAAAAATGATTTTTGTGAAATACCTTTTAAATATCAACAAGTATGTCAAAACCCTACAAAAATTCCTATTGACCTTAGTCACTTAAAACCCGAAAATAGTAGCCAACTATCGAAAATTATTATAGAATCTGATAATAATATTAATTATGAAAATTTCTTGAAAGTATCAAGGTCCCAAATCCTTAAAACTCCCTCGAATATCAATGAACAAAACGGTAATTTATTTAAAGCCCCTAAAAAGTATGCATTAGCACATTGTGTCTCAAAAGATTTTCATATGAATAAAGGTATTGCATTAGAATTTAAACGAAAATTCAATCGTGTAGATGAATTGAAATCCCAAAACAAATTGAAAGGCGATGTTGCGGTATTAAAAACAAAAGATAGAAATATTTACTATTTAATTACAAAAGATTCTTATTATGAAAAACCTGAGTACGAAGATGTTTTCCAGTCACTCGTTAATCTTAAAGAATTATGCATCCGAAATAAAGAAAAATATTTAGCATTACCACGTATTGCTTGTGGTCTAGATAAATTAAATTGGTCTAAAATATTTGATATGATAAAATATATTTTCATGAATTCTTCCATTAAAATAGTTATTTACTCCATTCCTAATAATAATGTAGAAATAAATGGAATCGAAGACGATTTAGTCTCGTTAATTAATCAAGTCACAGAAAATGAACTTGATGAATGCTTAAATCTATTAAATCAAAATAATGAAAATGATGATAATAATGATAATGAAAATGATGACTCAGAAACAGAAAATTTCACTGTTCATACTAAAAGACAAGCTAAAGATAAACACCCCTTAAATAAAAATCCTACTTATATCAAAAAACCTATCACGCGTAAATTAGATTCAGTGTACAAACAGATAGATGCTCGTGAAATTGATTCACATCGCATTCGCGATAATAAAAATAAACATATCTATCATAAAAAAATATTAAAGCAACGTAAACACTAATTTAGAATTTTGTTTTAGATTTTAAAAATGAAGCCCTTCGTTATTTTCCTAGCATTATTGAAGCTAGTTATAATCACAATTTCGCTGGAAGTTATTCCATTAGAAAATAATGTATTACCTGTCCTATTAGGAAAAGCCTATATAACCAATAGAAATTATTTTAATAGTATTGAGAAAAATGAGAATACGCTCATGAGAAATCAGAAACAGATAGCAACTGTTGTAAATGATCTTAAAAACAAGTATATTACTAAATTTCAGAAAATGAATGAAAACTTAAAATTACTACAAATTGTTCCAGAATTACGAGATGTCCAACAGATGCATCTCATGCTATTTGAAATTAAAGATATTAAGAATATAATTGACGAAATTCAAACAGCAATAAGTTTTGCTAGATTACATCTTTTACATGAATCTATTCTGCCCTATGTTAAATTTACTGAATTGATCAAAAATGTCAGTATAATACCCGTTCATCATATTAAAGATTATTATCAATTATGTCATACAAAGATTATTTTTCGAAATAAGATATTATTATTTTTGATATCAATTCCTACTATTTACCAAAAAGGCTTTGACCTATACAAGTTTTACTTCCTAAATCAAAATAATGTAACCATTTCCTATACCGATCCCTATATGCTCTCACAAGAAGAAATACTGGAATGGTCAACGAATCAATGCCATCCTATTGAAGATGACTTTTTATGCGATCAAGAATCGTTAAATAAACCACCATCAATGAAGAAAAATATATCATTTTACCCAAGGAAACCCATTTATTCAAGAATGAATCAACTGAAGAAACCAAGAAAGAAGATGTTCCAGATATTGTGTTAGAAGACTTAGACCAATGGAATACTCAACCCTTAGGAATCACCTTCTTATTCATTTTAATATTACTCATTTTATTGATAATTATTCTTTTTGCTTATAGACATTTCAAGAAAAATGTATTTAATAAAGCTACACCTTCAGGTGATACCTTTCTCCAAGGAGGGGAGGAATTACATAATCTCAACCCTTACTAATTAAATGTATCTTTTCCTATACGCCGTAAGACCTGTATATTGCAATGTATTATTTTGCCAATTCTGCATTTTTCTATTGCATCATATTTGTTGTTCCCATTCTTGAATTATATTACTGTCAGCATTTATTCCGATAAGGAAACCCATAAAGGGAATTGAATCTGTTTGTTTCAACAGCGATAGACTAGAGTTAGACTTGTTCAGACGTACCATTGTATTCTTGTTTTTCGAAAATAAATAGTTTTTTTTAAAAACTTGGTTTTCTACCCTAAAAACTTAACTATATATATTTATTTGACAAACAAAATATATTCTGTTAGGACCTTAAAAGAGTTCATGGGGTTTTTTGTCGGAAATTCAAGCTTTATTGTGGAAAACTGGTTAAACATTCATAGTTCAGTTCTAGCAATTGATGGAACCTATCGCAAAAAAAATCCGGCTCTTGGGCCGCTATCCTTCCATCGATTAATTTTTTGACTTAATCGTTAACTGGGGAAGTGCTGAGCAAGCAGGCAATGTTGCATCGATCGAAAGGTACTGAGCAATATCTGGGCTGTATGGAGGATTGGGTAGGACTTCCCAATTGAGCGTTTACATGTGTGTTTTAACAAGCGACGCAACATGTGTAATGTTGTAAAACATCTGGTCGTGTTTTTCGGCGTATTGCGGCAAGTTTTTCGTGATGGTCGGCTCAAACGCTACAATTGTCGTCGGTAGACTTTCCCTGTGATCCTTTCGTTTTACTGTAGCAGTTCATACGCCCCCCAGGCATTAGATCTTGACGTGATGGGGGCGCTCTCCTGACTAGGACCCTAAATTCGTCCCGACGAATTGGAGGGTTAAGTCTTGGTGTCTAACGTAATGCCAATTCGCGCCAGTCACTGGACCTGTATGGTGGAAGATCTCCGAATGGGGCCCTAGTTTTACTCAGGTGAAATGGAGGGCTGAGCCGGTTGATTAACTCAGTGACAAGGGAGTCTGTCGCAGCACAGGGCTTCTCCCTTAAAACTGGCGTACTCTACCCTATCGCAGTATAAATCTCCGGATTCTGTGTAATGGCCGAGTGCGTTATGTAGCATACTGCGTTACCTCGGGGGGGTGGACTTGCCCTCAGGTGTTACTTGTACCACCTGGCCACCCCACTTGGTGTTGGACTCGAGGGGGCAGTGGTTGAAAGTCCGCATGCTGGACTAGGGGGGTATTTCATTTATCTGTTCGCAGACCCCCATTTTCGGGATATTCTCATGAAACGACTCGGGGTTTAACGGGACTTGACGGTTCGACCGGCCTGTCCTGGCCCCTGGATCTGTGCGTAACTATTTAGGGTTTGTGGATCTCGACGAAATGGCTCCGCCATTAGTGCTTGACGCCAGGATCAATCAATTGACTTCACATGGGTTCGGTGGGTCAGGACGTATAGTCCGCTAGACGGTGCTCGTACCAGGATCAATTGTAGTCGTCAATCTTGAGTTTATCTTAGTTCTTGGGACTGCGTTCGGGTGGATGGATAAGAATTCCCTCCGGCGGGTGAGTTGCGTCTCAAACAACTCGGGTACTGACCTGCAGAGCCAGTAGAGGTTGGATAGTGCTTTCGCTGCTACCAGTCAGACGGTTCTGGCTTTCGAGTCGGGGCCCAAACTGGAAGCTGGTGGGTTCATCTCTTCGGAGGGGTTCTCGCCACGCGCGATGATATGGCGTAATCCTTATCACACTTTCTACCTCTGGGTGGACTGTGGAGACTGCTTGGTAGTCACTTGGAAAAGAGGCCATGCCTCAAATAGCCAATAACTATTCTGGTAGAATTCACCTGTAGCAGTTCATACGCCCCCCACTGCATTAGATCTTGACGAGATGAGGCGCTTGTCGAGACTAGGACCCTTGTTTCATCCCGGTGAAATGGAGGGTTAAGTCTTGGTGCCCAACGTAATGCCATTCACGCCAGTCACTGGACCTGTATGATGCAAGATCTCCGAATGGGGCCCTAGTTTTGCCGTTTTGGTGAAATGGAGGGCTCAGCCGGTTGATTCACTCAGTGACAGGGAGTCTGTCGCAGCAGAGGACTTCTCCCCTAAAACTGGCGTACTCTACCCTATCGCAGTAAATCTCCGGATTTTTCTGTGTAAGGGCCGAGTGCGTTATGTAGCATACTGCGTTACCACGGGGGGGTGGATTGCCCTCAGGTGGTTACTAGTACCACATGGGTTCGGTGGGTCAAGACGTACAGACCGGTTGACGGTGCTCGTACCAGCATCAATAGAAGTCATCAATCTTGAGACCATCTTAGTTCATGGGACTGCGTTCGGGTGCTTGGATAAGAATTCCTTCCGGCGGGTGAGTTGCGTCACAAGCCAACTCGGGTACTGACCTGCAGAGCCAACAGAGGTTGAATAGTGCTTCGCTACTACCAGTCAGACGGTTCTGGCTTTCGAGTCGGGACCCAAATTGGAAACTGGTGGGTTCAACTCTTCGGAGGGGTTCTCGCTTCGCCCGATGATATGGCGTAAACCTTACAACATGAAAACCTGGTAGAATTCACGTGTAGCAGTTCATGCTCCCCCCTGTCTCTGTAGTTTGTCGTGGTGGGAGAGCTTTTCATAACAAGTGTCCTAGTTTCATTTATGAAATGGAGAAAATGATTCTGGTGCCTAAAGCAGATGAATTGCAATCCAAACTTCCTAACTTTGTTCTATTCTTGCATACCATTCCATCATGTTGTCCCACATCCGTTCCTATCCTTCAACAAGACTTTGAATCGTATGGAGTAGTTGTGGCTCTGATTGACGACCAGAGTCACGTGACCTTGCGATCAATTAGAGTTTTGTAATTCATACACGGGCGAAGACGAAATCCTGCTGAATCTCAGCGTGGGCTTTCCAACCTTCGTTGCTTATCCGCTGAGGGATTTTAAATAGTTGCTAAAGGAAAAAGGGAGACTGCAATGTTTCGACCAGGGTGAGAACTAGGAAGATTCGCTCTGCTCGCCCCCTAATTTGGCTCCATCTTTAGATCCTCAAGCTACCGCCACGGATTGGTCCGTTGAAGGAAAAAGGAAGACTACGACGTTTCGGCCAAGCTGGGAGACTTGGAAGACTCACTATGCTCACCCCCAACTTCGGCCCCATTCGCGGATCCTTAATCTACTTATCTAGTGTCGGGTCGGAAGTGGTCCGTTGGAGGAAAAAGGGATACTACGACGTTTCGACCGGGAATAGGGCCTGGAAGACTCGCTCTGCTCGCCTTCAACTCTGGCCCCACTTCTTGATCCTAAAGCCCATCCTCTACGACACTTCGGAGGCTCGCTTTTAGCAGTCTAACAGCAACAGCGGTCCTTTGTGGGGTAGTCCCTGCTGGGAAGCTGTTACTTATTTTGTTTCGATGCTTGGATCTTTCACAATCATAGAGACACTTTGCTCAAGTGACTGAGTGTTGGAATCGACACGGCGATCCTTTTTGAGGAGGGAGCTGATCTGTGGTGGTCCCTCACCTAGTTGTACTGACTTCCTATATTTTCTCTTTCAGCTTTTCGGGGGTCTGCTGGAGTGTCAAAACTTGAGCAGAAACCCGGGACAGCAATGTTGACAATGGTACAACTCTTAGTATGTAGTAGCTCATACTTCCTGAGGATTGAACTTACGACTCATATATGCCCCCATGGTATTAGAGCTTGGAACCTAGTTTCATCCCGGTGAAATCGAGGGTTAAGTATTGGTGCCTAACGTAATGCCATTTGCGCCAGTCACTGGACCCGTGTGGTAGAAGATCGACCGAATGGGGCCCTAGTTTCACCTTCAGGTGGAATGGAGGGCTGAGCCGCGTTGATCAACTCAGTGACAAGGGAGTCCGATTGATCAACAGGGAGTCTGTCGCAGCACAGGGCTTCTCCCTTAAAACTAGCATACTCTACCCTATTGCAGTAAATCTTCGGATTTTTCTGTTCAATGGCCGAGTGCGTTTTGTAGCCTACTGCGTTACTTCGGGATATGCCTACAGGTGGTACTTGTACCACCTGGCCACCCGATTGGTGTTGGACTCGAGGGGGTAGTGGTTGAAAGTCCGCATGAGGACTAGGGAGGTATTTCGTTTATCTGTTTGCAGACACTCATGTTCGGGATATTCTCATGAAATGTCTCAGGGTTTAGCGGGACTTAACGATTCGACCGGCGTCGTCCTGAACCTGGATTTATTGTGATACGTTTCTGAGTATGTGGATCTCGACGAAACGGCTAGTCCGTTGGTACAGGATCAATTGAAAGACTTCACATGGGTTCGTGGGTCTTGACGTACAGGCCGGATTGACGGTGCTCGTACCAGGATCAATTGAGGCATCAATCTTGAAATTATATTAGCTCATGAAACTGCGTTCGGATGAATGGATAAGAAGGCCTTCCGGCGTGTGAGTTGCATCCTAAACAACTCGGGTACTGACCATGTAGAGCCAGTAGAGGTTGGATAGTGCTTCGCTGCTACCAGTCAGACGGTTGTAGGTTTTCGAGCTGGAGCCCAAACTGAAAGCTGGTGTGTTCATCTCTTCGGTGGGGTTCTCGCCATGCCGATGATAAGGCGTAATCCTTATTACACTTTCTGCCCCTGGGGGCAGACAGTGGAGACTGTTGAGTAGTCACTTGGTGAAAGAGCTACCCTCACATGCCAATACAACTAACTGGTAGAATTCACGTGTAGGAGCTCATAATAAACTAAACCAACCTGCTCCTAACAAATAAACAGCATGATAGTTTCATCGTGAATATTCGGCATGATGAGGCATGAATGGGGTATCTTTACCAAGGTTTTGTATTATCATAATGGGCTTACTTCTCTCGACGATATAACAGTTGGATAGGAAGATATTAGAGCGGCACTGCGGAAGGTGAAGAACAGAAAATCTCCAGGACAGGACAACATCCCGAATGAATTTCTCAAATATGGAGGAGACAATTTGATAACCGAGATAACATCATTAGTGAATAAAATCTTAACAGAGCGGAAGATACCGGAAACTTGGAAAATGAGAACAATGATTCTAATGTTCAAGAAGAGAGATAAAAAAGAACCGAAAAATGATAGAGGAATAAACCTGCTGAATGCGATGTTCAAACTTGTTACTAAGATTATAACAACAAAGATAAATTCCATTCTAACACTGGCTGATGAACAACAAGGCCTTAGAACAGGAAGGTCATGTACAGATGCCGTGTTCTTGATGCGACAGGTAGTGGAAAAATCAACGTAATTTAACAGACCGGCTTTCCTATGTTTCGTTGACCTACACAAAGCATTCGATAAAGTACGACTAGGGCACGTTATAAACCTTTTGAAAAACCGTAGAGTACCGACGAATTTTATTGAGACCATCAAGAACATATATGCGGAAAATAGCGTCCAAATTGGAATAAATGGCAAACTGTCTAGAAAAATACCTATCAACAGCGGAGTCCGACAGGGCGACTCCTTAAGCCCACTCGTTTTTAATATCATAATGGATGAGATCATAAAAAGGGTGAAATCTGCAAGGGGTTACAGAATGGGTGACCGGGAGTTTACGATCCTCTGTTATGCCGATGACGCAGTACTCTTCGCGGAGAGTGAGGACGACTTTCAGAGAATCCTCGAACTCTTCTTCAATGCCGCGAAGCAATTCAATATGGACATAGCCACTGAAAAAACTAAATGCATGACAACAGCAAAAGAACCTCTCTGATGCAAACTAGAAGTAAATCAGAAGATAATAGAGCAGGTGGTGTCATTCAAATACTTAGGTGTCGAAATATCCAGTTATGGCTGCATTGAAGATGAGGTATCTCAACAAGTCATGAGGCAAAATAAAATTGCAGGCTGCCTTAACGACACTATATGGAGGAATAAAACATCTGAACTAAAAACGAAGTATAAGAGAAACAAATGTTAACTTCCGCTATTTTATTGATTTTCACAGCAATTGTTTCGTCATACCATGACTTCATCAGGTGAGTATTTAAACTGAGGTATACAATGCAAAACATGACCTTAAATACACAGCTCTGGTACAAAAAATAGAGGGGTGGAAAGAGAGGTATACAATTAATGAAAAATATTAAGTAGGGGGGATCTATTTAAATCTATTTGATCATTCAATAAAATTTGTCTTTTATTATATCTATTGATTTCTAAAGTTTCTAACAGATTTAGTTTCTGACTTTTGTTTTCAATATGTAATATTTCATAGTTCATATTAAAATTATGGCCAGTCTCTAACAAATGGTTGGCATAAGTTGAATTCGGTTTATTATTAATGTAACATTTTTCATGTTCTCGTATCCTTGTTTGGAATGAACGGCCTGTCTGTTCCACATATACTCATGGGCAATCACTACATGGTAACTTGTAAACTCCTGATTTTTTGTTTTTAGGAATGACGTCTTTATTATTTTTTATTAAGCTGCCTAAAGAATTAATAGTTTTAAAAGAGATGTTATATTTTTCTTTTTTCTTTAAATATCTAGCAATCTCTTCAGATTTTTGGCCTATGTAAGTTAATGAAATAAATTTGGTTTCGTTTGAATTTTGAAATTTTGGATATACAAGTGATATTGCTTTCTTGTAATTTATTTTATCAAGTAAATTGTCTACAATTAACGGATTAAAATCATTATTGAAAGCTATTTGTTTAATCGTTTTACACTCTTTGTCAAAATTTTCTTTCGTCATGAGTATGTTAACCAATCTATAAAGCATACTATTATAAGCTGACAATTTTTGTGAAAATGGATGGTTTGAAGTATAATGAATCGTACCATCTGTATGTGTAGGTTTTCTGTATGTGGAAAAGTCATGTCTATTATTAATTTTAGTGATTTTTAAATCTAAGAAATTGATGCTATTATTTACTTCATCTTCCTGTGTGAATTCAATTGTTGGACATAATTTATTGATAGATTCCAAAAATGAACTAAGTTGTCTATTTGTGCCATTAAATAAACAAATTATGTCATCTACATAGCGGTACCAATAAACGAAATCTTTAAAATTTGGGAGTTTTTGGATATTGGTTTCTACGTGATCCATGAATATTTCTGATAACAAGGGGCTTAATGGGTTCCCCATTGTTAGACTTTCTTCGTCTAGATAAAACGTGCCGTTGAACATAAAATAATTTTGATCTAGGCAAACGTTTAAGGCGTCTAATATTTCTGTTTTTACAACAGGATTAGTTCGTTTTTGGAGTAATTTCACTGACCGGTATACTAGGAAATACGTTTTTTACATCAAAGGAAACAAATTTGGCATTTTTTGGGATATGTATATGGTTAATTTTTTGTATCAGTTGATAAGAGTTTTTTATTGCAAATTTGTTTTTCTTATATTGAAGATGAATTTCCGTCAAGTAAAGATCGAGACAATCAGAAATAAAAACGAAGGCAAGAATTTATTAAGGTACCATAAGACCGATCATGACTTACACGGCTGAAACCAGACCAGATACTACGAAGACAAGACGTATGCTGGAAACAGCGGAAAAGAAGATTCTTCGTAGAATTTCCGGGAAAACCCTGTATGACAGAGAAAGGAGTGATGAGATCAGAAAGCTGTGTGGAGTGGAGAAAATCGGGGAGTGCAGCCTCTTTCTGCACATAGAAGTAATGAAGTGAAACTTCCCGCAAAAAAACATTATTCGATAACAAACTTGATATTTTCAGAGCTCACACAAAATCGATGTTTTTTAGATTTCAGCAAACTAACAAATTCTGAAAAAAAGCCTAATGATGGTGTTTCCAAATGAAACAGTGGAATAATAAACTAGTAGCGACTGTCATCAAAATCGCACGAACTTATGCATATTCCTAATATATAAAATGATGGAGAACACAACGATTCTTAACCACCGAGAAAATGATGTGAGCTGAAGTTCATCTTAGCAATATCACCCTAAATGTTGGGAATTAAAGAGGTGCATTCTAAAAAAACTTCCTCGATTGTGTATGATTGAAATTTTAAAACTTCATGAAAGCACTCTCAGATGTATTGAATGAAACGAAACTCTAAAATAAAATTTCATTCGATCCTTGACTTCGACTTAGAAAGCTTCAATCGATCAACAGGTCTCGCACAAGCCAGCGAACATCTGGGATTTCTTCACAAAGAATCTGTGAATATCATCAAAATATATTACATATAAATATCTGAGGTCTTTTTGTTTTGAGAATTGGTAAAATAGAGGTTATGAAAGGGTTCAAATATCAAGTCAATCAAGCGATTAAATTTTCCCATTAGAAAAAGGGAAAACCTATTATGATCCGGTTCAATTATCACAAATATTGCTGTGCGATCTAAGGTGTTACTTCATGATTTATGCATGATGACACTTTATGCCTTTCGATATTGCCTTATATTGTGGAGAAATGATTTCGGTTAGTTGAAATTCATTTCACATACATATTACCTAAATTGTACAAAGTGAACTCTTGATTGTTAGATTTTGTAAATAGATTATTTCGACGAATTGCCTTTTTTTCTTTCCTTCTCTTCTTAAATATCTTCGTTGAACGGGACATATGAATTCCTGTTGGGTCTTGGTAGAAGAAAATGTTTTATCGAATGTTCGACATTCAGTCCTAAGAACTCATTCGTAGGACCAATTTCTACTGTCACATGAATTTCGAGTGGAAAGAAATATGGAATGTATTGTGATATATAAGAAGATATCATCTTTTAATATTCTATTAATCTATTATCTATCTAAAGATTGCCCACCTTTGGTCTGTAATCAGATGTTCTTTCGATCTCGTTTCAAATTTCCTATCAATTTGTCCCATTTAAGTTCCGTTAGAGTCATCACCATTACGCAACGTATGTAGGACAAACAGGGAGGAGCTTTGAAACGAGACTGGAATAACATTTGACTACATACACAAGGTCGGTGATTTTTGAACAAATTAAAGCTGTCAATTAGCTTATGGATAGAAACAACCTAGAAATCCTTTATAAAGCGGAAAATAATGGGAGAAAACGTTTTAACTAATTTTCGTGAAACACTCAACATCTTTTGAACTATTTTACTCATCCTCATCAATAAAAACGTGAAACAATATCCGGAAAAATCATTCACATTGATTTATATTGCATATGTAAGGATCTATCCCAATTACTCTGGTTATTATGAAGTCATATAAGTTTGGTTTGTGACCGCTAATATGAGAAAATGAAGAAATTCAATAAATTAAGTGTGATGAATTGTTCACTAATAACTATAAAATCTTCTTTTGGATTGTTGAAGATTTGCTCTTAATACTATTCCGATATACATAACGGTCTTACTTACTTTAGAAATGAAATTACTTCTTTCTGCTAGATCGTGTTTCACCCAGTTGAGTACTGCGGTGAAAACATCCTCCTCTGAAGAAATGTTTAGTTGGCTGTTCGATATCAATTCCTCAACCTGAGAAATAATATAAGTATTATCAAGTACTGTCTCGCTTTGTGATATATTCTGCAATATGCAGGTATTTGGTTCAACATTTTTAGAAAATATATAATATTCTGGAAATTGCAAAATGAAAATAATTTTTCTGTTGAAAGTAATTAAATTAAAATAAAGACATTAAATAACTCCGTTCGGAGCTTTTCTGAGGTACTGCTTAAAATCATTTATGCATAGTTAACTTGTTTCATTTTCAATAAATTCATCAGAATAATTCTGTAAATTTTTTTCAATTGAAATCAAAATCTCTCAGGAACTCTATTTCTATTTCTATTTAAGTTGATACAAAGAATTCTTTAATATTTTGGAGTACTTATTCTGTTTTAATACTGAATATTCTCAAATATTCTCTCCCAAGAAAGGTACCCTTTAAATTTATTTTTTGTTATATTAAATAGTTATTAAATTGTTTTTCCACACGCTTGCAACAGCTCCTTGATATATTCGAAATTAAACGCAAGCTTTGGTTCCGTATATTCTTGTGGTTGGACATAAAGGGTGGGCCATCTAGCGTTTGCAAAGTGGCGAATCTTCTATTTAAACCGTTAGAAATTTACATGGAAAATTCAATAAATAATATTAATTTCTCGCATATCATTTGGTGGAACATTTTTAAATTAATAAAGTAAATAAAAACAAAGCTTAAGTTTCGCTGTTTATATGATGTCAAAAAATTTAATTCTTGAAATTATTAGCGCCGAACAATGGTTACAATACGATTGTAATAGATGGATTAATTTTTAAGAAACAGCATGAAAAAGCTCTAGCTGCTTTTTATCTTATTTTTCAGGACAAAAAAAATTCATTGCATAAACTTCATACCACAAATGAGTAAGAAAATTTGCAATAGACTAAAACAAAATTATATTAATTCTATTTGTACGAATAAGAAAAACTTAGGTTCACGCTTAGTCAATAGCAAAAACTGTCGTGAAACTTGTGAAAAAAGCGGTATATACAAATTATATTATAATGAATGCCCTGCATTTTACATAGATCAGACAGGACGATATATAAACATAAGGATAGAAGAACATAAAAAAGTATATTACATAATGAAATAATATCAGGTTTTTCAGAATATTGTAAAAATAACAACCATTCTATAGATTTCAGTAGAACTGAGATTTTACACGTAGGTTATAAAAGCAGAATAATGCACCTTTCAAAAAGTTTGGAAATTTGTTTCACACATGAAAAGAAGCTACCAATCACAAACGAACAACTTCAATTTAATTTATCACCATTGCACTTATCTGTAAAAGATTAGGACCGAACTAACACCATATTTTTACACTCTACAAAATTGTACGTGTGATCTACTCTATCATTATAAATAGGATTTTAAGTTTTGTTCTCTTCAGTATTGAAAATGGGCTAAAAACCCGAAACATATATATCAAAAGACATCTAATAAAAAGTGAAACTTAAGCCAAGATGTTTTTATTTACTTTATTATGTCATTTTTAGACCTCCTGATGCCAATTATGAAATTTTCTGGGGCTTATTTAGGGGAGTGTATGCGAATATTATAACTCACAATAACAAGATAATATGTATGGAGGATTTCAACACTAATTTGTTGGCGTTGAACAGCGAGGCAAGGTATGTAGCGAAAAACATCGACGATCTCGGACTATATCAAGTTGTAGATCTACCGACAAGAATCACTGACCAATCTTCAACTCTTTAATATCAGGGACTTCAGGAACTTTGATTTTGAACAGTTTCAGTCTCATGGGAAATCTATTCTTCGGAAAAATCTTTTCGATTTCGACGAGGTTAATCGGAAAGTTGATTTCATCAATGAACATTCAACCATCTTATTGGATTCACACGCTCCCATGCGAACTATTAAAGTTACATAAAAATATGCACCTTGTCTCACGGTTACTTTAAGGAAGATGATGGATTTGAGGGAGAGAACACTTTATCGTTATAAAAGACTCAAAAATAAAAATGACTGGATTCTTCATAAGAAAATTTGTAATCAGGTTTCCTCGGCTGTTAAATGAGGAAAAACTCATTATAATACCTTTTTAAATCTCACAGAAATTGGAAATTTCTGGTCGGGAGTCCAATCTATGAATACAGTCAAACAATAGGCGGTGATGTGCCAGAAAAATTGAAAGATGTAAACAAGATTAGTCAACATTTTATTGACTCCATCCTAAAAATTGCAATGGATGAGGAACTATTCGAGTCTTTTGTAAATATTTTAATATTAGCCTTCAACATATTTAATTTCAACAAATTATATTTAATGATTATAACTTCTGAAAATAAATTGAAATAATGTCATATAAGTACCACTTATATCAATTGACTTATAAAATAAACATTCATTATAAGAGATCCGAATGGTATAACAAAAATCAATAAATAAAAATTATTAACCAAAATCCTATAAATTAAATATTTTGAATAAACAAAATTTTGTTTCTGCTGATCAATCTTATGAAAACCAATATCTTTCAAAAATATCTAACATAATCTTAAGAATTTCATCATAAAACTATCTTACTTAGCCCACTCAATATTACTGGATATCTAACTAAGTTACTTTATATAAAAACTCAAGATATGTAAAACATTACTGAAAAACAAGTTTTAAGAGGGGCTTTGCTTAGTCAGGATTCAAATAATTTATATTCAATAAATATAACATCAATCAACAACAAATATTTACTTAACCTTCAACCGTTTAGAAAGACTTCTGGCTGACTGAAAAATCTTTAAATGTAGTATGACGGTTCACTACATATAAATATTTCTGTGGTTTACCTTGATCTAAAAGATTGAAAGACAATGGTTTTTGTTATACCATTCGGATGTCTTATAATGAATGTTTATTTTATATGTCAATTGATATAAGTTGTACTTATATGACATTATTTTAATTTATTTTCAGAAGTTATAATCATTAAATATAATTTTTTGAAATTAAATATGTAGAAGGCTAATATAAAAATATTTTTTATATACCTTCTATCAAGAGTTAACCTCTATTTATGTTATTTTATTCATAATATATAATTATTTGGTTTCCTTTACATTCTTTATACAGATAGTCCTTGTGCTATAACAGAGGTCGTTAAATTGCCTTTCAATCTTTTAGATCAAGGGTAAACCACAGAAATATTTATATGTAGTGAACCGTCATACAACATTTGAAGATTTTTCAGTCTGCCAGAAGTCTTTCTAAACGGTTGAAAGGTAAGTAAATATTTGTTGTTGATTGATGTTATATTTATTGAATATGAATTATTTGAATACTGACGAAGCAAAGTCCCTCTTAAAACTTGTTTTTCAGTAATGTTTTACATATCTTAAGTTTTTGTATGAAGTAACTTAGTTGGATATCCAGTAATATTGAATAGTCTAAGTAAGATAGTTTTAAGATGAAATTCTTAAGATTATGTTAGATATTTTTGAAAGATATTGGTTTTCATAAGATTGATCAGCAGAAACAAAATTTTGTCTATTCAAAATATTCAATTTATAGGATTTTGGTTAATAATTTTTAATTATTGGTTTTTGTTATACCATTCGGATGTCTTATAATGAATGTTTATTTTATATGTCAATTGATATAAGTGGTACTTATATGACATTATTTTAATTTATTTTCAGAAGTTAGAATCATTAAATATAATTTTTTGAAATTAAATATGTAGAAGGCTAATATTAAAATATATAAATAATTTTGGATACCTTCTATCAAGAATTAACCTCTATTTATGTTATTTTATTCGTAATATATAATTATTTGGTTTCCTTAACATTCTTCATACAGATAGCCCTTGTGCTATAACAAAGGCCGTTAAATTGTCTTTCAATCTTTTAGATCAAGGATAAACCACAGAATTATTTATATGTAGTGAACCGTCATACTACATTTAAAGTAAATATTTGTTGTTGATTGATGTTATATTTATTGAATATGAATTATTTGAATACTGACGAAGCAAAGTCTCTCTTAAAACTTGTTTTTCAGTAATGTTTTACATATCTTGAGTTTTTATATAAAGTAACTCAGTTAGATATCCAGTAATATTGAGTGGGCTAAGTAAGATAGTTTTATGATGAAATTCTTAAGATTATGTTAGATATTTTTGAAAGATATTGGTTTTCATAAGATTGATAAGCAGAAACAAAATTTTGTCTATTCAAAATATATAATTTATAGGATTTTGGTGAATAATTTTTATTTATTGGTTTTTGTTATACCATTCGGATGTCTTATAATGAATGTTTATTTTATATGTCAATTGATATAAGTGGTACTTATATGACATTATTTGAATTTATTTTCAGAAGTTATAATAATTAAATATAATTTTTTGAAATTAAATATGTAGAAGGCTAGTATTAAAGTATTTAAATAATTTCAGATACCTTCTCTCAAGAATTAACCTCTATTTATGTTATTTTATTCGAGTTTTATTCTGAAAATATCAAAAACTCGAATATTCCACAATTTTCATTCCATGAGTTGAAGAGAATGAAATATTCCATATTCATCAAACTAAGAGTACAATGGTGGATCAAGACGGTATCAATATAACAACTGTTCAAATGTGCGTTCTTTTTCTTTTGCCGTACTTGAAACATGTAGTTAATTATTGTTTCAAAAGTTTGATTTTTTCATCCTCTTGGAAGAAGGCACTGGTAATCCCACTCCCGAAAAAGGAAAATCCGAACACGTTATATAAATTGCGGCCTATCAGCATACCCCGGCTCTGTCCAAAATAATTGAGAAAGTTGTCAGGGACAATTGCAAGAATACGTCGAGAAACACAATGTCATTCCGTCTGCACAATATGGCTTTAGACCCTGTCAAGGGTGCTGTACGGCCTTGCTTCAAATTACTGATGGAATTGGCAGATCAATCGCTAAGGGGGATCTGACTATTTTGACCTCACTATATTATACGAGGGCATTTGATTCCATACAACATCAGCTTTTGATAGCCAAATTGCATTATATGGGTCTATCGCAGCCAGCGATAAATTTATTGGCTAATTATATTGGGTTAAGATCCCAGGCCGTTAGAGTTGATGGTAAATCGTCTGCTTTTTTATATCTCAGTTGTGAAGTTCCTCAGGGATCTTATTGGGTCCACTTCTATTTGTAATAAATATTTAGTATTTTGTCTCTGCTTGTATCTCGGCAACTATATATTTCTATGCAGACGATAGCCAACTCAAATTATCTTTCAAGCCCTGTGAGTCATCGCAGGCTTTAACAGCCCTAAATTATGATTTGAACTGTATTTATGAGACTTCAAGGAGGCATTGTCTCCATCTGAATGAAATCGATATGTCAATTGTTGAAAAAATGAGAGAATACTGAATTGTTTCAGCCGTTACTATTTGGTAGTTGATCATAATTAAAACAAATTGTAGAAATTACTATGTTTTACTACCAAAAAATATATATTACACATTTTCTTGTGACTCGAGTTTCGGGAAATGAACTATCCCATCATCAGACAACTGAAGACCAACAGTCGTACAGTGGTATTAAAACAAAAGTGATAAATATTTTGAATATTTCAACAGATTCTCGGTAACACCTAATAGGGGTATAGAGGTTTACAATCGGAACGTGAGAAAAAACCGGGTTAAAAAAGAGGGGACTAACAGATATCGGAATGTCGGCAATCGACAAAGAAGGTTGTTAACTAGATGGTACCCATTTAAATATCTCAACTAATTTTTGGGGTGACATAGCTCCGTACAGTCATTCATTATTTTCACATTATTTTGTTGTATATTGTTGACATCTGATTTTGAAAAACTATTGGCCACTTTTTTACTTATGCTACCAAAGTACGACAGAGAAATGAATTTGAAATGAATATTTTCTTCGGGTTTTACGATGGGATAAATTTGGCTCATAGCTATTTTAGATAGTTTCTGTTGAATTAGATTATCTATTATATTGGCGTTGAAACCGTTGTTCGCGGCTATTGATTTTATAAGTTTGGACCTCAGCTTCGCGGTCATTTTTTGATACGGCTAATGCGAAGGCTCTATGGATCATCGATTGATACACTAACATTTTTTGTGAATATGGGTGATCGAAATCAATAGGAATACATATATCAGTGGATGTGGGTTTTCTGAATACGTTGAAATCTATTTTTCTATTTGAGTGTGATATCGAGAGGTCTAAAAATGTAATACTGTTCTTCGATTCTTTTTCTAATTTGAATTTAATTTTTGGGTGAATATTATTCAAGAAATTCAAAAATTGACTCGGTTGTCTGGATGTTCCGGAGATACACGTAAGAATATCGTCTACGTATCTGTACCAGAAATGAACATTTACAGGTTGTTTCGAATTGATGATTTTATTTTATATTTCTGACATGAATATGGCTGCAAGGAGTGGACTCAGTGGTGAGCCTATAGCTAGGCCGTTTAATTATTCGTATATTTTATTATTGAATTGAAAATAGTTTTTGTGCAGGCATTGTTCTAAAAGGGCAATGAAAACATCGTGTATCACGGCATTTACATGTGATTTTTCAAGAATTTCTGAAGCTGAATGAATGGTATCATTTCTCGATATATTTGGAAACATATAATCCCCATCCAGGCATACTACGTAGGAATTATTTGGTAAAGAAAAATTTTCAATTTCGTTGTTAATTCTATGGAATTTTTCATTGTGTATTTCGGAGTGAAATTAGTAAGCCTTTTGAACATTTCATAATGTTCAAATACACAATAAAAAATTCCATGGAATTAACAACGGAATTAAAAAACCAAATAATTCCTACCTAGATTGCCTGGATGTGGATAATATGTTTCCAATAATACCGAGAAATGATAGCATTTTTTTAGCTTCAGAAATTCTTGAAAAATCACATGTAAATTCCTTGATACACGGTGATTTCATTGCCCTTTTAGAACAATGCCCGCTCAGAAACTATTTTCAATTTAATAATAAAATATACCAACAATTGAACGGCCAAGCTATGGGCTCACCACTGAGTCTACCCCTTGCAGACTTATTCATGTCAGAAATATAAAATAAAATCTTCAATTCGAAACTACCTGTAAATATTCATTTCTGGTACAGATACGTAGACGATATTCTCACGTGTATCTCCGGAACATCCAGACAACCGAGTCAATTTATGAATTCAAAATGCAAAACAAATTATCATCGGTATTATTTAACGCAAAGGACCCTACTTCAAACATAGACAAATAAGGAGTTTATGAGTTATCTTGTTCTACGTGCAGTAATAAATATATAGGAGAAACAGGACGTTCCTTCAAGACGAGGTTCAACGAACATAAAATGAATTTCAGGAAAAATATAATAAACAAAATTCTACTTTTGCCACTCATTGTCTAGAAAACGGTTATTCCTTTCCGACAATAGATAATCTTAAAATTTTACATGTAGAATCAAAAAGGGAAGAAACTCGATTATCTAGAATCTGTTGAAATTTTCAAATTCGTTCACAATAACAATAATGCAAAAATAATGAATGACTGTACGGAGCTATGTAAATCGAAAATATTTGGGATATTTAAAAAGTAACATCTGTTTTAAACCTTTTTCAATGAACATAAAATGAATTTAATGAAAAGTAAACAAAAATTCAACTTTTACCACTCATTCTTTGGAAAACAGTGATTCCTTTCGACAAAAGAAAATGTTAAGAAAATTTTACATGTAGATTCAAAAGAAATGAAACTTGATTATTGAAATTTTCAAATTCGTTCACAATAAAAATAATGTAAAAAATAATGAATGACTGTAGGGAGCTTTGTAAATCCAAATATTTGAGATATACAAGAAAATAATGTGAAAATAATGAATGACTGTACGGAGCTATGTAACCCCAAAAATTATTTCAGATATTTAAATGGGTACCATCTGTTTAACAACCTTCTTATTCAATTGCCGACATTCCGATATCTGTTAGAAGGCCCCTCTTTTTTGATCCGGTTTTTTATCACGTTCCGATTGTAAATCTCTGTACCACTATTAGGTGTTACCGACAATCTGTTGAAATATTCAAAATATTTATCACTTTTGTTTAAATACCACTGTACCACTGTTGGGTCTTCAGTTGTCTGATGATGGGATAGTTCATTTTCCGAAACTCGAGTCACAAGAAAATGTGTAATATATTTTTTGATAGTAAAACATAGTAATTTCTACAATTTGTTTTAAAATGAAAGAAGCCAGTTCTTGGAATTGTACGGTGAGAATGTTATTGTGAATTGCTACAAGATCAGTTTTATGGAAAATTCTAGAAATTTAGTTTTAACTCTGGATACAAATTTGCATTTCTCTAGGCATACATTCTGTCAAGAAAGTACCGGGAATTATCGATTTAAATCTGGCGGGGCAATGAGGCAGGTAAAATTTTTTTTCCTAGGTTGGTACCACTGTCCTTAATTACTATGCCAAGCTTGAGCGGGATCTGTCAACTAGTGTGTTTGCAACAGCTGATTAAGTCAGTCGATGTCAGAGTGCGTGCCGATTTTTACTATGGGTGATTACGTTGAGCAAAGAATTTGTTTGAAGTTTTGTGTTGCAAATGAATTTTCGTGTGCCGATGCATTGAAAATGTTGCAAAAGGCCTTTGGTAATAATGCTCTATCGAAAACTCGTGCATATCAGTGGTACAGATCCTTCAAGGACGGTCGTGAAGTGGTCGACCATCGACGGCTTCGATCGAAAATAACGTCGATAAAATTAAGGAAAGGTTGCTGGAAAACCGTCGTACCAGCTTGAGAGAGATAGCACATGATCTTAAGATATCCCACGAGTCCGCACGTACGATTTTGATTGATATTTTGGGCATGAGAAAGGTGGCCGCACGACTCGTACCGAAAGACCTGAATTTTCTTCAAAAACGTCATCGCGAACAGGTTGCTTCAGACATGCTGGATCGCTGTAATTCCGATTCTACATTCATGGAACGCATTATAACTGGTGATGAGACCTGGGTCTACGAGTCCGATATGCAAACAATCCAGCAATCATCGGAATGGGTGGCAAAAAATGAGCCGAAACCGGAAAAACCAGGCCAAAGCCGCTCGAAAATGAAGGTGATGCTCATTGTTTTCTTCGATATCCGTGGCGTGGTGCACTACGAATTCGTTCCAGAGGGTCAGACGGTAAACAAGGAGTATTACCTAGGCGTTATGAAACGTTTGCGTGAGCGTATCCGTAAGAAGCGGCCAAATTTGTGGGCGAACAACTCATGGATTTTGCATGACCGAACTACGATTGTGACTGACTTTCTCGCCAAAAACTCAACAAACGTGCTTCAGCAACCACCGTATTCGCCGGATTTGGCTCCCTGCGACTTTTTCCTCTTCCCAAAACTAAAATTGCCCCTTCGTGGCACCCGTTTTGAGTCGATTGAAGCCATAAAACAAAATTCGGCGCGAGAGCTAAACTCCATCCCGGAAAGCGCCTATAAAAAATGTTTCGATAATTGGAAGTGCCGTTGGCATAGATGTATTGGAGCAAATGGAGCCTATTTTGAAGGCGACCCAATAAATTTTGACGATTAAATGTAAAAATGTTGTTTTAATTGAAAATTCCCGGTACTTTCTTGACAGAGTAGTATATCGAACTAGTTAATCGAAGCTTATTTAAATTTAAGACTTTTATAGCGATATAAAAATCGGTTCAACAAATCCAGTAAAATTCTAATATGTGACTCGATGATTTTCTCCTATATGAACTTTTGCGACGTCCTCTGCGGCCCCTGCTTAACAGCTTTCGATGTTGATAGAGTTCAGAATTCTTGACTGCGGTTTATTCACGGTATGCGTAAATATTACCCTGTGACATATCAACTCAAAAATACCGGATGGCTAAATATGGAGTATAGGAGACGTTTACATTCTTCTGTTCTCTTCTCCAAAATTATTAGCGAAAAATCACCATGAAACCTCTTCAATAAATTTTTTTTTTCAGTCGGATGTTCACTCCGTTAATTTTCGTTCCCAGCGGAATATTTCGATTCCGAGACACCGAACTGATCGTTCACCAGTTCTTTCTCTTATCAAGTTCCCATCATCTTGAATAGCCTAGAGCTTGAGAACAGGAATATCACACTTGGTAAATTCAAATTGCACATACTGAACAATTTTCGCAATGACCCAATTTATGCCTAGATCAATTACAAACCGACCAGTTTTCTTCAGGCACGCTGATGGTGTTCTTTTTATATGCATGGACTTCTGTGGTCTGTGATTGGGGATCTCAAAAATGGGGATTTTCCTGATGCGGCATGATTTGACTATTTCTTTTGCTACGATACTCGAAGAAATTAGTTTAATTTATAAATGGATTTGGAGGGTTAGATGGTGGAATAGGCGCATGGTTTTAGGTCAGTTCTTCAGAAGAATTCAATACATTTTCACCTATGATCATGCGAGCTAAATCTCGCTCTCAAAAATGTGAAATTAATTTTTCTTCTGAAAAATTGTTCAAATGAAGACATTTCTTATTATTATTAAATTCAATAAAAATGCAATACCGTCAAGACAATTTGTACGTTCGTGAAACTGGATCGTAATTTGATAAAACAACCTGTTCAATTATTTCATGTAGTAGTCCGTTACTTTGTGATAGTTCATTTTAATGGAATGAAATAAGAAATTACTTTGTTTTCTTGTTTACTTTTTATTATTACAATTCAACTCACCCTATTCAATTGTGCTCACAAAAAAACTAAAAAATGTTATCCTTCCAATTAACAGTATTCTAGTGTCGTTTGATGTAGTTAATATGTTCCCGAATATACCAAATACAGAATGCATGAATATAATCGAAAATATCCTAACAAAAAATAACATCAATCCTGTCATAAGAAACGAAATTCTAACCCTTTTCGAACTTTGCGTGGAAGAAAATTACTTTCAATACAATAATAAATTTTACAAACAGAAAGATGGACTTGCCATGAGTTCACCTCTCAGCCCATTACTCGCTGACATCTTTATGTCCTGTTTTGAAAGGAAAATTCTAAAATCCACACATGCAAAGCATATCACTTTTTGGTACAGGTATGTAGTAGATATATTGGCTTGCTTCTGCGGAACACATTCAGAATTAAATGAAACATTAGAATATCTTAATAGTTTGCACAATAAGGTCAAATTCACCATGGAAACACAATTTGATAAAAAAATAAATTTTCTGGACATAACTTTAATTAAGAGTAATAATGAAATTTCCTTTGATATATCTAGAAAATCCACATCAACTGATACAACAGTATCAAATTTTTCGAACCATCCGATCAATCATAAACTAGCTGCTTATAGATCAATGGTACATAAAGCATTTTCAATTACTTTAGATTAATTTACGTTAAAGAGGGAACTGAATACAATCAGACAAATAGCCACAAAAAATCAGTTCAAAACAAAAACTATAAATTCCATCATGAACAAAAGACAAAAACAACTAATTCGTGAACAAATTTACCCCATTTCCAAATCAGATCATAATAACAATAAATTCATAAAACTAACATATTTTGGACCAATTTCACAAAAAATAGCTGGAATTTTATCAAAAATTAACATAGTAACAGCTTTCACACCCTCCCATAAAATTTCTAATCTCTTTTTTAATCCGAAAGACAAAGAGAATCGACTGAATAATTCTGGAGTCTATAAATTAAGTTGACAACAGTGTAATAGTGTGTATATAGGACAAACGGGCCGACCTTTCCATAAAAGGTACAAAGAGCATCAATCAGCTTTTAGGAACCGGAAGAATAATTCCAATTTAGCGAACCATTTCTTCAATACAAATCACACGTTTCCAGAATTGAAAAACCTTTTTATCTTGCACGTGGAAGCGAAAGGGAAAAAGCTTGACATCCTGGAATCCATAGAAATTGAAAAATATAAGAGGCACGTACCACTAATAAAACTACTAAACGAACAGACGGAACTTTGGAACAGCTCTCTTCGAAGCTCTGCAGAAGACTACAATCAGCATATATAATAGTTGAGAACTAATTTGTTCATTAAGTTTGAAAATGTAGTAAACACTTCGAAACTCGAGTCACTGTATATCAGTAATAATGAAAAGTGATAGAAAACATAGGAATTTCTTATTTCATTCAACCTGTTCAAGTTCTCGTCCAGTGGGCACACCTGAAAAGATTGCTGCTGTTGGTGATCATCCATTAACATATCAACGTGCTTAAGAACTTCACATTTCTCACACTTCTCTGAGAAGGATTTTGCATAAAGCGCTCGGTATGAAGGCTTAGAAACTTCAAGTAGTGAAGCCTTGAGACCATTCAATTCATTCTCACTTGGCTCAATGATAATTATTGCATGCCTGAAGATGGAGCAATTTCCTAGAAAAATCATCTTTAGCGATGAAGCTCATTTTCACCTCCACTACTTTTGTAGAGATCTGTTGAATATAAGTGTTACGCTAACCATCCAGATTGATGCCTGGAAACACGAATTTAAATTTGCCATTGATGACGTTGAGCCCCAAACAATAACAATGTACTGAAAAATTGGATTGATCGGGTGGGATACTGTTGAGAAAATCATCTGAATGAAATTGTTTTCTTCCGCAAATGTCACGTTTCAACCTTTCTGATAAACTAATAACTTTTGAAAACATTCATGATTTTTTATCTAAAGCCGATCAAAAATGGAAATTCTGATTAGCCCACCCTCTAGAATTGAAAAAATGTTTTGTGTTAATCGCCAACATTCTGTCTTATTTTTCCACGGCGACCTTCAATAACGTTGTCTATTCGATTTTCCCTGATGTTAATTGTGTTCCACCGTTCAACAGGTCTAGCAGTTTTGACATGAATTATTGGTAAATATGGAGTGGAGATGATGTCTATCACGAAATCTTCCACTACAAGACATCAAAGAAGTCGGCAAAAATGTAAACTTGAACCCTGTATTTTTTGCCTTAACGTTGAACGAATGATAAATTTATTCCACAAATAGTGGATCAGCCTGTATATATATATATATATATATATATATATATATATAAAGATCAATTATTGTTCGTTAGTCCCGCTAAAACTCGGGAACGACTGAACGCATTTATCTTATCTTGGACTTGAAGTGATCATAGATGTCTAGGGAAGGTTTAAAAGGTGACTAAAATTCGAATAATTGCCGGGAAACCCTTAAACCAGCCCTTTTCTGTTCCCCATACAAACGTTTTCTAAATAAAATGTAGATGTGTTCCTAAATCCAAAGAAACATTTCGTACAAATGTTCCGCAATTAAATCAACAACAAAGAATTGCGTACGACACATTGGTAGAAGCTGTGAACAGTGGATCTGGTGGAATTTATTTCCTTGATGCTCCCAGAGGAATCGGAAAAACGTTCTTAATTTCATTGCTTTTGGCGAGGATCAGATCGCAAAATGATGTTGCTATAGCGTTGACTTCATCTGGAATAGACTCTGCTAGAAGGCTGTCGAACTGCACATTCAGCCTTGAACTTACCATTAATCATGCAAATGTTTAATGGTAACACCAATTTGCAACATCGCCAAAAATTGCGCAATGGCCAAGATCCTACAGGTATGCAAATTGAGTGTTTGGGATGAATGCACAATGGCCCATAAGGGGTCACTGGAGGCACTGGACAGAAGATTGAAAGATCTTCGTGACAACCAAAATATTTTTGGTTAGGCCATGATTCTGTTGTCAGGTGATCTTCGTCAGACTCTTCTAGTTATTCCCGGATCAACTGTTGCTGATGAACTAAAGGCATGCTTAAAAAATTTGTGGCAGTATGTAAATACACTCCAATTAACAATTAACATGCGACTATTTCTGCAACAAGATGAAACTGCAAATGTGTTTGCGAAGCAGTTGTTAGACATTGGAAATAATAAAGTTGCAGTGGACACCTCGGCCGGATTCATCACATTACCCACAGATTTCTGTCACATCACAGACTCTGAAGAGGAGCTTATTTAGTGTGTTTTCCCAGATATAGAGCAAAAGTTCAATAACCATAATTGGTTGGGTGAACGAGCAATATTGGCGGCGAAAAATAAAGATGTCTAGGATCTCAATGCGACCATTCAGAATTTTCTTCCAGGACAGTTGGTTTCCTTCAAATCAGTCGACACCTTTATGAACCAGAATGACGTAGTCAATTATACCACGGTGTTTTTAAATTCACTGAAATTGTCTGGATTACCACCTCACAATTTGCTGTTAAAAGAAGGATCAGTTGTCATCATGCTGCGTAACATTAGTCAACCTCGACTACGCAATGGAACAAGACTGGCTGTAAAAAAGCTGATGAATAACGTCATTGAGGCAACAATCATAAAAGGAAAATAGAAAGGAGAGGATGTCTTGATCCCGCGGATACCGATGATTCCAACGGATTTACCATTTGATTTTAAACGCTTACAATTTCCAGTACGTCTGGCCTTTGCGATAACCATAAATAAATCGCAAGGAAAGTCGTTAGAAGTTTGCGGAATCAACTTGGAGTTTCCCTGTTTCGCGCATGGAAAATTATACGTCGCGTGTTCGCGCGTCGGAAAACCGTCTTTGATTATTTACGCACCACAAATCAAAACAAAAAATATATTATAATAACATAAATAGAGGTTAATTCCTGATAGAAGGTATTTAAATTCATTTAAATATTTTAATATTAGCCTTCTATATATTTAATTTCAAAAAATTATATTTAATGATCATAACTTCTGAAAATAAATTAAAATAATGTCATATAAGTACCACTTATATAAAATGACATATAAGCACCACTTATATAAAATGACATATAAAATAAACATTCATTATAAGACATCCAAATGGTATAACAAAATCCAATAAATAAAAATTGTCGGCCAAAATTCTATAAATTAAATATTTTGAATAGACAAAATTTTGTTTCTGCTGATCAATCTTATGAAAACAAATAACTTTCAAAAAAGTCTAACATAATCTTAAGAATTTCATCATAAAACTATCTTACTCAGAATATTCAATATTATTGGAGATCTAACTGAGTTACTTTATATAAAAACTCAAGATATGTAAAAACATTACTGAAAAACAAGTTTTAAGAGAGACTTTGCTTCGTCAGTATTCAAATAATTCATATTCAATAAATATAACATCAATCAACAACAAATATTTACTCACCCTTCATCCATTTAGAAAACTTCTGGTAAATGAATACTGAAAAATTTAAATGGTGCGTAAGGTTAACTACAAATAAATAATTCTGTGGTAAACCCTTGATCTAAAAGATTGAAAGACAATTTTACGGCCTATGTTATAGCACAAGGACTATCTGTATAAAGAATGTTAAGGAAACAAAGTCTCTCAAAACTTGTTTTTCAATAATGTTTTTACATATCTCGAGATTTTATAGAAAGTAACATAGTTAGAAATCCAATAATATTGAATTTTCTAAGATAGTTCTGGTTTTCTAAGATGAAATTTTTACGATTATGTTAAATATTTTTGAAAGATATTTGTATATGTAAATATTTCTGTGGTTTACCCTTGATCTAAATAATGAATGCTTATTTTATATGTCATTTGATATAAGTGGTACTTATCTGACATTATTTTAATTTATTTTCAGAAGTTATAATCATTAAATATAATTTTTTGAAATTAAATATGTAGGAGGCTAATATTAAAATATTCAAATAATTTTATATACCTTCTATCAAGAATTAACCTCTATTTATGCTATTTTATTCATAATATATAATTATTTGGTTTCCTTAACATTCTTTATACAGATAGTCCTTGTGCTATAACAGAGGCCGTTAAATTGTCTTTTAATCTTTCAGATCAAGGGTAAACCACAGAAATATTTACATATAGTTAACCGTTACACTACATTCAAAGATTTTTCAGTTTACCAGAAGTTTTCTTAATGGTTGAAGGGTGAGTAAATATTTGTTGCTGATTGATGCTATTTTTATTGAATATGAATTATTTGAATACTGACGAAGCAAAGTCTCTCTTAAAACTTGTTTTTCAGTAATGTTGTTTCATACCTTGAGTTTTTATATAAAGTAACTTAGTTAGATATCCAATAATATTGAATATTCTAAGTAAGATAGTTTTATGATGAAATTCTTAAGATTATGTTAGACATTTTTGAAAGATATTTGTTTTCATAAGATTGATCAGCAGAAACAAAAATTTGTCTATTCAAAATATTTAATTTATAGGATTTTGGTTGACAATTTTTATTTATTGGATATTGTTATACCATTTGGATGTTTCATTATGAATGTTTATTTTATATGTCCTTTGATATATTTGTTTATTTTATATGACATTATTTCAATTTATTTTCAAAAGGTATCATTATATCATTAAATATAATTTTTTGAAATTAAATACGGAGAAGGCTAATATTTAAATATTTAAATAATTTTTTATACCTTCTATCAAGAAATAAACTGTATTTATGTTATTTTATTTATAATATAGAATTATTTGGTTTCCTTAACATTTTTTATACAGATAGTCCTTGTGCTATAACAGAGGCCGTTAAATTGTCTTTCAATCTTTTAGATCAAGGGTAAACCACAGAAATATTTAACTTTAGTTAACCGTTACATTACATTTAAAGATTTTTCAGTTTAGCAGAAGTTTTCTAAATGGTTGAAGGGTGAGTAAATATTTGTTGTTGATAGATGTTATATTTATTGAATAAGAATTATTATAGACAAGTAATGTTTTTACATATCTTGAGTTTTTATATAGACTAACTTAGTTAGATATCCAATAATATTGAATATTCTAAGTAAGATTCTTAATATTGTGTTATACATTTTTGAAAGATATTTGTTTTCATAAGATTGATCAGCAGAAACAAAATGTTGTCTATTCAAAATATTTAATTTATAGGATTTTGGTTAACAATTTTTATTCATTGGATTTTGTTATACCATTTGGATGTCTTATAATGAATGTTTATTTTATATATCATTTGATATAAGTGGTACTTATATGACATTATTTCAATTTATTTTCAGAAATTATAATCATTAAATATAATTGTTTGAAATTAAATATGTAGAAGGCTTATATTAAAATATGTAAATAACAAAAAATAAAGTTTATGGGAGAGCTTTAAATTGATTAACAAACTGTATCATAGCAGTGTGTATCTGTCAATATCAAATTTGAACCTTATAAATAGTCAGTATTTCAGAAAAACTCTGTTTTTGTAAGTAAGCAACATGACGAGCGGAAAATAATAATAAAACTTCATGCTTCATTCAAAAAATGATTTTTTATTGAATACGGATTCGTTTTGTATGTTTTAAGATTATTTTATACAAAAGTTCAGGTCTTTTATTTTTCGATTGAGGCAGTAGGAAGTCTGCCGAGTCAGCTAGTATATAATAAAAAGAAGAACTTACTTCTTGAAAAGGCAGTAATAAAAATTCTTCCGTTCCCACAACTTGTTGAAAGTTTTGTAAAGCGAAGACATGTGACTTCAAATGAAGTTCCTTGCAGGAATGAGTATCTGTAATAAAAAAAATTAATGATATTGACAGGTATAAAAAATTTATTTATAATTGTACATGTTGTTTCATTACTTTAATGAACAAAATTGATGCACAAAAATTAAAATTAATTTGAAAAATACTAAAATATTTCTGACAGCTGTTGAAAATTTTAGTTCAGATATGGAAATAGTTAGTAAATGCAAAAAAATGAGAGTTTCACACCTTCGGAAAGGTTGAATAGTGGAATTGAATTTTTTAGCAAGTATCAAAGCTATTCATTTTTGCTAGAGTACACTTATTAGCGAAAGTTAGTTTGAGTTCAGTGAAATCATTAAAAAAAGTCGAATATTTCGGAATTATAAATTGTGATAGAAACTTCTTCGAATTGGGTGAACATAACTCAGATCTGTGTAACTGTTTAAAACTCAAAATCACCTGAATAGGTTGGGACAGATGCAGCAGATACGTTCATGTTTCGAAGCTTTTCGGCTTCATCTTAATATCCAGCAAATACAACGCAGCTATAACCACTATGGAGCTAATAAGCTTCGAAACATAATTAATGTCTGCTTCTTATGTCCCAATGATCAAAAAGATTTTTTCGGGTGGATTTGAGTTTTGAAATGTTACACAGATGTGAGTTTTATCGATTCGATTTGAAGATCTTTCGTTTACTGTAGCTCATAGTTCTTATATGTAGATAATATATTCGGCGCAACACTATTAGTACAAATATTGAAAACTTAGCATCCCCAGCATCATAGAATATGATTTGAGCCTAGGAGAAATTTTTATACAGTTAGTAACCGTATATGTAATTGAGGGTACAGGTCGCTGCTTAAATCGCTTGGTGAGGTATGCCCATAGGTGTTACTTGTACCACCTGCCCACCCTTTTGGTGTTGGACTCGAGGGGGCAGTGGTTAAAAGTCCGCATGCTGGACTAGGGGGTATTTCGTTTATCTGTTCGCAGACCCCCATGTTCGGGATATTCTCATGAAATGACTCGGGGTTTAGCGGGACTTGACGGTTCGACCGGCCTGTCCTGTACCCGGATCAATGCGTAACAATTGAGGGTTTATGGATCTCGACGAAATGGCTTAGCCATTACTGCTTCACACCAGGATCAATCAAATGACTTCACATGGGTTCGGTGAGTCAAGCCCTACAGGCCGCTAGACGATTCTCGTACCAGGATCAATTGTAGTCATCAATCTTGGGATTATCTTAGTTCATGGGACTGCGTTCGGATGGATGGATAAGAATTCCCTCCGGCGAGTGAGTTGCATCTCAAACCAACTCGGGTACTGACCTGCAGAGCCTGTAGAGGTTAAATAGTGCTTCGCTGCTACCAGTCAGACGGTTCTGGCTTTCGAGTCGGTGTCCAAACTGAAAGCTAGTGGGTTCACCTCTTCGGTGGGGTTCTCGCTTCGTGTGATGATATGGAGTAATCCTTATCACACTTTCTACCTCTTGGGGTGAACTCTGGAGACTGCACAGTAGTCACTTGGATAAGAACTATGCTCATCTGCCAATAACATTACCTGGTAGAATTCACCTGATTCCCTGGAATGCCCCCCATGGCATTAGTGCTCAACGCGCTGCGGGCGCTTGTCTTGACTAGGATCCTAGTTTCATCCCGGTGAAATGGAGGTTCAAGTCGTGATGCTAACGTAATGCCAGTCACTGGACCCATGTAGTGGAAGATCGACCGAATGGGGCCCTAATTTCACCGTAAGGTGGAATGGAGGGCTGAGCTGCGTTGATCAACATTGATTGTGAGACGCTTCTGGGATTGTGGACCTCGACGAAATAGCTAGTACGTTGGTGCTTGACGCCAGGGTCAATTGAAAGATTTAACAAGGGTTCGGCGTCTTGACGTACAGGCCGAATAGACGGTGCTCATACCAGGATCAATTCAGGCATCAATCTTGAGATTAGCTTAGTTAATGGGACTGCGTTCGGGTGGACGGATGAGAAGTTCCTCCGGCGTGTGAGTTGCGTCCCAAAAAACTAGGGTACTGACCATGCAGAGCAAGAAGAGGTTTGATAGTGCTTTGCTGCTATCAGTCAGACGGTTGTAGGTTTTCGAACTGAAGCCCAAACTGGAAGCCGGTGGGTTCTTCTCTTCGGAGGAGTTTTCACCACGCGCGATAATAAGGCGTAACCCTTTTTACACTTTCTGCCTCTCGATCTTTTCTGTTGGATAACTGTTACATAGATGAAAGTATCATTGGCTCTATTAAAGGAATTTCCATTACTATGGCGTAAAATCCTTAAATTAACAGAGAAGATATATGTTGGTACTCTCATTAAAATGTACAAACGCTGAGTAATTAGCACTGCCGGCGTAATAGGATATATGAAAATGGGAAATGTTTTCTGCAGTATATATATATATGTAATCGCTGTCTGAAGAGCTTAGCGGAGTATGCTGTGTTTATGTGCTGGCGTGTATAAGGTGGCTGCTTGTGTTTGGTAAAACTTTTACATTTCTATGCAGGGCGAATAAAGGTGCATTGCAATAGTTGGATGTTAGAACTGGAACTGACAATAAAGACAATGTACTTCAAAACTTGATCAGGTTTGTTCTTAATGTACCAACGATCAGTGAGACTTATTCGGCTAGATTTGAGTTTTGAACTGTTGCACAGATGTAAGTTGAATCAACTGATTCAAAGAACTCCCTAACTGATGAATATTCAAGTAATATGAATTTTTACACTCAACAAGAAAATTTCTTTGAAATTAATGAGTCACATGATTGATTCTTTTCTCAATAAACATATTTTTATCATCGACCTTGAAAATGCCACTGGCTTACCTTTGCAAAGTTATGGAAATACTCTAGATGCGCCAACATTTCTCCTGCATTATCCTCTAGGCAGCACTACAGCAATATAAGCAAGCGTATGGATGGTTGAAGACATTCATTCATAGTTGCAGTCATAAAAGAAGAAACAGTCAATATCGGGAACCGTGTTGGTCGAATATTATATAGTGGAAAGTCATCCTGCGTAGCATCAGTATTATGATAATTTTTGATAGTAGTCGCATAAATTCAATGAGATTCCATTTCAAATGCATTAATAAAAAATATAATCATTCGAATTTTATTTGTAGAACACTGGGACGACACAATTTATTTAATACGAACCAATTAGTAGGAGCGTCGTTAAGATGTGCTAATTAAATAATTTAAAGAATTAAACCTGTCGATAAGGATCAGCTGTATTCACATCTCTAGCGATTATAGTTTTTTAACATTCATTTTGAAGCTGTAAAAGGTGAAAATTATATGGAATAACAAGAAGAAATTTCATCATTATTCTTAGCTAAAATTTATTTTGTTATCACATTGTGTTTCCATTTGAATTTTACTTATGGTGCAAACTATTGAGATATTCTAGTGTGTTTTCTAACTTTGAATGTGTTCCGCAGAAGCAAGCCAATATATCGTCTACATACCTTTAACAAAAAGTGATGCTTTGCGTCTGTGAATTCTAGAATATTTCTTTCGAAAAAGGACATAGAGATTTCGGAAGAAGAAGAAGTGGGCTGAGAGGTTACTCCATGACAAGTTCATATTTCTATTTGTAAAATTTACTACTGTATTGAAAGTAATTTTCTTCCACGCCAAATTCGAAAACTGTTGAAATTTTATTTTCTATGACAGAATTGATGTTATTTTTTATAAGGATATATTCGATTATATTCATACATTCAGCATTTGGTATATTCGGCACCATATAAACTACATCAAACGATACTAGAATACTGTTAAGTGGAGGGGTAAAATATTCTTTATTTTTTATTATTTTTTTTATTTCTTTTTTTGCGAGCTTTGCACGAAAGAAAATTACTTTCAATACTATAATACAATTGTTTCAGCCGTTACTATTTGGTAGTTGATCATAGTTAAAACAAATTGTAGAAATTACTATGTTTTACTACCAAAAAAGATATATTACATATTTTCTTGTGACTCGAGTTGATAAACTATCCCATCATCAAACAACTGAAAACCTAACAGTTGTGATGAATATTATGAATATTTCAATAGATTCTAGATAACACCTAATAGTGGTACAGAGGTTTACAAGCGGAACGTGATAAAAAACCGGGTTAAAAAAGAGGGGCCTTCTAACAGATATCGGAATGTCGGCAATCGACAAAAAAGGTTGTTAAACAGATAGTACCCATTTCTTTTCTTTTGAATCTACATGTAGAATTTTCTTAAGATTTTCTTTTGTCGAAAGAAATAACTGTTTTCTAAAGAATGAGTGGCAAGAGTTGAATTTTGGTTTACTTTTCATTAAATTCATTTTATATTCGTTAAAAAAAGTTTTAAACAGATGCTACCTTTTAAATTATATTTTACATTTACATAGCTCCGTTCAGTCATTCATTATTTTTACATTATTGTTATTGTGAACTAATTTGAATATTTCAACAGATTCTAGATAATCGAGTTTCTTCCCTTTTGATTCTACATGTAACATTTTAAGATTATCTATTGTGGGAAAGGAATCACCGTTTTCTAGACAATGAGTGGCAAAAGTAGAATTTCGTTTATTTTTCATGAAATTCATTTTATGTTCGTTGAACCTCGTCTTGAAGGAACGTCCTGTTGTCCTATATATTTATTACTGCACATAGAACAAGATAACTAATAAACTCCTGATTTGTGTATATTTGAAGTAGGGTCCTTTGCGTTAAATAATACCGATAATAATTTGTTTTGCTTATTGGCAATATTGACATCTGATTTTGAAAAACTATTGGCCACTTTTTGACTTATGCTACCAAAGTACAATAGAGAAATGAATTTTTTATTTTCTTCAGTTTTTATGATGGGATAAATTTGGCTCATAGCTATTTTAGATAGTTTCTGTCGAATTAGATTATCTATTATATTGGGGTTGAAACCGTTGTTCGCGGCTATTGATTTTATAGTTTGGATTTCAGCTTCGCGGTAATTTTTTGATAAGGGTAATGCGAAGGCTCTATGGATCATCGATTGATACGCTGACATTTTTTGTGAATATGGGTGATTGGAATCAATAGGAATACATATATCAGTGGATGTAGGTTTTCTGAACAAGTTTTTCTATTTGAGTGTGATATCGAGAGGTCTAAAAGTGTAATACTGTTCTTTGATTTTTTTTCTAATTTGAATTTCATTTTTGGGTGAATATTATTCAAGAAATTCAAAAATTGACTCAGTTGTCTGGATGTTCCGGAGATGCACGTGAGAATATCGTCTACGTATCTGTACCAGAAATGAATATTCACAAGGAGTGGACTCAGTGGTGAGCCCATAGCTAGGCCGTTTAATTGTTCGTATATTTTATTATTAAATTGAAAATAGTTTTTGTGCAGGCATTGTTCTAAAAGGGCAATGAAATCATCGTGTATTACGGGATTTACATGTGATTTTTCAAAAATTTCTGAAGCTAAATGAATGGTATCATTTCTCGGTATATTTGGAAACATATTATCCACATCCAGGCATACCAGGTAAGAATTATTTGGTAACGAAAAATTTTTTAATTTCGTTGTTAATTCTATGGAATTTTTATTGTGTATTTCGGAGTGAAATAAGTAAGCCTTTTGAACATTTAATTTAATTTTTGCTCTATTTTATAGGTAAGGCTGCTAATAAAGGAAACGACTGGGCGAATTGGTGCATCTTCTTTGTGAGTTTTTATTAGACCGTAGAGTTTTGGTGGGCTAGGATTCATATTTATGAGATGATAATTTGATTTTTTTCTGCGATATCTTGATTTTTAATGAAATCATTCATTTTCTCTATGTACTTCGATCTAGAAAGGATATTCATCATATTTGTTTAAATACCTCTGTACCACTGTTTTGTCTTCAGTTGTCTGATGATGGGATAGTTCATTTCCCGAAACTCGAGTCACAAGAAAATGTGTAATATATATTTTTATTGGTAGTAAAACATGGAAAATTCTAAAATATCACACGCAAATCATATCACTTATTGGTACTGGTATGTAGACGATATATTTCCTAGCTTCTGCGGAACGCATTCAGAATTAGAAAACACATTAGAATATCTTAACAGTTTGAACCATCAGGTAAAATTTACTATGTAAACACAATGTGATCACTAAATAAATTTTCTGGATATAACTTTAACTAAGAATAATGATGAAATTTCCTTTGCTCTATTTAAAAAACCCACATCGCTAGACTCAACCATATCCAAGTTTTCAAACCATCCGAACTCTCATAAACTCGCTACATACAGATCAATGATACATAGAGCATTTTTAATTCCTTTAAATAATATTACGTTAAAAAATGAACTGAACACCATCAAACAAATAGCCACACATAATCATTTCGAAACTAAAATCATAACTTCTCCCATAAATAAAAAACAAAAACAACTTATTCGTAAGCAAATATACCCCATTTCCATATCAGATAATATGGACAAGAAATCATAAAATTAACATATTTTGGAACAGTCTCAAAAAATAGGCCAAATTTTATCAAGAATTAACATAATAACAGCTTTCACCCCCTCATATAAAATTTGAAAACTTTTTTCATGCAAAAGACAAAAACAACCAGCTGAATAATTCTGGAGTTAATAAATTAAGTTGTCAAAAATGCAGCAGCGTAAGGAAAGACAACTCCATTTATTCGTAACCGATCATATCTTCCCAGAATTGGTAAGTTATATGTTAAGTATTTCTTCTTCATACTCTTAGAATTAACTCGTGAAAGTCTTTTTAAAATATTTTTACATTCTTCTATTTATAACGAGTTCAAGCGCGGATCCAGAGGGGGGCATGGGGGTCACGACCCACCTTCCTGGGCTGGGTCTAGGTTGAAGAGTGATAGTGTTTCTACTCTTATTGATTAAACTTCTAAACCCAATGCAACATACATTAGCAGAACTGTACAAAATGAGTCAACTGATGTTTACAAGCAAATCATTCAGGAAACAGTATTACAGAAAGTGAAGGAAGCTGAATACTTTTCAATTTTATTCGATGGAATAACAGATATATCTTATATCTCATAGCTGAGCCCATCATTTAGATATCTTCACAATGGTATCATAAAGAAAGATTTTGTGACTATCTGTGATACATACGATACTTTTAGATGTGATGAAGTGGATAACAATAAAAACGTTATAGAGTCTAGCTTGACAGGTGTAGCACTGACGAAAATCTTTAAAAATCTCTGTATCAAATCTAATATAAATTTAACACGGTATGTGGGTATTGGGACTGACAGCTCGGTTATGGTCTCAGATACAAGAGGTGCAGTACAGGAGTTGTCAAAAAAGCTGTATATGTCAAACGTTGCCCGTGCGGCAACCACGTTTGTAATAATAAATTAGCTACATCATCCAAAGTTATTTCTTACTGCCTCACCTCGGACACTATGAGAAAAGTTGTAGAATTTGCCAATGCATCCGCTAAGGGACATCAAATTTTCAAAAAAGACCTTGGAGTTACAATGCAAAGTATCTGTGAGACGCGCTGGGTCAAGAGGAATGATGAACATTTGCAATTTCAAGGAAAATTTGTGGCGCTCTGGAAAAAATTTCTACTTGGCAAGACCACAAAACTGTCAATGACGCGCATTGATTATTGAACGTAAGATCTGAATAATTTATTTTATCAGTAACTTTTGATCATTTCAGCAAAGGCAGTTCAAATAACAGCCAAACTGTAGTTTGAAAATGACTTTTTCAGGTACAACAGTAGCCTTAAGCTGAGTATTGCAGGTCAATTGATTTAAAAAGGGTTATGGACGTCATAAATGATACAATGACTGTCCTACGAAATAAAAGGGAAAAGGCGGATACGAATTTCCGACAGCTTTTTGAAGAGGTAAAAGAAGTAGCTAAGCAACTGGATACAGAAATAAAATGCCCCAGAATAGTATCACGACAAACACAGAGCCAATAACCATCTTGTTCAATATACTGAAGAGTATTTCTGCAGGGCTGTACACACCCCTCTTCTAGATTCTGTAATGAATTACTTAGAGGACCGTCTGTCTCCAGAAGTACTAAAATTGTTTCAACTAGGCGTTTTTATTCCAAAAGTCGATTCTACTAATGAAGATGAAGACAATGAAACTGTTAAACAGCTTGCAAATGATTATAAACTGCTAATAGACAATACTCCAGTTTCAGTAACTATAAACGAATATCGAAAGGTGAAACGGTAGCGGAATCAGAATATTCCGCTGTCGACTTCTCATCTTATAGAAACTTGTGATAATGAAATGTATCCTCCTGCATTTTTTGAGCACTAGTTTCAGGGAACAGCGTGCTGTCATTTCATCCAAACGCCTGCAATTTTAATCCAAAAACGGTCTGAAATGACCAGTCAAAAGTAATTATGTGCGGCCGGCCGACCGTAAATACGCTAACCTTCGAACGAAAGGAGATAGAACCTTGGAACTTTCAGGAAAGGTTTTGGTTTTTAACGCCGCGGCTAAGTTCGTTAATGGGCGAAATAGTTGAATAGTTTCGCAGTTATTCACGTTTGAGAATTTCCCAATATTTTCTAAACTACAGATTCGATCGATTTGAAATTCAGCATTTAAAAACAGAATGATAACGAGCATGTTCGTACCAAATTTCCTGTAGGTTGGAAAAATGTAAGCGGATCAGCGTTTAGCACTACATTAAAGACTATAACTTTCGAACGGAAAGAGGAAAACACTTGAAACTTCTTGGATAGGTTTGGAGTATGAAAATCTTGGTTAATTTTGTTTATGACTAAAATCAATCTGATGGTTTCCCAGTTACTCACATTTGAAATTTTTTCTCAATATTCTCCAAAGTACAATCCGATCTATCTGAATTTGGTATTGAGGAGCAAAATGATTATGTGTATGTTCGTATAGAAATAAGTGAGATTCCCATAATTAGAAGACCAAAAACATAGTTTGTGAGAATCGTGGGTTCATATAAACTAGCATGAGAAGGCTCCTGAATTCCCGTCAGTGCTTCTTACATTTTTTATCAGAAAAAAACCTTTTTATGTATGTAGCCCGATTCAGTGGTTTAGGTTTTATATCCAGGTGAAGAGATTTTTATTTCTTATCAACTTGATGGCAATTTAATACATATATTTGTATTTTCTGAATTGATTGCATTCCAATTCCTCTTAACTAGAGAAAAAAATTATGTAATAATTTCACAGTGAAAATTTATAAATTAAATAATCAGAAAGTATGTTAGGAACTTGTGAAAAAGTGAATATTTCACCGTTTAACAAAATTGTGATTTCTATAAAATATTTAATTACTATCAAAGAAGAAAATATTGGGAGAATGATTTGAAATTCAATTTCAGGGCACGCTTACAAAATTTTTGTTAGGAAACCAATGAGACAAACAAAATTGAAAATATCAAATAGCATAAGCTATATTTGTTTTGTGGTTTTTTTTTTCAATATGATGAAAGACATCATTCATAAATAATTATGTTAAACATACGTAACACAAGCCTACAAAAATGTTTTCATTTGTGCCGAGAATTTATGAATTGATTTTCGCAATACTTGACGCGATTTAGTGCAAATATGAAATCAGTTTTTCTTAGAAATAAAATAAGGAATTATTCAGTTTTCTATCGCTTTTTTCTGAGTGAATATATAGTGGTTCAAGTTTCATAGTGTTTACTACATTTTTAAACTGAAGAAAACAAATTGTATCTCAATATATTTTCATTGAAGGTTTCGTGAAGTGGGCCGTGTGAATTTTCGAGAAGTGGGCCGTGCCAAAGGTCCATCTGCTCATTTGATAGTTTCATTTCTAAAACAATTGAAATAATAGGAAACGGTTTTTTACTGGATAGAAGTATTATTACAAAATTTGAATATCAAAACAGGTTTAATCTGTTAGTCTTCTACAGTTTTATTTTCGAAAATTTTTTAAGAAACTTTAAGAATTAAATTAATGTCTTTATAAGCACTGCTCATATTTAATTTTTGTTTCGTTCCAGGCATGCGTACTGAACTCTTCAGACAAACGTACGAAGCTCTGTTTGTTACAAAATGTATTGTTTTCTGATTCTCTATTTATGAAGATCAAATCTGTCTAAAAAATATACAGAATAATTTTACGAACTTATCAAAAACCAATTTATTTAAAAGATTTAATATATTCAAATAAATTGCTTCAAAAACTCTCAAAACATGTACCCCATCCTCAAAAATAATTAGAATTCAGATCAGACCAGTTCAACTTTACAAATAAAAAATAATAATAAAATCAATTAACAATAAATAGACTTACCAATAAATAATAATAAAATCAATTAACAATAAATAGACTTACCAAATGCCGTTTCTGGAAATATGTGATTTGAAGAATGTTTTTCACTAAGACCATTGAAGTGCCTTATAAACTTTGTGCGATTTTGTTGTGAGCATAGAATATAGAGTACCTTGGATATTAGTATACCTAGTTGAATGTTCTTCAAATCACATATTTCCAGAGACGGCATTTGGTAAGTCTATTTATTGTTAATTGATTTTATTATTATTTTTTATATGTAACGTTGAACTGGTCTTATCTGAATTCTTGTTTCGGATTTAATCACCATATGTTAGTATCCCATCACTTGATATGAGTATACTGTAATACCTGGACTCGTACGCATTTTGACCGAATTTCATACCATCACTTTTGATGGAATGAATTTCATACCATCACTTGTAATGGAATGAATATTACATAACACCTCCGATAACATAGAGAATAAACTCTATCTGTGATGTCAAGAATAGTTATTCTGTGACGAGGTTAAATGAAAATCCGATGCTCGTGATTTCCAGGCTCGCCTTCGAAATTATTCACTTGCATCAGATTTTCATTTAACCTCGTCACAGAATAACTATTCTTGACCTCACAATAACAAGACTAGATAATTCACATGATTTTAGTCGTTTTCAAAAACCCACTCATTCAGATATTACAATACATAAAACTTCAAATCACTCCACTAACCAAAAAATGTCAGCATATAATAGGTTTATTCTCAGACTAGTGAACGTCCCTCTGAATTCACATAACTTTTCCAAAGAATAAACCATTATTAAACAGATAGCTTCAAACAACGTTCACAAACCCTTTCTCATAGACAAAATGGTATCCAATAAAAAATAGACCATAGCATAAAATCTCGTGTAACCAGTCATAAAAGAGGACCATACACAGAAATACTTTTCGTTATCTAATGTTAATGGATTATCTGAAAATATTGGTAAATATTTGAAAAATAGTGTCAATTACAACGTAGCTTCTAAAACCATTAATAACCTTAGTACTTACATAAAAAAATAAGGATCAAACAAATAAAAAAAATGAATCTTGAGTTTACAAGTTGACTTGCAAGGATTGCCCTTTTGTATATATATGTCAGACAGGTAGATCATTCAAGAAAAGAATCCAAGAACACCAAAAAAGTTACATATCGGATTCCGTACATTCGACATATGCTAATCATCTTAAGGAATTCAGGCATAATTTCAACAATAACTATGAAATAATCCACGTCGAAAGCAAAAGTTCTAGATTAACACTTTTAGAATTTCTTAGAATCAACAGGTACAATGCCGGTAAAATCCCTTTGAATGAACAAATAGATGTTGATAAATCCCCATTACTGGATATCTTACCCTAATGGCATTTTTTAGTGGCAAACTCCAATAAACATATTATACTAAGTTTTTAGGACCTGTTTTTCCATTAGTCTTTCACGTAATTAACTGTATTTGAACTCTATTACACTGGACACCATCAGCCAGTAGAATGTAGATACCTGAAGAGGCCACGTCATGGTAAAGCAATTGTTATATTATAAACATTTTCGTGGAAATTAAAATACGGTCTCTTAATTGAAACAAATTGTAGAAATTACTATGTTTTACTACCAATAAGAAGATATATTACACATTTTTTTGTGACTCGAGTTTCGGGAAGTGAACTATCCCATCATCAGACAACTGAAGACCTAACATTGGTACAGAGCTATTTAAACAAAAGTGATAAATATTTTGAATCTTTCAATAGATTCTAGGTAACACCTAATAGTAGTACAAAGGTTTACAAGCGGAACGTGATAAAAAACCGGGTTAAAAAAGAGGGGCCTTCTAACAGATATCGGAATGTCGGCAACCGACAAAGAAGGTTGTTAAACAAATAGTACGCATTTAAATATCTCAAATTATTTTTGGGTTACATAGCTACGTACAGTCATTCATTCTCTTTCACATTATATTCATTGTGAACGAATTTGAAAATTTCAATAATCAAGTTTTGTTTCTTTTGAATCTAAATGTAAAATTTTCTTAAGATTTTTTTTGTCGAAAGGAATTACTATTTTCTGAATAATAATAATAATAATAATAATAATAATAATAATAGTGCCTTTATTCATACATTTACAATATATAAACATAGGGCGAAGTCTAGCTTAAAGCTACTCCACTCAACCCTGAAAAAAAAAACAGAAAGGGAAAAAAAAACAAAAGGATAGAAACAAAAATAAGCGAAAAAAAAAATAAAATAAACGAATCAATTCCATTGTGAGTAAACAAAACATATTTCATATTCATAAAATTTTCCTAATTTATAATTGGCTCGTCAAGAATTTTGACTTCAAAATTTTTCTCAGTGAGCCCAAAGAAACGCCTTCACACGAAACTAAAAATTCATTATGTAACTTCACCGCATTGAAGGTGAAGGAGCGCTGAAACATGGCTGAACCAAATCTTGGCAGCATGAGCCTATGACCATGCCTAACGTCCACGCAATGGACATCACGTCTAAAAATTAGCTTTTCCCTCAAATACGGTGGAAGACAAGAACGTAAAATTCGATGAACCATAATCGTCAGGTGGAGCCGGAAAACATTCTCAACCCTAAGCCATCCCAAGCTGTTAATTCCGTCCCTTATTCCACTGTCATATTTGCTCAAACCGAAAACAAACCGGCAGCATGAATTCTGCATTTTCTGTAGTCTGCGCCTCTGAGTGGCAATGAGTGGCAAAAGTTGAATTTTTGTTTACTTTTCACTGAATTCATTTTATGTTCGTTGAAAAAGGTTTTAAACAGATGTTATTTTTTAAATATCTCAAATATTTTCGATTTACATAGCTCCGTACAGTCATTCATTATTTTTACATTATTGTTATTGTGAACTAATTTGAAAATTTCAACAGATTCTAGATAATCGAGTTTCCTCCCTTTTGATTCTACATGTAAAGTTTCAAGATTATCTATTGTGGGAAAGGAATGACCGTTTTCTAGACTTTTGCCACTCATTGTCTATAGAAACGGTCATTCCTTTCCCTCAATAGATAATCTTAAAATTTTACATGTAGAATCAAAAGGGAAGAAACTCGATTATCTAGAATCTGTTGAAATTTTCAAATAAGTTCACAATAACAATAATGTAAAAATAATGAATGACTGTACGGAGCTAAGTAAATCGAAAATATTTGAGATATTCAAAAAGTAGCATCTGTTTAAAACCTTTTTCAACGAACATAAAATGAATCTAATGAAAAAGTAAACAAAAATTCAACTTTTGCCGCTCATTCTATAGAAAACAGTTATTCCTTTCGACAAAAGAAAAGAAACTTTATAATTGAAATTTTCAAATTCGTTCACAATAAAAATAATGTAAAAGAGAAAGAATGACTGTATGGAGCTATGTAAAACCAAATATTTGAGATATACAACAAAATAATGTAAAAATAATGAACGACTTTACGTAGCTATGTAACCCAAAAATAATTTTAGATATTTAAATGGGTACTATTTGTTTAACAACCTTCTTTGTCGATTGCCGACATTCCGATATCTGTTAGAAGGCCCCTCTTTTTTAACCCGGTTTTTTATCACGTTCCGCTTGTAAACCTCTGTACCACTATTAGGTATTACCTAGAATCTATTGAAATATTCAAAATATTTATCACTTTTATTTAAATACCTCTGTACCACTGTTAGGTCTTCAGTTGTCTGATGATGGGATAGTTCACTTCCCGAAACTCGAGTCACAAGAAAATGTGTAATATATCTTTTTATTGGTAGTAAAACATAGTAATTTCTACAATTTGTTCTAATTATGATCAACTACCAAAGAGTAACGGCTGAAACAATTCAGTATACGGTCCCCTATATATTTTTTAAATAAAATGAGTTTCCACCAAGTAAAGACCGAATCAATCAAACAGATATTCAGGATATAGCACCCAAATTTCTTCTATATAACATAGACACTCACCTGCAAAACTTCTTATTCCTAAGCAATTCGTCGGATGAAGCTGCTTCAACAAAAATTTGCAGCAAGCTTCTCTAACCTCTTGCATTTGTAACGCACTGCTGGCAGGTAGAAGAACTTGAACATTATCCGGTGTTATAGTAATTTGGCCGGTGTAGGCATAATCCACTAATAATCCAACAGCGGTTGCATCTAAATCATGTATTTCAATTTCAGGTAAGCTCTGCTCCTTCATGTCACCTAAAATATGACTGATATTGTGATGTTGTGTATAATGAAATTACTCCATAAAATACTAAAAACATAAGACAGCTGCAGTAACAACATATTTCAAAAAAGGCTAATGAGTATGCATCTAAAATCCATTATTTTATCAATTAAATTAATCAACTATTATAAATATTCAAAATCCCCTAAGCAAATAATCAGTTCTGGAAATTAATAAATTATATCTTAAGAGATATATATGTCTTCATTCGAAGATATAATAATAATACTTCTATTGATCCATTTTGAAATACTGATAAATGTATGGAACAAGTCAATTTAATAAAATGATAAGAAGAGGTTCTTGATGTGATAGAAGGAATTATCACAAAATTTGAATATCAAAACGGATTTAATCTGTTAATCTACTATAATTTTAATTTCAAAAAATATTAATAACTTTCATAATTAAATTAATGTCTTATAAGCATTGTTTATATTCAATAGACGTATAAAATCAAAACTCATTATATAATATCAAATGTAATAAAAAAAACCCATAAATATAAACTGTCAATTAAAATTGATAAGTACTGAACTCTTCAGACAGGTTTTTGTTGTTCATGACACGCCGCTCTTTCAAGTATTTATTTATTAATTTTAATTGACAAGTTATATGTGTTGGGTTTTTTTATGCCATTTGATATTATATAATGAGTTTTGATTTTATACGTCTATTATATATAGCAGTGCTTATAAGACATTAATTTAATTCTGAAAGTTTTCAAATCAAATTTTTTGAAATTAAAATTATAGTATGCTAACAGATTAAATCTGTTTTGATATTCAAATTTTGTAATAATTCCTTCTATCAAGTAAAAAACCTCTTCTTAATATTATATTTTATATATTGTGTATAATTATATTTAGGTTTTAAAAAAATTTTCATTCTATAAATATCATGTGATTTAACTAACAGCGTAAAATACCTTTCTTTGTGTTATTTTTGTGAAGGGCATAGAACATAGAATACCTTGGATTTTAAAGGTCTCTAATTTTACTGCTTTTTCAAACAAGGATACCACGAGGTCTTAGGGGTAAGTTATTTATCGTTAATTGGCTTTATTTTATATTTTATTTCAAATGAGGAGTTGAACTGACCTTATCTGAATTCTAATCGTTTGTTGAGGATGTGCTACATGTTTTGTGAGATTTTGAAGTAACTCATTTGAAAATATTGAATATTTCAAATAAATTAGTTTTAGAGAAGTTCCTAAAATTATGTTGTGTATTTCTTAAAGAGATTCAGCTTTCATAAATATAAGATACAAAACAAAATATTTTATCACAGGCTGACATGCGCACCATGCCTGTCTGAAGAGTTCAAGTGCGCATGCTCGGAATGAATATTTTTTTATCAATTTTAATTGACAAGTTATATTTGTTGGGTTTTTTTATTCCATTTGATATTATATAAGGAGTTTTGATTTTATACGTCCATAAAATATAAGCAGTGCTTATAAGACATTAATTCAATTCTAAAAGTTTTTTGAAATTAAAATTATAGAAGTTTAACAGGTTGAATCTGTTTTGATATTCAAATTTTGTAAGTCAATTTAATATCTTTTCTAAAGAAGTTCACAAGTGAATGAACCTATGGTTGTAACGAGAAGATTGAAAACACAGAAAATTAAGGAAATTCAAAATCATAAAATTCTTTCATGATATATTCAACCTTTTTCACAAAAATAGATTTAATAGTCCTCTTGAACTTAGACAACACAAGTATGCTTATTAATACAGAAAAATGCTTATGTGGTTTGATTCCTTGGTACAAATGAGAGAGCTCAAACTTCGTGGATTCATGCTTAGGTATTGTTAAGGTGTAAATATTTCTTGTTCCGTAACCATGGATAACAGTTGTGCTATAAATGTTCTTCATATTTTCTTTTTTGCCCAATGAAGATGCATATGTAAATACTCAGGGAACGGTCAGTATTTCATTTTCAAAAAATATAGATTTTCACGAAATAGGATTTAATCCATAAATCAAACCCAAACATCCTTCTGCAAATAAGAATTCGGTGTGCACACAATGAACTGTACCAGAAAAAGATATTATAATTAATATTATCCTCTTAGATCTTCTGTGAAGATCCCTCAGAAGCTTTATCTGCTTGTGCGAATTAGGTGTTCACTTGTTTTCTGGGTAGGCTTTGCTACTGCGATCTTGTGCCACTTTTCACGTCACAGCACTGTTAATGTTTGACCCAAAAGTGAAAGTGGGTGGCCGACACCCCTACAAGTAGAAAATTTATTTTCCATCTCAACAGGATTCGTATCCGCGACATTCCGGCTACGGTCCTTATGTGAAACTTGAGCCAAGTGATTTATTTACCTCATTAATATCTAAAATGTTTCATAAAGTGGAAATAAATATATCTACGAGCCTTAAGCTATACCAATCAGCTGTCGGCACTCATAATTTATTTAATTATAGTTTAAATGACCATAAAATAAAGTGCAGGGAATGCCTGGTAAAGATTAAACATACTACTCTGTCAAGAAAGTACCGGGAATTTTCAATTAAAACAACATTTTTACATTTAATCGTCAAAATTTATTGGGTCGCCTTCAAAATAGGCTCCATTTGCTCCAATACATCTATGCCAACGGCACTTCCAATTATCGAAACATTTTTTATAGGCGCTTTCCGGGATGGACTTTAGCTCTCGCGCCGAATTTTGTTTTATGGCTTCAATCGACTCAAAACGGGTGCCGGCGAATACGGTGGTTGCTGAAGCACGTTTGTTGAGTTTTTGGCGAGAAAGTCAGTCACAATCGTAGCTCGGTGAGAAGGCGCGTTATCGTCATGCAAAATCTATGAGTTGTTCGTCCACAAATTTGGCCGCTTCTTACGGATACGCTCACGCAAACGTTTCATAACGCCTAGGTAATACTCCTTGTTTACCGTCTGACCCTTTGGAACGGATTCGTAGTGCACCACGCCACGGATATCGAAGAAAACAATGAGCATCACCTTCATTTTCGAGCGGCTTTGGCGTGGTTTTTTCGGTTTCGGCTCATTTTTTGCCACCCATTCCGATGATTGCTGGCTTGTTTGCATATCGTACTCGTAGACCCAGGTCTCATCACCAGTTATAATGCGTTCCATGAATGTAGAATCGGAATTACAGCGATCCAGCATGTCTGAAGCAACCTGTTCGCGATGACGTTTTTGAAGAAAATTCAGGTCTTTCGGTACGAGTCGTGCGGCCACCTTTCTCATGCCCAAAATATCAATCAAAATCATACGTGCGGACTCGTGGGATATCTTAAGATCATGTGCTATCTCTCTCAAGCTGGTACGACGGTTTTCCAGCACCCTTTACTTAATTTTATCGACGTTATCTTCGATCGAAGCCGTCGATGGGCGTCCGGAACGAGGCAAGTCTTCGACCACTTCACGACCGTTCTTGAAGGCTCTGTACCACTGATATGCACAAGTTTTCGATAGAGCATTATCACCAAAGGCCTTTTGCAACATTTTCAATGCATCGGCACACGAAAATTCATTTGCAACACAAAACTTTAAACAAATTCTTTGCTCAACGTAATCACCCATAGTAAAAATCGGCACGCACTCTGACATCGACTGACTTAATCAGCTGTTGCAAACACACTAGTTGACAGATCCCGCTCAAGCTTGGCATAGTAATTAAGGATAGTGGTACCAACCTAGGAAAAAAATTTTTTACCTGCCTCATTGCCCCGCCAGATTTAAATCGATAATTCCCGGTACTTTCTTGACAGAATGTACATTGAGTCCTTCATTCTGCTCAATACATAATAAGATGCGCTAAGATTTTTCTGAGATAGTCCACGTGATCATTCCACCTCAGATGACTGTCCACATAGACTCCCAAGAACTCAACACTGTTCTTACATATTGCAGCATTATCCTGTACCATGGGAATATTACTCTGGATATTTTTCAAACTGAAGAAAATACAATGTGGCTTATCCAGTTCAATAATAATATGTTTATTGCAGAAATTGAATACAAAAAAATCACACTTCCACTATATTAAAAATATACACTGCAAAAGGACCTACATCAGCAAAACTGTTATTCCTATAGGACCAATGGTTACAAGACTAGAAAAAAAAGAACCTAACTATTTTATCCACGTTCCACAATTGATTTAATAATATTCATACAGTATAAGCACACACAGATCATAGGACTACACAACAACTGAAACGGAAACTTGTTAATATCAAAATAACAATCAGTTATTTGAACCTATCTATGTCTATGTGGCCACAACTGTCTTAATGCAACATAAGCTTTTTAAACACAGGATGACACATGTTCAGTGAACCGAAGGTCTGTATCCAGAATAACTCCCAAATTACGAGTAGATTTCACAGTAGCAACCCTAGTTCCATTAACTCTCAAATCCAACTTATCAGTGACAGATTCTACCACCCTGCCAAAAACAAGAACCTTAGTTTTATCCGGATTTAACAATAAATGGTGTTTCAGAGAATTATGCCCCAAGCAAGCCAGATTAGCGTTGATCTCCTCAGCTGCTCGCTCAACATCTGATGCCCTAAACGAATATAAGAGTTGAGTGTCATCAGCTTACTGATAATCAGTGCAAAATCTTAGTCCTTTCGTAATGAAAAAAGTGTAATTGCAGAACAAAACAGGAGCAAGTACAGAGCCCTGTGGCACCCCACATCTTATACTGCCAATCTTAGATCTATCTGATGATGTTTCAACGAACTGGCACCGGTTCTGAAGACAATCAACCATTAAGTCAACAGCAGATGCAGAGAAACATATATGCTTCAGAATTGCAATGAGTACCTCATGGTCCACTTTATCAAATGCCTTGGAGTAATCTAATAATGTCAAAACACAGATTTCACCACAATCCACCTTAACGATGATAGAGTCGATAACACCACTAACTGACTGACGAGATGGTAAAATATTATATCTCTCCAGGTGTGACACAAATCTATTTACCAAAACTTTTTCAAAAATTTTAGCACACGGCGATAAAATAGAAATTGGGCGGAGGTCATTCCAACTAGTAGGGACATTAACCTTTGGAAGCGGTAAAACCCTCGAAATCTTCCACACCCCTGGAAAACTTTGAATCCAGCAAACAGCTGTTGAAAATGTTAACCAAAAACTTCAGAATATACGGACTGCAATTAAGCAGAATTTCAATATTCAACCCATCCGGACCCGTAGCATTAGATTTGGTAGATCTCAAGAACTCAGTAACTTCCTTCCCATCCTTCAGTGTAAAAATCAGTAAATAATAAGCAAATTCTTCTTTCTGAAACTTCAAGTGTAGCATCATCTGCCAAAATAATAATTGTATTCAACTCAACATAGTCATGTAGATCATTGGTGAATATGAGAAATAATAGAAGTCCCGGGGTAGAACCCTGAGGAAATCCAAGATAAATATTGAAGAGCTCAGACCACGATTCCTCGACCTTGAGTGTTATCTTTCGATTCCTCAAGTATGCGCATACCTATTCTAATATCCAAATTGTAGATTTTACTCAACAGAAACTAAAACGTTAACCAGTCAAAAGCACAGATCAAAGAATATACCCACAAGGGATAAAACTCTTTCCAAATATTCATGAACATATTCCACAAAAGCCAGTGCTACAGATTTTGTAGATCTACCACTGCGAAAACCGTATTGACTTCGACATGATATAGAATTTTGACAGAAAGGCAATTATACGATGTAAATTATTTTCTCAAACACCCCTGGAAAAACACTAAACAAAGAAATTGGTTGATAATTGCTGATAAACGTACGATAATTTTTTTATATTGGAAATGCAATGTCATTTTGGGGGAGAAAGGAAATATTCCATCCAAGATAGACTTGTTTATGAGATAAGTAAAGTGGGTGAGCATCGGGCTCGTGACCGGGAGGTCCGGGTTTGAATTAGGTTCAGGTGGAAAAGAAATTTTCTAGTTGGACGGGTGTCTACCACTATTTCACTGTTGGGTCAAAAATTAACAGTGCTGTGGCCTAAAGAGGAGCAAGATCGCAATAACAAAGCCTACCCAGAACACAACTGAACTCCTAAGTCGCACAAGCTGCAAAAGCTTCTGAGGGATCTTCACAAAAGATCTGGGAGTATCAGGATGATAATAACATTCGCCCCCTATGATAACACCACTTTTTATGAAATATTAACGCCATCTAATGCAGGCGAATATAAATACACGGCATACCCCAGCGACCTAATTTAAGCAAGGGAGTATATTTCCGATTTTTTTCTAGAGCAAATCTTCCTCATGCTCAAGACAAGTTAATTACTCCGTACTTATAATAAGCATATACATTTAAATGCATTGAAACAGCTGATATTCCCTTCTACATATAATTAATAAGTAGTATGAGTATGGTAAGAGAATGTTCTTAGAACTGGAGGTGGTGCTTGAATTTGATGAAATATTGGTGTTCCTATGCGGGGCGAATATAGATGCAAGGCTGAGATGTATTTGCTGGACATTACAGCGCACTGATGCTTGAAGCCAATAGGTTTCGAAACAAATGTACATTTGTATGTCTGTTGCTTATTTCACAATGATCAACAAAAGCTATTCGTGCTTATTTGAGTGTGGATCTAATATACAGATGCAAGTTGCACTGTCTCGATTCGAATGACTTTTTGTTGCCATGGTTCGTACTCCTTATTAATTATATTCAGAAATGCAACATATTGCTTCAAATAATTGTAGGCGGGTCCAAATGTCGAATGACTCTAAACTGTACGTTTTGGACATCTTGGGATTCATGGACCGCAGCTCTGCTATTTCGTTACAGAATCCGTTAATGAATTCATGTACGCATATTCAGAATAAGTAAATTGTCTAGGCATTCTTATTCAATCAGAGAAAAAACTCTACTAATGCAAAAATAAAGGAAGAGCAAAAAATCAGAAAAGTCTGTTTATGTCAAACTATCAAGACACGCTTCCTAATTTATTGTATGTTTGAACGATTTATGTTTATTTCTTTCTGTTCCTCATAAATATAACAACATTTTTAGAAGTTCATAATACATTGTAGCTAAAATCCATCAATTAGAACCTTTGTTATTTTTACACAGAGTCTTGTATTTGCTGAAAAACCAGCAAAATTTTTACATCGAAATACCTTCGTGAATTTCAGAAAATATAATACAAAAAATTACAACTAAACAACACTAAATCAATGGAAAATTTCGCTATGATTTCCTGACGAAATTTCCTCAATATAAATTTTCATATCAAAACGAAAATATTTCAGAAAAATTTCCTACTTTTTCGGAATTTCTTCAACCACGTTCTGAGTAATGACGAAAAATTAGGTGAATGAAATTAATTTTCCTGGTTTCACAGCTCTGAAAACCCTCAAAAATTTCCAGGATATGTTCTACAGTATGGTAATTTTTACTTGAGCAGGTTGGGATTCTGAAAACTCAGTTTTGAATTTAAACCATTTAAAAAATTTGAATATCAAAAAAGATTTGATCTGTTAGCCTTCTTTATTTGAATTTCGAAAAAGTTTTTTCAAAAACTTGCCGAATTAAATTGATTTCCTATAAGTGTCTTCTTATTATTTTATTTTATATATAATTATATTTCGGTTTTAAAAAATTTTAATATATAAATATCATGTGGTTTAACTAAAACCATAAAATACCTTACAAGTGTGATTTTTGTGATGAGCATAGAATATAGAATACTTTGGATTTTAAAGGTCTATAATTCTAGTGAATTCAAACGAGGTCTTAGGGATAAGTTATTTATTGTTAATTAATTTTATTGTTTAAATGTGTAGTTCGACTGAAGAAGACCCTGAATTCTAATTGTTTTTTGAGGACGTGATACATGTTTTGAGAGATTTTTGAAGTAACTTATTTAAATATATTAAATATTTCAAATAGATTATTTTTGGAGGAGTTCTTAAAATTATGTTCTGTTTTTTTGAAAAGCATTTAGTTTCCATAAAAATAAGATCAGAAACAAAATTTTGTCTCCTTCAAATATTTATTTATTAATTTTAATTGACATTTAATATTTGTTGGGTTTTTTATTCCCTTTGATATTATATAATAAGTTTTGATTTTATATGTCTATTAAATATAAGCGTTTTCGAAAAAACCCGCCATTGAAGAGTTCATTGTCCCAGAAGGGGATTACAAATATTATTTTATTTATGAAAATTATGCTCTGAACTGCGTTAAAAATATGGCTGGTAAATGCCATTTCTCCTCAATGAATTATTTTTGCTGTGAGATAATAATTTATTGTTGCATTTTTAAAGCTAGATTTTTACATTGAAATACCTTGTTCTCACAATCATTTTACTAATGAAGAAATTAGATATATGATTGGAGCCTCTGAGTAGTAATCAAATTCTTATTCAATATTTTTAGCAACATTTTGTGGCACCTCAGGCGTAAAAAGGTCCAAAGAGCGGGCGTTCTGACCATTGTGTTTTGTCTTCACAATTGCAGTTTTCTTATGCCCCGAGATTGAGATCAGACGTCAGAACCCATAAAAAGATCGACTTCGACCCCCTGAGGGATCGTTTATCTCGCATAAATTGGGATGTGGTTCTGGGTTCTTAGATGGAATTCATTCGTTGATCTACTGAATGATGAAATCAATCCTTGTTCGCACACTAAAATCACCATAGTGAACCCCTCGAAGTTTTGGATAGATGTGCATATTTTGGGTGTTGTCCGTACTAAGAAAGCTCTTTGGCAGCTTAATCTGCGACATACGATTCAGGAGAATTATGATTGTCATGGGCGGTGCTCCAACAGTGTGTCTGCTCTCCTCGGGGAGGCCAAGAGGAATTATGAGGATCGGGTAGCCTCCTCTGGCAACCGAAAAAACAATTTCAAACACGTGCGCTCAATGCTCAATTCCAAGGTTCGTCATATTTGTCGTGATGACGATGAAACAGCTGCTCTATTTGCCGAGTGCTTTGCTGGAGATTTTACTCATGAACCACCTGGAGTCAAACCGGAGGTTGGGGCCACTTGGTGCACTGCCTCGAGGTGACTGAGGAAGAGGTGAGGAAATTGTTGAGTCAGCTTGATCACTCTGGCGCCCCTGGCGCCAGATCTTTCCGCCATTGTATTGAAATCCTGCTCTGAGCAAATCTCGAAGCCTATTATTGAAATCGTTCGCGCCTCTTTCAGTTCAGCTCGAGTGCCGAAGGCTTGGCGTTCGGCGAGAGTAACGCCGATTTTCAAATCAGGAGACAGACTCTCAGCATCTAACTATCGACCTATTAGTTTGACGCCCATTGTGGCGAAAATCGCTGAGAAGATCATATGTTCGCGTGTTCTACCTTTCCTGATCTCCAACAGAACGATACCTGATCGTCAGTACGGTTTTATTATTTACGTGCCCTATGAATCCCTAGATGCATGGACTGAATCTCTCGACTCAAATCACCCTGTTGACTTGGTATACTTAGATTTCTCAAGAACGTTCGATGGCATCCCATTGAGAAGACTTCTTTGCAAGCTGAATCATTTCGGCATCAGAAGGGGATTGCATAGATGGATAGAATAATTTCTGAGTGAACGTCAGTTTTCAGTTAGAGTCGGTGCATTGCTATCCCGGTGTGAGCATGTAACGAGTGGTGTCTCACAGGGTTCCGTCCTTGGGCCACTGCTTTATTTAGTATACGTGGCTGATTTGCCGCAGATGATTTCGTCTTCGTGTGTTGCCGAAGTGTGCTCTTCGACAGTCCAGAGGGATTTAGATCGGATATATGAGTGGTGTCGTGCGTAGCTTCTTCCTCTGAATTTTGGGAAGTGCAAAGTGCTTCACTTAGGTAGAAACAATCCACGTCGATGCTACTACATCGATCATGCTCCACTTCAGACCGTCGAGCAGCATAGTGACCTCGGAGTGACTGTGTCGTCGCACCTATCTTGGTCGGCCCACATAGATGTGGTTGTATCAAAGAGTAGTCGAATGATTTATTTGATCAGAAAGGCATTCCCTTGATGTTCGGTACGTACGGCAGTGTTGTGCGACGAAAGTGTTTGGTTTTCGTCCTTTTATGGAGCACCGCGAGCGTGGCGACTTGATAGTAACCTTTAGGGCGCTGCATGGCTTATTTGGTTGGGACCTCCAGCACCTTTTCACTCTCCATACCAGCAACCTTCGAGGTTATCAACTGAAGCTTTACCATGAGAATTACCACACTACTCAGAGACAGAATTTTCTAACCAATAGGATCTTCGCCAGGTGGAACTCTGTTTCAGGTCGCATTGTCTCCTCTCCTACTGTGAATACCTTCAAGAACCGGCTGGATGCACTTGATTGCTGAATTTTCTTTTTTTTGTATTTCAGAGCCTTATTGTACTTTTTATATTTTGTAATTATCTTTCCTTGAGAGTTTATAGGTGTTACCTCCTCTCTTCTACTTTTTGTAATAATAATAATAATATGTCCCTAACATTTTACAAAATGGCTGAAATATCATTCAGTTGTCGTTCAGTTTTGATGAATTTTGTTTCCAAATTCAGGAATATTCGGTTCGTTGCTAACAAACAGCGTGAGAAGCATCACAGGGTAACTGGAGCACCCGTAAAAGTTGCAGTTTTCAGATATATCGCATTGAATATTTCGAGAAGAACCAGAAAGTTAGCAGAAGTTTCAGAAATTGCCCGAACAAGTATTGGGAGGATCTTGAAGAATCATCATTCCTATCCCTATCAGATTCACCTTGTCCAAGAACTCACTGAAGACGATCCTTACCGGCGATTAAAATGTTGTGAACAGATAAATGGAAAAATGTTGAATGATCTTATTTTTTATACTTCTGTGATGAGTGTCCATTTTTCTGAATGGTCATTTCAATTCGCCCCCCAGGCATTAGATCTTGACGTGATGGGGGCGCTCTCTTGACTAGGACCCTAGTTTCGTCCCTGCGAATTGGAGGGTTAAGTCTTGGTGTCTAACGTAATGCCATTTCGCGCCAGTCACTGGACCTGTATGGTGGAAGATCTCCGAATGGGGCCCTAGTTTTACTCAGGTGAAATGGAGGGCTGAGCCGGTTGATTAACTCAGTGACAAGGGAGTCTGTCGCAGCACAGGGCTTCTCCCTTAAAACTGGCGTACTCTACCCTATCGCAGTATAAATCTCCGGATTCTGTGTAATGGCCAAGTGCGTTATGTAGCATACTGCGTTACCTCGGGGGGGTGGTCTTGCCCTCAGGTGTTACTTGTACCACCTGGCCACCCCATTTGGTGTTGGACTCGAGGGGGCAGTGGTTGAAAGTCCGCATGCTGGACTAGGGGGGTATTTCATTTATCTATTCGCAGACCCCCATTTTCGGGATATTCTCATGAAACGACTCGGGGTTTAACGGACCTTGACGGTTCGACTGGCCTGTCCTGGCCCCTGGATCTGTGCGTAACAATTTAGGGTTTGTGGATCTCGACGAAATGGCTCCGCCATTAGTGCTTGACGCCAGGATCAATCAAATGACTTCACATGGGTTCGGTGGGTCAGGACGTATAGTCCGCTAGACGGTGCTCGTACCAGGATCAATTGTAGTCGTCAATCTTGAGTTTATCTTAGTTTATGGGACTGCGTTCGGGTGGATGGATAAGAATTCCCTCCGGCGGGTGAGTTGCGTCTCAAACCAACTCGGGTACTGACCTGCTGAGCCAGTAGAGGTTCGATAGTGCTTTGCTGCTACCAGTCAGACGGTTCTGGCTTTCGAGTCGGGGCCCAAACTGGAAGCTGGTGGGTTCATCTCTTCGGAGGGGTTCTCGCCGAGCGCGATGATATGGCGTAATCCTTATCACACTTTCTACCTCTAGAGGTGGACTGTGGAGACTGCTTGGTAGTCACTTGGAAAAGAGGCCTTCCTCAAATAGCCAATAACTATTCTGGTAGAATTCACCTGGTCATTTCAATTGACATAAGTATAGACACTGGAGAGATTAGAATCCGAGAAATATTAAATATCTGCTGGAATTCTAGCAAATATCATAGTGGGTCCCTTTTTTCTCCCTGACAATTTGACAGGTGAATCTTATTCTTATCTACACCATGATTGAGATTCTAACGTATTATTCCAACAAGGTGATGCTCAACCACAATATGTAGCTCCAGTACGTGACTTTTTGAACCATAACTTTCCCGAAAACTGGTTTGAGACAAAGAGGAACGGCCTCGAAGATCTCCTGATTTGATACCTCGAGACTTTTTATATGGGCTCATTTGAAGAGTGTCGTATTCAAGATGAGTACCTAACTTAGAGATAAGTATATGTGATAAAATAGCAGCCGAAAAATTACAGAATCTAAAAGGAAATGTTGAACCAGGATACTTTTATTGTTTGGGAATGAACGGTAGGATTTGAACATCTTGTTGATTAAACTTCGTTCAGGAACTCGACCACTTAATATATTTCACCTACTGAACGGTTTCAGCCGTTACTATTTGGTAGTTGATAATTAAAAGGAGTGGTAGAAATTACTATGTTTACTATCAAAAAAGTGGTATCTACACATTTAATAGTGATTCGAGTTTCGGGAATTAACTATCCCATCTTCAGACAACTGAGGACTCAACAAACAGAACAGGGTATTGATGCATATACAGAGGTAGAAGAGGTAATAAAAATAGGGTAAAAAAAGTTGAAAATGAGAGGACGCCTAACAACTATCAGAACGTTGGCACGTCGAAGAAGATTGGTAAATAGATCTTACTTATATAAATATCTCAAAAATTTAGGATTTACATAGCCATTCATTAGTTTTACATTATTTTTATTGGGAACTAATTACAAAAATTTAACAGATTTTAAATAATCAAGTTTCTTTCCTTTTGATTCTACATGTTAAATTTTAAGTTTATCTATTGTCGGAAAAGGATGGCCATTTTCTAAAAAATGAGTGGCAAAAGTAGAAGTTTGTTAATTTTTCATGAAATTCATTTTATGTTCGTTGAATCTCGTCTTGAAGGAACATCCTGTTTGTCCTATATATTTATTACTGCACGTAGAACAAGATAACTCATAAACTTCCGATTTATGTATGTTTGGAGTTTGGTCCTCTGCATTGAGTAATACGGATGATAATTCATTTTGTGTTTTGAAAGCAATATTAATATCTAATTTTGAGAAACAATTGGCCACTTTTGACTTATGCTACCGAAGTACGATAAAGAAATGAATTTTTTGTTTTCTTCAGTTCCTATTGTGGGATAAATTTTATCCTATCCTCGAAACTAAAGAAAACAAAAAATTAATTTCTTTATCGTACTTCGGTAGCATGAGTCAAAAAAAAGCTAATAGTGTTTCAAAAGTAGATTGACTTAAAATTTCACAAGCAGAATCAAAAGGAAAGAAACATGATTATTTACAATCTGTTGAAATTGTCAAATTAGTTCACAATAAAAATAATGTAAAAATAATGAATGACTGTACGGATCTATGTAAATCCAAAATTTTTGAGATATTTAAATAGGTAAGATCTGTTTACCAATCTTCTTTGACCTGCCGACATTCTAATAGTTGTTAGGCATTCTCTCATTTCAAACCTTTTTCAACCTGTTTTTATTACCTCTTGTAGCCTCTTTACATTCTGTCAAGAAAGTACCGGGAATTATCGATTTAAATCTGGCGGGGCAATGAGGCAGATAAAAATTTTTTTTCCTAGGTTGGTACCACTGTCCTTAATTACTATGCCAAGCTTGAGCGGGATCTGTCAACTAGTGTGTTTGCAACAGCTGATTAAGTCAGTCGATATCAGAGTGCGTGCCGATTTTTACTATGGGTGATTACGTTGAGCAAAGAATTTGTTTAAAGTTTTGTGTTGCAAATGAATTTTCGTGTGCCGATGCATTGAAAATGTTGCAAAAGGCCTTTGGTGATAATGCTCTATCGAAAACTCGTGCATATCAGTGGTACAGAGCCTTCAAGGACGGTCGTGAAGTGGTCGCCCATCGACGGCTTCGATCGAAGATAACGTCGATAAAATTAAAGGAAAGGGTGCTGGAAAACCGTCGTACCAGCTTGAGAGAGATAGCACATGATCTTAAGATATCCCACGAGTCCGCACGTACGATTTTGATTGATCTTTTGGGCATGAGAAAGGTGGCCGCACGACTCGTACCGAAAGACCTGAATTTTCTTCAAAAACGTCATCGCGAACAGGTTGCTTCAGACATGCTGGATCGCTGTAATTCCGATTCTACATTCATGGAACGCATTATAACTGGTGATGAGACCTGGGTCTACGAGTACGATATACAAACAAGCCAGCAATCATCGAAATGGGTGGCAAAAAATGAGCCGAAACCGAAAAAACCACGCCAAAGCCGCTCGAAAATGAAGGTGATGCTCATTGTTTTCTTCGATATCCGTGGCGTGGTGCACTACGAATTCGTTCCAGAGGGCCAGGCGGTAAACAAGTATTACCTAGGCGTTATGAAACGTTTGCGTGAGCGTATCCGTAAGAAGCGGCCAAATTTGTGGGCGAACAACTCATGAATTTTGCATGACGATAACGCGCCTTCTCACCGAGCTACGATTGTGACTGACTTTCTCGCCAAAAACTCAACAAACGTGCTTCAGCAACCACCGTATTCGCCGGATTTGGCTCCCTGCGGCTTTTTCCTCTTCCCAAAACTAAAATTGCCCCTTCGTGGCACCCGTTTTGAGTCGATTGAAGCCATAAAACAAAAGTCGGCGCGAGAGCTAAAGTCCATCCCGGAAAGCGCCTATGAAAAATGTTTCGATAATTGGAAGTGCCGTTGGCATAGATGTATTGGAGCAAATGGAGCCTATTTTGAAGGCGACCCAATAAATTTTGACGATTAAATGTAAAAATGTTGTTTTAATTGAAAATTCCCGGTACTTTCTTGACAGAGTAGTATATGCATAAATGCCCTGTTCTGTTTGTTAAGTCTTCAGTTGTCTGAAGATGGTATAGTTAATTCCCGAAACTCGAGTCAGGATTAAATGTGTATTATATCAATTTATTGGTAGAAAAACATAGTAAGTTCTACAACTTGTTTCAATTATATTTCACCTATCACTTTCAAAGAGTTTTTTATTCGGAAACGAACAAAAATACAATAAAATAATGAAAAAAGGGGTTTTTTACTTGATAGAAGGGTTATTACAAAATCTTAAATATTAAATATTATTACGAAATCTTAAATATGAAATTTTATCACAAAATTTTAAGTATTAAATTTTATTATTATTTATTGCATATTAAAAATCAATCAGATTTATTCTGCTAACCTCACTACAAATTTCAATTTCAATTTTATAGATATTTTCATCAGGAAAACTTTTCAAAATTAAATGTCTCAGAGAACAGAGTTTCAATTCATATAATGATGAAGATAATTTATACTTTATTCTATATGCCTACTAAATTTAAACTGTGTTTTCTTAGACATTTATTCAATTCAATATCAAAAAATTTTTGGGAAGAAATTTTTATTAAATTAAAATTTGTAATAAACTTAGCAGAATGAATCTGTATGATATTTAAAAACAAATATACATTTTTGAGCTGTGAATTTGCAATCAAGAGATGTCCCCCTTCAAACAAAAATTAAACCATCTCGTCGTTTTCGGAAGAACTGAAACTTAGGAAAATATTCGGCTGGAGTGTTTTATGTAAGCTACCCACAATTCATGTACATGTTATTAAGAATAATTACACTTGGTCACGAAATTATTTTAACAAGGAAAACATAAGAAGGCGGAAAAAATGCTATTCCTGAACTGAAACGAAAGATAAGAACCAATTATTTATTATTATTATTATTAATTATGTTAAGCTGTTTAGCAGTGAAAGTATTCACAATTAGTTCTAAAAATTACACTAAGATGTACAAAATATTTCATGCCAAGAACTAGATTATCCAGCTATTGTAGAGGAAGTTAATTCACGATTCACGATTGTTGAAATGGTTTGATCTTTAAGAAGTCGTGTCTGAAAATTATAACACGCATTTTCTGTTGGATTTTGATAAAGCTATTGAGGGGCCAATCTAAAATTGGAACCTCAATTACTTCCAGGAAGTTTCTCTTGATCATTTCTGCGTGTGCAGGGGCATTTTTTGCATGAAACTTATATGTAACAGAATTTCTATATGGAAGCACCATATCTTCAAGAACATTTTTATATAATCGTAAGCCGTCAAAAAACTGCCTATGAAAACAATTATTATACATTAGTAGTTTTCATGAAAATTTCCATGACCAATTCGCACATTTGCGGCTGTATGTCCTCGATAACTTCACCAATTCCATCTCTAAGATATTGAATTTATTATGGAGCCTTGCCATAGACTTTATCTTTCACGTGGCTCCAAAGAAAAAAGTCTTAAGGTGGCCAATTGTGATCACCTTTTCGTCAAATAATACGACTAGGAATGTTTTTTGCAAAATTGCGATTTTTTGTTGCCCGTGTGGCTTGTAGCGCCGTCTTGTTGAGAATAAACATCGCCCACATCAATATCTTCCAATTCCGACTATAAAAAATCATTAATCATAGTTCACTAGCGTCATGGTACATTCTGTATATAAAAAACTGCTCAACTCCGTTTGATAGTGAAACTTTCAATTAGTCATAGTATCACTAATTGCAGCATAATTTAATGAGAAATCTATCAGATAAAATGGTAAGAAATATTGCACAATTTCTTAATTAAAAATTGTTTTTCCAACACAGTAGCTTCCACAGGTTAATATTTTGAACAATCAATAAATTGAGAAAAGATTTCTCATTATTTTATTTAATAAAAATGAATTTTCATCAAGTAGGGACCGATTCAATAAAATTCTATGAAGTTATAATTAATGAATTCAGTTAACCAAAGCTTACGCTACCAAAAGAGATTCATATAATTAACATTTATACAAAAACAAAATATTGTACTTCTTAAACATATTTTCAACTAAGGATTATGAAGTCTACTTACCATTAAACATAGCAAAAAAATATGAACTAACTGAGGCCAATACCACTTTGTGGGCTCTAAATTTTTCTATTCCTATCCTAAGAGTTATATCACAGAGCTATAAAAGAAAACAAAATAAGTAACAATCAATTATGAACATGCAAATTGGAATACCAAAAAAAAACTCAAATATTTTGGGCACTGCCAATTTGTTAATATTTATTTAGGAAAACAGTATATCCATAAACTTACATAGATAGTTTAGGGAATCTTTCTTTTGTAAAGGAAATATTTTACGCAAACTGGAATATTAGGAGTATTAAGTACAAAAAGCGTTAATTTACTGATAATATTAATTAAATCTAAAAAAGTCATGAAACATGATATACACTAATTGATAGTCGTTATGACTTCTTCAATATTCCAATAATATATTAACACACCTGGGAATTAAAAAGAGGAAGCGATCGATACTGTCTAGTTGAATATATTTCCGTTTCTATACTGTATCTACGACCTAACTCAACTGTAATATCAGGTGAGTTGATATGAATGGCTTCAGCAACATAATTACACATATCTAAATAACAATAAAATGCCCTCACGGCATTTTTTGGAACGATTTGTTAGTGAAAACTGGAGCGTTATTCGATAAAACAATCTGTTCATGTTTTCGTCCAGTGAGCGCACCTGAAAAATTGCTAAAGAAATGAATGGCTTAAGCAACGTAATCACACATATCTAAATAGCAATGAAATGCCCTCACGGCATTTTTTGGAACGATTTGTTAGTGGAAACTGGATCTTTATTCGATAAAGCAATCTGTTCATGTTTTCGTCCAGTGAGCGCACCTGAAAAATTGCTAAAGAAATGAATGGCTTAAGCAACGTAATCACACATATCTAAATAGCAATGAAATGCCCTCACGGCATTTTTTGGAACGATTTGTTAGTGAAAACTGGATCTTTATTCGATAAAGCAATCTGTTCATGTTTTCGTCCAGTGAGCGCACCTGAAAAATTGCTGCTGTAGCCCAGAATGTGGCTGAATATCTGTCAACATCAATTCGTCATCGTGCTCAAGAACTGAACATTTCTTGTACTTCACTGGTGAGAATTTTGCCTCAAGACCTCGGTATAAAGGCTTACAAAGTTCAACTAGTGCAAAAAGTGAAGCTTCGTGACTATCCGATGCGTTTCCGTTTGGCTCAATGATCATGGCCAAAAATGAGCATTTTCACAAAAAAAGTATCCTGTATCAAATTCTTGATATCTGTAGACGATTGTCATAACAGAGGATTTATTAATTCTTAGTATTTGGGATATCTGATTATCAGAATGCTCTGAAACGTGAAAGCAATAAGTTGCTGAATTAAACGCCAAAATTCGACAATCTGGCATTATAATAGTCTAAACAGTATGAATGAGAAGAAAACACTACTAACTTGATTTTAAATATACAGATTTATTAATTTACTATAACTTTGTAATTGCCAAAAATATTTTAAATGATGGCAAGTAAGTAAGGGCTCGTGATATACATCTGTTCATTTCTTTTTTAATTGACGGAATCTAAAATTGTCACTGAGATCAGAAAAATGAATCGAACATCTCATATACAGGGGACCAAAACGATGTTTTCGAGAAAGATATTTTCTGAAGTGACATAACCAATAAACAAAATTCACCCAATTATAACGAAGTTGTTTATACTTCGGATTCACACCGATTGTCTATGCCAATGTACCCTAAGATTTTGCCTGCTGTCCGTTATTCTCAGAATGAAACCCCATTTTGTACATTCTGTCAAGAAAGTACCGGGAATTATCGATTTAAATCTGGCGGGGCAATGAGGCAGGTAAAAAATTTTTTTTGTTAGGTTGGTACCACTGTCCTTAATTACTATGCCAAGCTTGAGCGGGATTTGTCAACTAGTCTGTTTGCAACAGCTGATTAAGTCAGTCGATGTCAGAGTGCGTGCCGATTTTTACTATGGGTGATTACGTTGAGCAAAGAATTTGTTTAAAGTTTTGTGTTGCAAATGAATTTTCGTGTGCCGATGCATTGAAAATGTTGCAAAAGGCCTTTGGTGATAATGGTCTATCGAAAACTCGAGCATATCAGTGGTACAGAGCCTTCAAGGACGGTCGTGAAGTGGTCGCCCATCGACGGCTTCGATCGAAGATAACATCGATGAAATTAAGGAAAGGGTGCTGGAAAACCGTCGTACCAGCTTGAGAGAGATAGCACATGATCTTAAGATATCCCACGAGTCCGCACCTACTATTTTGATTGATATTTTGGGCATGAGAAAGGTGGCCGCACGACTCGTACCGAAAGACCTGAATTTTCTTCAAAAACGTCATCGCGAACAGGTTGCTTCAGACATGCTGGATCGCTGTAATTCCGATTCTACATTCATGGAACGCATTATAACTGGTGATGAGACCTGGGTCTACGAGTACGATAAGCAAACAAGCCAGCAATCATCGGAATGGGTGGCAAAAAATGAGCCGAAACCGAAAAAACCACGCCAAAGCCGCTCGAAAATGAAGGTGATGCTCATTGTTTTCTTCGATATCCGTGGCGTGGTGCACTACGAATTCGTTCCAGAGGGTCAGACGGTAAACAAGGAGTATTACCTAGGCGTTATGAAACGTTTGCGTGAGCGTATCCGTAAGAAGCGGCCAAATTTGTGGGCGAACAACTCATGGATTTTGCATGACGATAACGCGCCTTCTCACCGAGCTACGATTGTGACTGACTTTCTCACCAAAAACTCAACAAACGTGCTTCAGCAACCACCGTATTCGCCGGATTTGGCTCCCTGCGACTTTTTCCTCTTCCCAAAACTAAAATTGCCCCTTCGTGGCACCCATTTTGAGTCGATTGAAGCCATAAAACAAAATTTGGCGCGAGAGCTAAAGTCCATCCCGGAAAGCGCCTTTAAAAAATGTTTCGATTATTGGAAGTGCCGTTGGCATAGATGTATTGGAGCAAATGGAGCCTATTTTGAAGGCGACCCAATAAATTTCCGGTACTTTCTTGACAGAGTAGTATATTCCTTTTCCCAGTCTGTGACTGAGAAGTTTCTGCAGTAAGAAGTTCATTGTTGTATAGCATTCAGGAAAAAAATGCTGTACGAAGCTCTCTGTTTCATTTTCAAGCCCACGTTCAGGGCAAATAGTTCTTTACTGTAAATAATTAAATATTGTCTTACAAACAGTATTCCTTCATTTCAACGTACCAGAAAAAAGTTCATTACAAACATTTGCACTGATAGTGATAACAAATATGGTAGCTCTGAAGATTTTCTGGTGCAGCTATTTAAGGACTGCAGATGGGTGAAATTTTCACTATGGAATCACTATGGAATCTGTTAATTTATTAAACAATTTCACATATTTTTACCATAATATGAATTTATCACTTGCTTTTGGTCTATAACGAATCCATTAATAATGCCCCTGTATTATTTGATTTCATGCAAAAAGATTTATTTTAACACTCATCCATTAACACTATTATCTTTCAATATTGAGAGGAGCTATAGTAATATAAGGAGATTATCAAGAATATCATTTAAAAAAACCAGTGGTGTGCTGAAATTGAGGTGGAAATTTTTTAAAAAGCCAGGAAAAAGCTTCAGAGAATCATTTGCATCTTGTACAAAAGCATTACCAGCCCTAAGGTAATAATACATAATGCATAAAATTATTATATCGCGCAGAGCAATTTATTGGTCGACACTGCGACTTCTCGAAATTCACCTTCTTGTGGTCGAAAATGCATTGTACAATTGAAAATAAGACAAAGATAAAGCATATCAAAAATCCCAAAAGGAAGTCCCTTTGGAATGCATTGAAACGAAAAAGTCACATTCCTAATTTTTCATCTGAATGAATACAAATGCACTGAACGTTATTGGCAATGTTCAAAACAAAGAAGCTTCTAGGTCCAAACCATCACCATTTTCATTGATACATTCTTGCAACCTAACACAAAATGTTGTAGTAACAGAATAGAACTAAGCTTCATTTAAGTCTGCTGCTCCTTCATGAATCTGAGCGTTAATATCAGCATCTCCGACAGCATCTATCCTCACAGAAATAAATCTAATCCTGTCAGATCTGGAGACCTGGATGGCCACTGTATTGTCCCGCCACGTCTAATCCGGGAAAAGACATTTCAAAATATCCCGTACCCATAACGTTACATGAAGAGGCTCACCACCGTACCGTATTAGTAATGCCAATAGATGATAATCGGACGAAACCTGATCTGGAAAATAAGCCGCATACGCTATTCTTTCTGAACGGTCATTTCCCTGACCCATTTCACTTTATGTGATTTGGTATTATCATAGAGCAAAATGCCCTTTTTCATATTTCGTCTCTTTTTCACGTAAAGCTTAATGCCTAATACTTAGAACGTTTAGCATTCTCAAAATATATCCATTTTTCATCACTTGGCACGATTTGATGAAAAAATTATTTTCTCTCGTGTCTTTAGAGTAGTATTTCACAAGTGGTGTCAACATTCTTGCTACCTTTTATTCAGTTCACGCGGAACCCAGTTTACAACTTTAAAATATTTCCATTGCCTTTCAAATGAAATTAGGCGACTTTTTTCATCACATTTAATTAATCCGTGAGTTCTTGTTGAGTTTGAGTATTATCATCCACTAAGGCTCGCAATTCGTTGTCTGTAAACTTTATCGGTGATTCAGCACACTCTTACGTAAACATAACATCTTCTGAAGTTTTTGGATCACTTAAAATACTATGGTTTACTAAAATTATATTCACTAAAGCTTCTATAAGCATTCGATACGATTCTGCAGCAGTTTTCTTCGAATTATAACAGAAAACCAATGCTGTCTGCATACAGTTGTCCCTGGGTACATGTTCAAGATTACAGAAGAATATACCGGTGTATGTAACTTGGGTTCTTGTATGTTGAAAATCTTTGTCAGCTGTTAGAGTGGGATGATGACTCTACAAGAGCAGTCCTTCAGTTCCTCAACTAATGGCTAGCACCATCTATAGAGAAATTACGGTTTCATATTTCTAGACCACGTATAGAGTTTTGCCTATAGTTATATTGAACTTGTTACAGTAACAGGGATATTCTATATGGAATTCCTATTTCCTCGAAT